>OX384030.1:34475758-34731385 GCA_947534325.1 Agonum fuliginosum | reverse complement strand
GTACAATCCGGTGCCCATTTTAAATATACAAATAAAAATCTAAAATATTCAAACACAGAAATTTGCATCACCTGAATAAAAAGATTCATTCACAGAAAAATTCTGCTGTTGAAGCCATCCTCCGTTCAATTACTACATTTAATATCTTACTTAGGACTTATATAGCGCTAGTATGTCAACTTGTCACCCGTCCCACCTGTCAATATTTTTTACGCAGAAACAAAAATCTACCGATCATGGATTACATATAACTTTTTTTCTTATTCTTATTACAAATAAATACTATATTTTTCCAAATTTATATACAATTTTGACAATTAGCCTTTTCAATCTTCAAAAAATATCACTTCCGATGAAGATATTTGTACCAAAATCTAACATCCGGCCTTGACCACACACACACACATACACATACACATACACATACACGTACACATACACATACACATACACATACACGTACACGTACACATACACATACACATACACATACACGTACACATACACATACACATACACATACACAAACACGTACACGTACACGTACACATACACGTACACGTACACATACACATACACGTACACATACACATACACATACACGTACACGTACACATACACGTACACGTACACATACACGTACACGTACACATACACGTATACATACACATACACATACACATACACATACACATACACGTACACATACACATACACATACACATACACGTACACGTACACGTACACATACACATACACATACACGTACACATACACATACACATACACATACACATACACATACACATACACATACACATACACGTACACATACACATACACACATACACATACACACATACACATACACACATACACATACACACATACACATACACACATACACATACACACATACACATACACACATACACATACACACATACACATACACACATACACATACACACATACACATACACACATACACATACACACATACACATACACACATACACATACACACATACACATACACACATACACATACACACATACACATACACACATACACATACACACATACACATACACACATACACATACACATACACATACACATACACATACACATACACATACACGTACACATACACGTACACATACATATACACGTACACGTACACATACACGTACACATACACATACACGTACACGTACACATACACATACACATACACATACACATACACATACACATACACATACACATACACGTACACGTACACATACACATACACATACACATACACATACACATACACGTACACGTACACGTACACATACACATACACGTACACGTACACGTACACATACACATACACATACACATACACATACACGTACACATACACATACACATACACATACACATACACATACACGTACACGTACACATACACATACACATACACATACACATACACATACACATACACATACACATACACATACACATACACATACACATACACATACACATACACATACACGTACACATACACATACACGTACACATACACATACACGTACACGTACACGTACACATACACATACACATACACGTACACATACACATACACATACACGTACACATACACGTACACGTACACATACACGTACACATACACGTACACGTACACATACACATACACGTACACATACACGTACACATACACATACACATACACATACACATACACGTACACATACACATACACATACACATACACGTACACATACACATACACGTACACATACACATACACATACACATACACATACACGTACACATACACGTACACATACACGTACACATACACGTACACATACACGTACACATACACGTACACGTACACATACACGTACACATACACGTACACATACACGTACACATACACATACACATACACATACACATACACGTACACATACACGTACACATACACATACACGTACACATACACGTACACATACACATACACGTACACATACACGTACACATACACATACACACATACACATACACATACACACATACACATACACATACACATACACAAATACACATACACATACACATACACATACACATACACATACACATACACATACACATACACATACACATACACATACACATACACACATACACATACACATACACATACACATACACATACACATACACACATACACATACACATACACACATACACATACACATACACATACACACATACACATACACACATACACATACACATACACATACACATACACATACACACATACACATACACAGTTGACACAGGGTAGGTATATATATATATATATATATATATATATATATATATATATATATATATATATATATATATATATATATATATATATATATATATATATATATATATATATATATAATTTCTATTAAAAATAGGGATATTCAGTTGCACATACATGATTATTAGCTGGAACTAATAATAGAATTTCATAATGTTTCATTGTGCATCGGTCACAAAGCCAGCTAGGAAGAGTGAATATTAATGTCATAAGTAGGTATATAAGTACGAGTCCGAAGGAATAGGAAATAAAATTAAAGTATAGCACTCAGCAATTTTATGTGTGTTTGACGGCAGTGTGTATTGGCTATAAAGTAAAGATAATGACTGAAAACTTATCCCTGATCCGTAAACCTAACGGCCTACATCAATTCCAAATGCTTCTAACATTTATAACGCTAATGCCATATGACATGGGCCAGTACTTGAAATGCAAATCATGTTGCTTTATTTATTTGTTTCTTTCCACGAAATATTAGGTATATTAACAAGTGGAAATGTACAAGAACATAACTATAGTTGAAATGATCTAATTATAGGTCTACAAAGGGCTTATGCAAAGCCCTGGGAGCTATTGCCCAGGACAAACTAGCTAGTGTCGGTACCGGGAGTAAACTCTAGACTTAGACTAACACTACATTTACATGTAGGTATATATCGTCTTTATATTATATAAACACATAAAACCTATCATGACAGGATTGTAAATATGTTACAAGAAATTAAACCAAACTTTAACATTCTTAATTAAATGTAATACTGTGTTCACTTATTTTATATAACATGTTATTAATTATTTAGAATTTTCTGTGTACTTGATTGACATGAAACACTTATGTACCTTCAGTTAAACCTCTGATGTGAATTTAACCAATTACTTATTAAATTAATTTCAACTTTATAATCAAATTTATTATTTTCCTTTTATAAACAGTATTATAACTAAATTGTATTAAACACATTGATTAATAATAACACTCTAATTGTTTATATATCCTCACAAATTTTAATTATTCAGTAATTTATTAAATCATCATAAAATTCAGTAGGCTCTATTCTAACAATGTATTTATCCTAAAATAATAATAAACGAGTTTTAAATTAAAATATTTATATGAAAATATGACAAACAAAAATTTGCATTACATTCAAACACAAAACATTATCATTTATTAATATTTATTCCCTTATTATTTTCATTTTATTTACACGTAAAACATTATTTCAATTGCGAATATAAATATAAATTATTTTTAAATACATCCTGATCCTGATTAAAACATAAATACTTCCTTTTAGTCCAGTCATTAGGTACAATTTGCTAGCAAAAGGTTGAGGAATTTTGAAACTGGGATTGTGGCCCTAAGTTTGCGATCTCGAGCGACCGCCGCTAGCGCTGCCATCTTGGAAAAATGGCGCCCAAAATCAGTTATTGGTAAATAAATCCGTTTCTGTAGGTTTTAGGGAAAAAGTTTCTTAATAAAAGTTGTAGATGATCTAATTTTCTACAAAATTGTTTGCATAAATTTTTGATAGGCTAATACTTTTTGAGTTACAGGCCAAATAATAGAATAGGCGTGATCACTCGGCACGGCAGCAATCCTTGATGTTATGTTGTTTGCGACCTAGCGGTAATATTTTCATTTACTTTTATTGAAATTATATTTAATAAAACATATGTACATTATTACCTGTTTATGTAAAGACAAATTAGTATTATTGTGCACAGTTTAATTAGATAAATAATGTATTGTAATATTATTTAAATTGCAATAAAAATATGAATATAATGCTGCGAATACATTCATAAACAATATAGTTCAAGAATTAAAGTATATTTTTTAAATTTTGCTATAGTAATAATTAATAACAAATAAAAATAATTTGTTTAAAGTAAACTTCGATTATATTATATTTTAATTATTATTACGTTTATTGCACAATTATAACAAATATGAACACAATTATGAAGAAAACAGAAACAATAAAAAATATAAAATGAACATAACAGAATGTGTAGGTATAATAATTGTTTAAGTCAATAATAGTTGCCGAACGTTAATGCTCATAGTTGACACTGTCAAACAAATGTAATAAAACCGTATGGCTTTAAAAATAATTATTTAAGTCAATAATAGTTGCCGGACGTTAATGTCCATAGGCGACACTGTCAAACAAATGTAATAAAACCGTATGGTAAAATAAATATAAAATATTAATTTTAATAAATTCAGAAAAATATTAGTCTGATCCAAATTCTGTAGTCTGTAGTTTATTGTGCTCGTCAAAAATGCGAAAAAAAATGCAGTATTAGGAAAGTTTTGTTCTTTCTAACTTTTATAAATAATAAGAGCTTCCTCTTGAAATGATTTTGATATATTTTTAATCTGACGGTTTATACAGTCCGAAACAACACATTTTTCCAGCATTGCTCCTCTATCGGGTAGCATTCCGGACGGCCTAAAACCACGCCGCCTAAAATTCATAACGTCTAATTTTACCCCCACCACAATAGAAGTTGACTACGACCAGAGACCACGGCGGACTCTATTTTCCAGACGGGAGTGTGATAGACGCAGCAGATTCCAGGATTTCACTATATTTCGAATAAACATAACTACTAAATTTATTAAAATAATGCCTCGCAAATGTTGTATTCCACCTTGCAATAGCAGTTATGCAATAAAAATAAACTTACATTTAAATTAAGCGAAAAATTTATTTAATAAATAGGTATTTATTTTCATTAAAATTAAAACGCATGAAACTCTGTATAACGACGGCCTACTGACGTCATGAGAATGCTATGGAAGTGGGAATTACACTCTCGCCTGCTAAATAGAGTATAGAGTGCCAGTGTTGCCAATTTAGCGGATTTCTCGCTAAATCTGGCTATTTTGAATTGAATTTAGCGGCCAGAAATAGTTGTCTATCGGCTAGCAGAAATTTTTGCTTTTTAAATTTATTTTTGACGACATAACTGACTTTTTCACCAGATAATAAATAGTTATTTATCGAACTAGAGAGGAAAGCTCTTATTTTTCCCACTCGAGGTCGAGCGAGAGTGGAAAAGGGCTTTCCTCTCGTGTTAGACACAACATTTTTTGACGACATATTTAAAAACATTGTAAATGTAGAAGAAACACATTAGAAGTTAGGTTATAACTGCCATCTGTCAGAATGACGATTAAAAACAACGAAATGTTTCATTGCGGCCAATATGCCAAATTAAATTTAAATTGTAAAATCGTGAAATTGTAAAAAAGAAAGTATAAAATGTAATAATTGTTAAATAATAGTTTACAGTATATCACTATAAAATCAGAATTTTCAATAAAATAATTGTGACGAGGTCATCTGCCCTCGCACGATTGTCCAACTGATTCCTGTCGCAATTGGCTAGACAAGCATTCCGCTCTGTCCGTGTACTGAGGACGTTGGTACCAACCGCACAACCGGAGATTAATATTTTTATTTTTTAAAGTTATTAAAACACCTTGTCTAAACCCGAGCAATTAGCTATGAAAAATCCGTTATTCATTTAGCTAATTAAACCGGAGCATCCCGCACCGTCGAAACTCCACACCGTCGAATCACCACTGTGTCGAATACGTAGTGCATTAAATGTCCACTGCGTCGAATTTACCCCCTCTCTTTAACAGAACACTAAATACCCGCTCCGTCGAATCACCACTGTGTCGAATGCTGAGTACATGACATGTCTACTGTGTCGAATTTACCCCCTCTCTTTTACAGTACGCTAGAAACCCGCACCGTCGAATCACCACTGTGTCGAATGCACAACATGAAATGTCCACTGTGTCGAATTTACCTCCTCTCTTTCGAAGTGTTCCACGCCACCGAAAACCACAGCGTATAAAAACCATACCACCTAATAACCACACGTCCGAAAAACCACAGCGTATAAAAGTTCCCCCACCACAATGTCCACAGCGTATAATTTATGGGTTTTGTTAGTATTGATTAGTTTATGTCAAAAAAACGGAGTTCTGTTGGACTCAATTAGGGTTTTGTTAGTATTGATTAGTTTATTTTTAAAAAAACGGAGTTCTGTTGGACTCAATTAGGGTTTTGTTAGTATTGATTGGTCTATTTTAAAAAAACGGAGTTCTGTTGGGCTCAATTAGGGTTTTGTTAGTATTGATTAGTTTATTTTAAAAAACGGAGTTCTGTTGGACTCAATTAGGGTTTTGTTAGTATTGATTAGTTTATTTTAAAAAAACCGAGTTCTGTTGGACTCAATTATGGTTTTGTTAGTATTGATTAGTTTATTTTAAAAAAACGGAGATCTGTTGGAGTCAATTAGGGTTTTGTTAGTATTGATTAGTTTGGGTACAAATGTGCAAATCGACGTGTGAAAATTGGTATATTGGTAGCTGGACATTGTGGTGGGGGAACTTTTATACGCTGTGGTTTTTCGGACGTGTGGTTATTAGGTGGTATGGTTTTTATACGCTGTGGTTTTCGATGGTGTGGAACACTTCGAAAGAGAGGAGGTAAATTCGACACAGTGGACATTTCATGTTGTGCATTCGACACAGTGGTGATTCGACGGTGCGGGTTTCTAGTGTACGGTAAAAGAGAGCGGGTAAATTCGACACAGTGGACATGTCATGTACTCAGCATTCGACACAGTGGTGATTCGACGGAGCGGGTATTTAGTGTTCTGTTAAAGAGAGGGGGTAAATTCGACGCAGTGGACATTTAATGCACTACGTATTCGACACAGTGGTGATTCGACGGTGTGGAGTTTCGACGGTGCGGTACGCACTCATACTCGTAGTCCCATAAGTCCCATAATTTTAACACAGGCCTTATGGGACTACGAGTATTATATAAGCGGGTTGAAAACCGAACATCGACACAGTTGACTTGCCGCGTAATATCCAGCAACTTCAACAGTTCTCCGAACACCAGCACCGCATCTCCGACCGTTTTGGTAAGAATCCAGTTTATCATTTATTTTGTATTTCCTATTTTGTGATATTTTTTACAAGTGACTAGCGCCACATCCTTGCACTTGTAAAAAATTCTATCACTCACAAATTCTATCACCACCTGCGCCTATCCTGGTGTTGATAGCAATTGTGATTCCGTTTCCTGACTTGTGATATTTCTTACAAGTGACTAGCGTCACATCCTTGCACTTGTAAGAAATTCTATCACTCCCACATTTGATCAACAACTGTGCTGATCCCGGTGTTTATAGAAGTGGGATTTCGTTGTCCGCTTTACGCAAATTTCCGCCACATAAATTCCCACAAACGTTGAGCGTTGCATCCGGACGTTTGTGGAAGTTTAAACGTACGGTAACTGTCAAAACTCCGGTTACATCCAGGTTTGACAGAGACCGCACTAGTGACAAAAACTGCCTGTGCACTCATTGACGTTTTGGCATTTCAACAATCGCTAGAGTTTCCACTCAAACGATTGAAGAAGTGACAGACGCAAGATCTCCGTCAAGTTTCCGGTTGCATCCAAACTTGACCGAAATCATTCGCTCAGTACACGTCTGACGTCAGTGCCAACCGTTGTCGTCATCAGCCGAGCATCAGACAGTTTGGTCTAGCCGGGTCACGGAACAAGAAGAACAGGAAAGTGTACAAGCGCGCTCCGTGTGTCTCCGAAACATGCGGCCTTGAAAACAATCAGCTGATTCATAGTGTGCTCTCGATACGCAAGCTGAAGCAGATACATGCTATTTTATACATGTTTATATGTTAATATTGTCAATATATGACATACATATGACAATACAGGTATTGTATAGTATATAGGTACATAACAAATTATTAATTTCAGAGATTCTAAAATAATATTATTATATTATTGAAATATTTGCAGGTTTTGTTTTTTATGTAGCATAATAAATAATATATAAAATTAGATTATAATAAGAATGGAATAATCGACTGGTGAATATATTGAAGGATGAGAACATTCGGGAATGCAGTCTGTAAGTTTTTATTTGACTAAAAAACTAGTTTTTTTAGTCAAAACTTACAGATTGCATTCCCGAATATTCTCATCCTTCATTAGATTATAATATTAAGTATTTGCACTTTACAAATTAAAATTACGAGTAAATTATAAAATCACATGATGTTGACAATATAAAATATTATTTTATTTTATTTTGTTAAGTGCAAGGGATCCTATTGCTTTTGGTTTAAATTTTTGAAACCGTTATTATTTAATGTAATAAATCTAGTAATAGCTGATTTTATTGCTTGAAATTAATACTTATAATATAAATGGGTTTTTCTTTTTCTTAATACAAATGTATAAAAATATATTTCATGATAAATAAATATAAAACTTGAAATAATACGAATATTTTCATGCTAAATAATACTTCAATAGCACACTACGGTAGTGTCGCCGCCTAGCGGATTTTAGTAGAACGCTCTTCAAGGTTGCATGTTATCGGGCTATGTTTTTGTGCGGTATTCATGTGTCGTACACTTTCCTGTTCTTCTTGTTCCGTGAGCCGGGTCTAGCGGCAGAGTTCTGGACTGCCACGCTGAGACCGCGGCTGAGACTCAGGATTCGAACCCGACTCCAGAAGATTTGTCTTTTATAATTTATATCGACGCTTACCACCGTCCACAAACCTTACCAATACGGTCCGGAGAATTTGATCCAGTTTTGAAGAAACTGGAGCAGTTTTACTATTTCGCACTACGTCATTTAAACTTCAGTTTTACTTCGACAACTGCAACGTACTGTGTGGCCGTGCAGCTAGCACGCTCACTCGACACGACGACGACCGCGGTTCGAGCCTTCGTCGATCCAACATTTATTATTTTTAAATATTATTTTTTTCGCTACACTCGACATTCATCAGCACATGAATAAAGATTACTTAGTTATACCGTCACCGAATCTTTTATTTGTGGACATCAATTCCTGGAGAATTTCCGGACCCTTTTTCTCCACAGAGCAACCCGTGCCTTTGGCACGTCGCCATCGACTTCGTGACGCTAACCGACGTCACTCTACATCCTCCAGTCGTGCAGCCGCAACCGTATTGGCGCCCGAGGACCGTTTACCGTAACCGCAGCGGCAGGAGGACATCACCACCACATGAGCGACGTCGCGGCTATCTTAGCGCCGAAAGTAGCGTCACATAATACATTTACTTACAATTTTTGAAATGTTTCATCGTAAAATAACACTGGTGGGTAGCACTGCTTACTTTCCTCTCTAGAGAGGGAAAACTCACTTTCCTCACTATTTCGCGAGAAGAAAATTGTGTTTTCTCCGCATATCGTAAAAAAATACGTTTCTGTTAGTATTAAATAACAAAGATTGCTAGAATATAAATATTTCTAAAGAATTAGCATAATAATTAATTGCTGTCGATATTAACTTCTTCAGACTCAAATGCTATAACTTTTCAACTTCAAATTGGGGCGAAACCACTTTAAATTGGGACTAAACAATTCCATATTGGGTATAAACAATTTCAAATTGGGAATAAACAATTTCAAATTGGGAATAAACAATTTCAAATTGGGAATAAACAAATTCGAATTTTATATTGTTAAGTCTCAATTTGAAATTGTTTAGTCCCAATTTAAAATTGTTTATTTCCAATTTGAAATTGTTTATTCCCAATTTGAAGTTGAAAAGGTATAGAATAGATGCCTGTTTTAGTCAAATAAATGTACCTTATAAAATTAAAAATACGAAATAGGCTTTCTAAGGGTAAAAATTTATTCGCGAAAAAATCAAAGTGGCTGACCTCTGGTGGCCAATTAATGAACCCTCCCTAATAGGGAAAACAAACAATTTTTCTGTACATGTCATTATAAGTTTTTCATGATATTAACCAGTTAAATATCATTTATAATTAAATATTATTGTTTGTGCAGTTGAGGGAAAACCCTATCCATTTATAGTTCCAGCTGACAGCATTTGGTGATAAGTATATATTTTGCTAATAAAACATTCGCGGTTTAAGTAGTACAAATGTTATTTATGTCTGATTTTTTATGAAAATATCATTATGTGGACTTTATTGGTAGTTTTTTAATACAAATATATATGTGGCAAAAGTTTAAGGCAAGTTATAAGCTGCTAGTCATAGTAATATACAGACTGTCCGCGATGTGGTGACCGGTACGTCATTAGTTTCTGAACTAATAATAAACACGCATTATAGTGGGTGCGGTACGCATGAGATTTGGCACACATGTTCTTTAGGTGAAAATGAAATTTTTTGCCCGCAGTTCCTTTGAAAATGTCCCTTCGGATACGAAATTTGGACTTTTTTGTGAAAAATGGGTAAAATTTTGTATCACTTTATAATAGGGCGATTTCAATTCATGCGGTAAGCACTGTTGGAACATTGAAATCGCCCTATTATAAAGTGATACAAAATAGCCAACTATCATCTATTTGTCAAATTAAGGCCACTAAAAACGAATTTTCTAAAAAAGGCCCAAATTTTTGATTTGGGCAATATTTTAATTAATTACTTTTAAGTACTTACAAGAGTATCGAATTCGACTAATTCTAACCCACCAAGCATGTTGGTAATATCTGGTAATCGATAAAATTGACGGTAGACCAGAATCAACAAAAGAGGGTAAGTTCAATTTTCTATGTTTAGTTAATAAACCAATTTTATAGTCCAAACCTTACTTTTTGCATAAATTTGGAATGTGAATTCTATATTTGTAGCAATTTGTCTTGTATTTATTAAAATAAAGGCACTAAAAACGGGTTTTCTAAAAAAATCTAAATTTTAATTTCGGCTTTGACCTGCACTTTCAAGGGTATTAGTTTAAAATTTTGTTATCGGGCTAGATGAAGGCTGATGAAGTATCAAAACTGATACGAAATATTGGTTTTGAAATAAAAATAACTACAAAATTCATGAGTGTAATTAGTACGTTACAATAATAATTAAGTCTGTGCTGCAATTTCTTGGGAATCATCCTGGGATAATCGTAAAGTGTAGAGGAGAGAGGAAATATAATTAAAATATAATGTTAGCGTATTTGCATTGTAGTTTATGAACACATAGTGTATAGGTACATATAGCTTTACCTTTGATTAGAGCAAGTTCCTTTGTACGCCCTACATGCTGGAGTGCATGGCAGGGTAAAAAGGAAGTATTGTAATCGCGAAAACTTTCGGTTTTCAGATTTTGATGGAAATATCCGTTTTGACCTTTTCTGAATCCATTATGACTAGTTTCGTCGTGACGTTTGTAAGTACGTACGGACGACGTACGGACGTGCGTACGGACGTACGTCGGACGTACGTATGTGTGTCGCATAACTCATATACGGCTAGACGTAGAAAGTTGAAATTTTGTATTTAGGACTGTTATAGCATCTAGTTGTGCACCTCCTATTTTGGTTTCAATCTACACACCGGAAGTAGTACTTTTTTCAAATATTTCGATAAATATTTAATTTAAGACAATTTTTTTTATTTTAAATGAAAGATTATGTGATTATTACCTACAATCGGTATTTTATAAATATTTTTGTATCTAGTATCATTTAAGAATAATTAAAGTATATATTTATAATTTAGTATTTCGGTATCTTGTAGTCCATGATCGATTAACATTTTGTTACTACGTAATAATATATACGTAATATATATATATATATATATATATATATATATATATATATATATATATATATATATATATATATATATATATATATATATATATATTGTTACGGGTCAATTTTAACAGTGAATTTTTTATGCGCCCCCTGTGCTACTACCAGAATTACCGCAAGGTAATTCAGTGCTCCCGGCCAAACTTTTAGTAGTTCTGAAGGTCACTCTTCTACTAATTAAGATTTCGCTTGACTGTGGCTGTCTTCGGTCGCAATTATTTCATTACTAGTTTTGCTGTGATCGTGTGCGGAGGTGTGAAGTGGTTGTAGTGGTCATTTTAGGAATCTGGAATTCTGTGTGCGGAGGTGTGAAGTGGTTGTAGTGGTCATTTTAGGAATCTGGAATTCTGTATCGGCCGTTGTGCATTTTTTTGAGGATTCAGATTCGCCAACTTTGGGATTTGTTGGCCCTACAATTTTGGAAATTAAATTTCTACGAGAGTTTCTCGGATTTGTTGCTTCATCCCGCCACCGGAGTAACTAGAACACTTTAAGCCGCTTAACATCCAAGGTATGCTAGCACTCACAGTCACGGCTGGACAAAGTTGATCTTCTTTGACCAGTGAAGTAATTCATATTTTATTTGCAGGCTTTCTTTTTTTTGTTGGTTTATGTTTCATCCGTATCGTTATGATGACGTCATTTTCATCTTTATAAAAATTGCGTTTGCTGTTGGATGTCCTGATTCTCGCCTCACGGATGAAAATATTCTTGATGGACGTTTGAGCGAGTCAAGAAACCGTTAAATTACCATTCCGTTTGCCATGTGCTTCGGCTTTTCGCCAGTCACCCCGGACACGATGCCATTTTGTTTTGGAAGTCCTTGCCCACGGTTCGACATACCGGAAGTCGAGCACAAAGAGCCACCTGAAGTCTCGGTAATGTCTGTGGACATCATTTTATCGCATATTCTATTATTTCATGTAATTGTATTAGTCAAGCTCTGGATTTTGATCTCCTGACTTTTTAGTGACTTCGTAATTTTGCTTCGAGATTTATAGCGTAGTATTTAATCTTATATTATTTATTCTAACGTAATTATGGTTCACATGATTGTATTATATACCATTTTGATATTTATTTATTGTAATTCTGCGTAATCTAGTACTGCGTAATGTTAGTAGTTTTTAGCGTGGTTCAGTCGCTAGGACGAACTAGTTTTATTTAAATTATCATCTGCATTTTTGTGCACGCCGACGCGAACGCTGGTTGACCAACGATTCTCACGTAGGACTTATTTTTAAGGTTATTTTATTATTGAACTTCGTTATCGTCCTATACGCTGTTTTCGCCGATAGACTACACTTTACGCGTTGTATGTAGATTTTAGTTAACTAATTGTTTAATTAAATAGTTTCACTGTGTTCTCCAACGACATTCTTTTATTTTCTTTTGAGATTATGTATTATGTCGGTTGCTCTAAATATTGTTGTGGTTAAACCAGTCCCGACCGATGGCGCCCATGGTATGTACTATCTCATTTTATTATTTCGTTATGGCTCTAGCCACTGTTAGTTAGCCGAGGTTTAACCTTATTCATGTGCTCTAGATCACTCTCTTATAGAGTTGCACGTAATAATATATATATATATATATATATATTTGTATCCACGCCAGTGACATAATAGTCATGTTATTTTCATCATTTGAGTGAGGTAATTAGTTATATTACCTCACTAGTAAAGTAATATGATATGCTTTTGTCCTATTACCTCTCGCATATTAATAATCTGCTTGTCTACCTATTTATTCCTTAAATATTCTTATAATAAATCAATTTTGAAATATTGTCCCATAATAAATAATTTATAAACTAACTATAAATAAATATCACGTATAAATTTACAAATTAAGAATTTGTTTGTATAAAAAACTGACAGAATGTCCTGCTGTCAGACAAATTGTATGTACCCTGTTGCTTTGATTTTAAATCAAAATTATAGAAACTGACATCTATCAATTGTTAAAATATATAATTTTTAAACTTCAAATCTGACGTTTAAACAAAAATATCAATTTTTATTAATTTTGAGCAGTCGTGGATAAAATTTTGTATATCACATGTGGACTAAAGCATATTACAGTACTCATGCGATTATACGACTCGGTCTACGAATAATTTGCATTATTATCGTTTTCATATAATACGCAACATGTTCGTCACTGACGAATTTTGAAAAATATTCATAAATACTTAAACGCAATCTATCTATTTACTTTATTCAAATGTTTGGCGCGAAATTGCTTTAATTTTAAATCAAAATTATAGAAACTGACAATTGTTAATAGTTATTTTTATATCAAGTGCCGAAAAAGCCTCGTTACGTGAAAGTGCAGAGTTTAACGCGCGAGGCTTGTTTATAACACGTGTTATAAACAACATTTTTCCTACAACTAATAATTTGGAAAATCACTTAAATCTTATCAGGATTTATTAAATTTTAATGACATTACATTAAAACTTTGTTTTACGGCGTTGTTATGGTTTGTTTGTTGATTGCTTCATTTGTTCTACGTTATTTAGAAATCTTTCAAAATAATTTTATTTCTTTAATCTTTGCAACAATTGAAAGAGAAATTGAGGTTAGTTGGTTAGTAGCCCGTTAGTATAGCTAAAATATGAACTTAACACACCGCGCGAAATTTAAATCGCAGTCAGTTCAGTTCATGGACTGTTAAGCTTGGTTTTGACAGTTGCGTAAACGAAACGCGCTTGTGTTTCACGTTTACAGATAAATACTTGTTCTGCATTTGTCTTGTTTCTACCCATAACCAAGGCAATAATTGTTAGGGAATAACAAAGGAATCGAACAGTTGTAAGAAAAATATATAATTTTTAAATTTCAAATCTGACGTTTAAAGAAAAATAACAATTTTTTATTAATTTTACAGCACTCATGTGATTACACGACTCGGATTACGACCTCGTCGTCCAATTCTTCACATTCGTCAGCTGTAATAATGCTCTTACCCCACTTGAAATATAAATAACTATTTTTACAACCCACACAATTAAATAAAAATAATTTGCATTATTATCATTTTCATATAATACGCAACATGTTCGTCACTGACGATTTTTAATCAATATTCATAAATACTTAAACGCCATCTATATATTTACTTTATTCAAATGTTTGGCGCGAAATTCAAATAATTACTACAATTCGGCTAATCTAACACTACTACTTACACTTAAAATACAAAAGTCACGTGGAGGACGACGTATTTCGTTATAAGGTAATAAATTTATTGTCTCCAAAAAATCGGACTGTTATTTAGCATGCCTAGCAGCAACAGCTTGTGTTCTAAGTACATAGTTTTCAGTATCTTCAATCTGGTGTATTGAATTGTATCAATTTAAATTACGGTGCATTGGTAATCGAATCTTAATTATTTTTTGCGGTTCGAGTTCATGTTAAAAAGTATTTTAGATTATAGATTTTATTTATAAATAGATTAAAATTGAATCAGAGATTTATTTATTAAGTGTTGGTTATGTGATAATATTTAAGTATTATTACACAATTAATAAAAATATTTTGCTTTATTATCGGTTTAATGTTCGTTACTGACGATTTTTTTAACATTCATTCATTCATAAGCACAGAACAAAAACAGTATGAAGAATCATGTTGATTTTGACGCCATCTATACGCGGCACAATGAACTAATTCAAGTAGTGAGGAACATGGCAGGCCTATATGAATCTCATGAGAATTATTTATCTATTTAAATTATTAAAATTTATAAAGGAAATAATAAATCATTGCATTAAGTATAAAATATGTATTTATCAGTTAATATTAACAAAGTAGTATAATAACAATAATATATACATGGTGCAAAACTTAAGTACGAAGCGTATGGACCAGTATGGACCAAAGATTTTAAAAATTTGGAACTGGCATTACAGACTGTATCGGTATATAGATAAAAATAATAATTTATCCTATAGGGCGAAACAACATGAAGTTTTATTAGACACAGAAACAACAGCGAAAAAAGAATTAAGGGTATGTTCCAAAATTAAACCATGTTTACAGTGGTATTAGGTTACGGTAATTCTTTGGTAACTGAATGTGACGTTTCTCTCAGTAAATTGTGAAACACTTCGGTAAAATTTTGACATTTAGGTTAGAGTATTTATTGAAATGGAAGCACAAAAGTCACAAAAATATACGTTTTCACCCTTAAATAAAAGCATAATATAATATTACACAAATAATACATGTTTACATACAATTTCGCAAATTTTTCGAATAGATAAATCCATTTGTATATAATCATTTCCAACAGAGAAAAAACAGCAAAACAAACCAACGTTTTTAAGTTAAAACTGTGAGATCGCGATACGCAAATACAAATTTACCACAAATATCGTGCTCTTTAGCACGGTGATCGTGGTAACGAATATGTGCGAAAATTTACCGCCGTTTTCAGTTACCGCGTTTCAAATTAGTACTGACATCCTGAAAAAAATTACCATGGTACATGTGGTTTAATTTTGGAACATACCCTAAATTTAGGAAGTGGCTAACCATACTTAAAAAACGCGGAAAACGCGAAAAACGCGAAACTCGAAAAACGAGAATCGCGACTTACAGTGTTGCCGCTTACTCCGACACTCGACAAACGCGAAGAGTACTCGGATGAAAGGCCAATTTCGGGATTACCACGCGGGTTCCCGAGGACGTTTTTGACATATGGAAATTTGTTGCTGATTTCACAGTGAGTCCTCAATCTAATTTTTGACATTTGGTGAATATTTGATGTTGAAATAGTAATAGTAAGTAATTTGATAATAAGAATATAACCCTTTAAGCTTTTGGCAATATATGAACTAATTATTGATTTAATTAACACAAAGAATTTATGAATTTTAATTTTCAGCTGTCAAAATTAATTTTCAAAAACGTTCAAAGTACGAAGTGAACATTGCAATATACAAATTTTCGTATGGCATTTTGCTATACCGGTGTGACACCCTTTTGACAGCTTTGAACGAAGCAAAATGCCACATCGATCACCTTGCTTCGTGCCACGCCGGTGTGACATGGGCATAATGTAATGAAATATATATTTACGTATTTATTATTTATATTATTACCATTTTTCTTTTCCCAATTTTTTGCGCAAACAAAAAGTGACTCACATTGCGATTAACATGTGACTGAAATGTGGGTAAAAATCGACTTGACGGACAATCGTGAAGTTGGCTCCGAAAAAAAGTCAACTTGTAGCTGATATGGCGCTATCACATAAACTAATTAAAACTAACAAAACCTTAATTGAGTCCCACACAACCCCCATTTTTGACATAAACTAATTAAAAATAACAAAACCTTAATTGAGTCCCACAGAACTCCGTTTTTATAACAAATGAAGCTGACAGCTTGCGGCTAACTTCACGATTGTCCGGCAAGTCTACTTTAACCGAAATGGGACATGTACACAAAAGATGCGTATACGCGAGATTACGAATATCCGCTTCCTGGTCACGTTTGAAATTTTCAAATTTCGCGCGCAAAGAATCAACCTCCAAATTCAATTTTACACTTAACCCAAAACGTCACAAACGTCCTCGGGAACCCACGTGGTAATCCCGAAATCCGAGTTCTCTTCGCGTTTTTCGAGTGTCGGAGTAAGCGGCAACACTGTAAGTCGCGTTTCGCGTTTTTCGCGTTTTTTAAGTGTGGTTAGCCACTTTCTTAAATTTATATAGAAATTCTTTTCGGTTTGAAATACTCATATCTGTTTGTTTATTAATTCTTGCAGCCTTTATTAGGTACTCCTAGTAAATGTTTCTTTCTCTTGATTAGTCAGTACCTACATTTTGCTATTCTCTGCTGATCAATTTATACTTTCGCGATAACCATTTTTCTATTTTATGCAAGGTGACATTTTCATAACCTGCAAAATAAAAATTGCTATTAGTGTATCATATTATTTTGTAACTTGAATTGTGGTACTTGTATAATAGTAATTAAATATGTTATGCATGAGTTAGGTACGACTACGACTTCTATATTACTGGAAAATGTTATTAAATAGGTACCTTGCAATAGAAACCAACATCTTGGGTTTCTAAACGAACAACATTTTCAAACTTCATTATTACATTTGTCAGGAGTTGTTGCTGATTATTTTTAAAGTGAGATGTAGGTTTCAAATTCTGTTTTTGACGATTAATAACTGCTGTCAACCATGTTCTCAGTTGTTTATCATTTTTTGGAATGAATTCCCATTTTCGCAGAAGCAAAACAACAATACTACCTACTAAAAATAGTATATTAAAATTCATATTCTTTGATATTATACAATTATCAATATTACTTACCATCTCAATTACCTAATATGCTTATTGGTATTGCACAAATTTTCATGCAGCACTCAACAATAATTTAAATCGAAATATTGATATTTTAAATTAACAATAACAATAAGTAGGCATTTGGCTGCTTGTGCGCATGTAAAATCACGGGAATACTTATAATCCTGGTGCCGCGTATAGATGGCAGTAAAATCACTTGATAAAAATGCTGCCCTTTTGCCGTATCGGTAGCCTGTTCATAATAATAATGTTCTATTTTAACAATATTGTGATTCATTATCTGAAGATTTATGTTTTTTTTAAAGTATCTATCTAACATGGAATAAAGATAAAAAAATTCGTTTATTTAAAAAAAGTAAGCAACAGTACAATATTGGTGATTATTAATCTACTGAAATATATTCTTACAGAATATATATCTTAACCTGGATTCAGATTTATCAAGTTAGTATATTTGATGACTGGTCAATTAAAAGGTAATAAATTAAAACGATTAAATTTATATCAATTAATAATTATGTACAATAATTATATTCTAGGTTACCTGAGTGAAGTATTAATTATTCTGAAAAGTGCAATCAAATTTCTTGGAAATATAAAATGAATTGTAAGAATAAGAAATTTGTATTCTTACATAAATACATTGAATAATGGAACAGTGTGAACAATAAATGTAACACAAATTTGTAAACTTGGAACTGCAAATTGATTTTAACCATGAAAACTGTACAACCTTAAAATAATATTATTTTTGTAGTAGTTTATTGATTTATTATGTTTTGTATCACAGAATATTTTTTAGCATAATAATAAGCCTTTAACATTTGCACAAATAATGTCTCATTTCACGTTGGCATGAATTTTTCTTAGTTCATCTCTGCATCTACTATTTTTGTCGTTTTCTCTCTTCGATGGTACATTTCCAATTTTGCTTACGGATTTACAATGAGCAAAATGATTCCATTTTCAAGAGCTCGCCGAAAATATTGGTGCCAAGCGCCGAAGACTTTGTTTCCACTGAAGTATAAATTTAAAAATATGTATTTGATTTGTGTTTTGTAGCGCAAGTATTACATAATGAAATTATTACATACCTACAACAATAATGATAGATAACTATAAAGTGTAAAAGTAAATAATTTTCAAACGAACATACCTTAAATAATTATCTTTAGTTTCAGAATTCTCAACAATTCAGTGAGATTTCAATTTAAAACACGTTCAAGTTTCTTGGTTAATTTTGTATTGCAAGTATAAAGTACTGCAAATGATTGTTATTTAATGCGCCTACAACAACAAACTGATATAGTATAATCAAGTAAAATGTATAGTTCTTCAAATGTACAAACCTTCAAAAATTACATCTTTAGTTGAGTTTGTTTTCAGTGAGATTTTAAGTTCAAACACTACTTGATAAGATGATGACTCATTCGGCTTCGCTTTACGCGAAGCAGTAAAAGAAGAGATAGGAGGTTATAATCTGTTATTGGTATCAATTTCATTACATTTCTAATAAAATTGAGTATGAATGAACCTATAAATATACATTTTATACAATTATTTAAAACATTTTTCAATTAAATTACCTCATTTTTACTTACATAAAACACAAAATGTCTTGCAAAAAATCAGAGACGTCAAAATCTGACGCATATGTCAGATTAAAACATAATTGTTGACATTCGGGCGTTTTTCGTCTAGACTTTGGTATTTAGTAAAATTTCAATTAAAAAAGTGTTCATGTATCTTGGTTAATTTTGTATTGCAAGTATGAAATACAAAATGATGTAGTAATCAAGTAAAATGTATAGTTTTTCAAACGTACAAACCTTTAATAATTACATTTTCAAGAGCTCAACGTTAATTTTCGGCGCATATTTTCGTATTTAGTTTCAGAAACCCTCAAAAATAAAAACATTTTTCAATTAAATTACTTCATTTTTACTTACATAAAAGCACAAAATGTCTTGCAAAATTTGACGCATCTGTCAGATGAAAACTTAATTGTTGATTTCCGGGCATATTGTATGTATCTTGGCAACAACCCGGAAATTTAGTAATTTCTAGGGGAAAATTTATGAAAAATGTTAGTTTCCTATCAAATTTCTATATTTAAATGTAATTTATAAAAAATACAGCCATTATTAAGAAAAATAAGCTTTAAATTGAAATTTTCTCCTCTAAAAATTAATGTATATCATACAACTTTAATACAAAGTATTGCAATTGTTTGCAAGTATAATATAGAGTAATAATTTTGGTCAACCAGTCGAGTAGGTTACCACGTTCTTAGGTTACCACATTCTTAGGTTACCACGTCTTTAGGTAGGACACGTTTTTAGGTTACCACGTCTTTAGGTAGAACTCGTTTTTAGGTAGAACTCGCCTTTAGGTAGAACTCGCCTTTAGGTAGAACTCGTCTTTAGGTAGAACTCGTTTTTAGGTTATACTCGTTTTTCGGTTTTTTACCTGTCACTTTGTCACCTGTCACTTTGACAGCTGTGATTTTGACACCAGTCACTTTGACACCTGTCACTTTGTCATCTGTCACTTTGACATCTGTCACTTTGACACCTGTTACTTTCTCATCTGTCAAATTGACAGCTGTCACTTTGTCATCTGTCAAAGTGACAGTTGTCACTTTGTCATCTGTCAAAATGACATCTGTCACTTTGACACCTGTCACTATATCATCTGTCAAAGTTACAGCTGTCACTTTGTCATCTCTCACTTTGTCATCTGTCACTTTGCCATATGTTAAAATGACAGCTGTCACTTTGTCATCTGTCAAAATGACATCTGTCACTTTGACACCTGTCACTTTGCCATCTGTCACAGCTTTTAAGGTATCCTACATTAGTACTGTCAGGGCGCTTCATCCAAAGCCTGTGGAGGCGATCTATACAAAGCCTGTGAAGGTGTTCCATCCAAAATCCCTGCTGATGTATCTGACCTTAATACTGTGAGAGCGCCCCATCCAAATCTTGTATGGATTACCCATCCAAAACCTGTGGGAATGTCCCATCCAATACTTGTGGAGATGCCCCATCCAAAAACCTTAATACTGTGAGGGCGTCCCCATTCAAAGCCTGTGTAGGTCTTCCATCCAAAACCTGTGGGTATATCCCATCCAAAACCTGTGGAGATGTCCCATCCAAAAACTTGCGGATGTATCCCACCTTAAAACTGTGAGGGCGCCCCTATCCTAAGCTTGTATGGATGTCTCATCTAAAACCTGTGAGAATGTCCCGTCCAAAACCCTGCTGATAATTCTGTGAGGGCGCCCCATCCAAAGATTGTATGGATGGGACATCCATAGTCTGTGGCGGTGTTCCATCTAAATACAGTTAGGGCTTCCCCCCATTCAAACCTGTGGGAATGTCCCATCCAATATCTGTGGAGATGTCCCATCCTAAAACCTGCTGATATATCCCACTTTAAAACTGTGGGAATGTCCCATCCAAAATCTGTGGGAATGTTCCATCTAAAACCTGTGGGAATGTCCCATCCTAAAACCTGTGCCATTTAGATGTGTTTCTTCCAAAGCCTGTGGAGGTATTCCACCTTATTACTGTGAAGGCGCCTCATCCAAAGCTTGTGGGGATATCCCATTCATAAATGTTCCATCCAAAGACTGTAGAGGTGGTCCATACAAAAGCTTGTGGAAATATCCCATCCAAAATCTGTTGAGGTATCCCACCCTAATAGTGTGAGGGTGCCCCCCATCAAAAGCCTGTGGAGGTATCCCACCTTAATACTGTGAGGGTGCCTGTGGAGGTGTTCCATCCAGTGCCTGTGGAGGTGTTTTATCTTAATACTGTATACTTACACAAAGATGGCTTTTGTAATTTTTCTAACAAAAAAATCAGAGACGTCAAAAAATCTGACGCTTCTGTCAAACCCCAGGAGATGGGAGGTTATAATCTGTTATTGGTATCAATTTCATTAAATTTCTAATAAAATTGAGATAATATATGAATTATTATTTCTACAATTATTTAAAATATTTTTCAATTAAATTACCTCATTTTTACTTACATAAAACACAAAATGCTTTGCAAAAAATCAGAGACGTCAAAATCTGACGCATACGTCAGATGAAAACATAATTGTTGACTTCCGTACAATTTTCGTATATCTTGGCAACAACCCGGAAATTTAGTAATTTCTAGGGAAAAATGAATGAGAAATGTTTTTTATCAAATTTCTATATTTAAATGTAATTTATAAAAAATACCGCCATTATTAAGAAAAATAAGCTTTAAACGGGTTCTTGAAATTTTCTCCTCTAAAAATTAATGTATATCATACAACTTTAGTTGAATCGATTGACAAATATGCTAAGTATAATATAGAGTAATAAAATTTGGTCAACCAGTCGAGTAGGTTACCACATATTTAGGTAGGACACATTTTTAGGTTACCACGTCTTTAGGTAGAACTCGTCTTTAGGTAGAACTCGTCTTTAGGTAGAACTCATCTTTAGGTAGAACTCGGCTTTAGGTAGAACTCGTTTTTAGGTAGAACTCGTCTTTTAGGGTAAATTCGGTTTTTATGCATTGTTTTTACATATGGTTTTAATTACCATGGTAACTGCGCTAATAATAATGACAGTATGGTTACCATGGAAATGTTATTGTTTCCATAGCAACAAATAACGTTGTCTTTGTCTACCTATTTATTCCTTAAATATTGTTATAATAAATCAATTTTGAAATATTGTCCCATAATAAATAATTTATAAACGAATTATAAATAAATATCACGTATAAACTTACAAATTAAGAATTTGTTTGTATAATAAACTGACAGAATGTCCTGCTGTCAGGCAAATTGTATGTACCCTGTTGCTTTGATTTTAAATCAAAATTATAGAAACTGACATCTATAAATTGTTAAAATATATAATTTTTAAATTTCTACTAACTAATAATTTTGAAAATCACTTAAATCTTATCAGGATTTATTAAATTTTAATGACATTACATTAAAACTTTGTTATGGTTTGTTTGTTGATTGCTTCATTTGTTTTACGTTATTTAGAAATCTTTCAAAATAATTTTCTTTCTTTAATCTTTGCTACAATTATTGAAAGAGAAATTGAGTAAATGCCACACCGCCGAAAACCACCGCGTATAAAACCATACCGCCTAATAACCACACGTCCGAAAAACCACAGCGTATAAAAGTTTCCCCACCACAATGTCCAGCTACCGATATACCAATTTTCACACTTCGATTTGCACATTTGTACTCAAACTTTTTTTTTTTCGAGAGGAGAAGAAATCTTCAAAAAGACCCCCCTGCTCCACACAGGGGGAGTGTGGGATTTTTACCTACTAAAACCTCTCCTCGGTTGCTACTCTAGGTATCCCGGAACTGTGATAACATTACTTCAGGACAACCAGCTCAGCTCTTACTTTATCTTCTAGTAACTTCCTTCTCCCTTATTACCTTCCTTGCATATTCATTTACCGCGTTCCACTTTTCCTCTTCTTCAATTATTTTCTCCGTGAGGTTTTCTGGCGTTAGCATCCCTGTGATTTGCAGCATCTCCTGCCTTTCCTTTATCCACTTTGGGCAGTGGAAAAATGTATGCTCTGGTGTGTCGGTTGCTTCGTTGCATTGTTCGCATATGTCTGTCTCACTTCTTTTAATCCTGTAGAGGTACTGTCGGAAACATCCGTGGCCAGTCAGGAATTGCGTGAAACAATATTCCACTTCACCGTGCTTCCTCCTGCTCCATGGTTCAATCTCCGGGATTATTTTCTTAGTCCATTGTCCCTTGCTCTCGTTGTTCCATCTCTGCTGCCATTCCCTGAGTATATTATCCTCCCTTTCCTTTTTGGTTTTTTTCTCCCTTCTGTTCTTACAGTTCGCTCTGTCCCTTGCTACGATGTCAATGGGTGGCATCCCCGCTATAACCAATGCCGCATTTTCTGATGTTGTCCTATAGGCACTGATGATCCTGATCGCCGTCTTTCTCTGTACAGTTGCAAGTCTTTTCCTGTTTCTTTCTTTACCAAGAGCGTCTACCCATACCGGTACCGCATATAACATTATAGATTGGACGACATGCCCGTATAATTTACGTTTGCTCGCTCTAGGCCCCCCTAGGGGCTAATCAATACTAACGAAACCCTAATTGAGTCCAACAGATCTCTGTTTTTTAAAATAAACTAATCAATACTAACGTAACCCTAATTGAGTCCAACAGAACTTAAGTTAAGTAGGATAAATTATACGCCGTGGACATTGTGGTGGGGGAACTTTTATACGCTGTGGTTTTTCGGACGTGTGGTAATTAGGCGGCATGTACAGATTTCACAAACCCCGAATATCTGGCATTCGAACTTGATATTTACAAAAATTACGTACACGAACTTTGATTCGAACCGAAACGGCGGTAATTCATATTTTATATATTATGTTATCTATGGTTATTGCGAAATATATTTTATTAAAAGTCTGTATAATTTACTTATAAATAAAATAAATTATTTTTGTAATATAAAAAAAGTCTTAATTTCTTTTGCTTTTTAATTATCAGTAATATAGTTATGAATAATATACAGGGTGTAGAATTGAAATGTGGCGTATAGGGTTTTCAATGTTATTTTTTTAATATTACTGTATCTCTTTACCTATTCACTTTAGAGCAAAAGCGTAAATACAAAAGATGTTCAGAATAAAAACTGCATCGAATAAGCTTAAATTTTTTGTTCAAATCGATTTCTTTCACGAAATAAACATGAAATAAAAATGAACAATTTAGGCTAGTTTCAGACTGCCATGTAAAATTAAACAAAACAAAAATATTTATTCCGTCACTCTGACAGTTGACAGATTTGAAATAGTTGTTCTAATTGATTTATTGGACTATAAGAAGGATTCACTAATCAAAAAAATAAATTAATAATTATTTTATTTTCCTTCTTTTCTTTCTAAGGTACATTTTATCGTAAATTATTGAAGTGTTTATTTTTTTGATCTGACTAATTTATTTTATTTTTCATGGCACTCTGTAAACAGCTCAAATTTATCAAATTTAATTTACGTTTATCTCGTGACAGGAACGTTTTATATCAATAAATTGGATGCAGTTTTTTATTCTGAACATCTTTTGTATTTACGCTTTTGCTCTAAAGTGAATAGGTAAAGAGATACAGCAATATTTAAAAAATAACATTGAAATCCCTGTACGCCACATTTCAATTCTACACCCGATATATATAAAATAGTATGTACTTACCAAAAATCTTAAAGGAATCACTATAGATTGATTATAAATGAGTTAAGATTGTTTATAACAAACAATATAAAAAACAATTGAGTCTTTTTTGAATTTAATTAAAATTAAATTTAAATTTATATAAAATTAATTTTTAATTTAATTAAAATTAAATTTGAATTTAATTTTGAAATTAAAATTGTAAATATTTATATGTATAATTTGTTAATAATGTATTATAATATTTGGAAATAATAGAGTTAAATTACTAATATAATTAGAAATTATTAATAATTATTACTGCGTCGACATGCGCATTGCAGAGTTGCGCATGACGTTAATAACCACTGATAATAGATGGCAGCACTAAAATCTTCGCAATCGGGAGAACATTGCGTTTTATATATTGATGGCATAGACGATATTTCGAGTTTTTTATAAATTATATTAATTTTCGTACAGTAATAATAAAAAAGAGATGTTTGTTTCACTGGGAGATATATACATTATATTTAAATGGTGCAGTAAGGCCAATCGTGGAAGGAGAAGCTGCATTCAAAGGTAAAATTATTCCAAACTTTTAGGTTATATTAAACATTTTTAACTTATTTAAATATTTTAGCTGGCCATATAATAATGTGTAGGTACAAAATAAATAAAGAAAACAATGTGGAAATTTACGGTCTGTGTTCACAAACATCTAATTTGAAAGGGACACCACATAATATTACAATTTATCTTCAAAAAGATGTACAACTTTGGAAATGTATTTGCAGTTGTAAAGCAGTTCAAGGTGCTAAGTGCAAGCATATTATTGCAGTTATGCTTTATTTGGAAAGGTATTTATTAATCATTGGTTCTAAAAACTATTATGTATTATTTATGAATTTTTAGACATGATGATGTCGAAGAACTCAGTCAGACAGATACAGAACAACTGTGGGGTGGCGTGAGTTCTATTACAAGTTCTAAAGTACCTGACTACACGAAAACAACCAAAGTTGTAGATTTTTGTCACCCAAAACATGAGAAGATGGAACAAACATATTCAAAACAGGCTTTAAAAGAAATACACGATTTTGTTATTAACAATAATAAATAATAATATTAGCAATACAATTTTCGTTTGATTTCATTACTTTATCTAAAATATTATCTTGCAGATTTATCTGACATTCTTTATCTTGTCTTGATAGGCTTGAATCCTGTACAAAACCACTGGTTCTGGCTCCAACTCTTGAACGACTGTTTCTGGCTCTCCTGCAATATCATCCACGTCCAAACATTTCAGTGTATCTTCCCTACAAATTACAAGAAAGTTCATGTAAAGAAATTTAAAAAATCAAATAACTACTTACGCAATATTTCTTTCTATTTTTCGTCTGCATTTTCTGACATTTCTGCTGTCAAACTGCCTTACTGGTAAATTTTGGCTTGGAACAACACCAAGCTTTAAAATCCCTTTGTTTCCAGCCGGAGTTTTTGCTATTATGTAGGTGGTTATGATTTGTCAAAAATATTTGCCTATTCGTACGACACAGAAAAAAACCTGCATAGCATGAAAAAAAATCAACTGAAGAAAGGTAAAGGAATAAAACAACTTAATTTATATCAATTAATAATTATTATATATTCTAGATTTTACCGAAATGAATTATTATTCTGTCAAGTACAGTCGAATTTCTTGGAAATATAAAGTGAATCGTAACAATAAGAATATGGTATTCTTGAAGAAATACGGTGTATGATATTCATAGGCGTAGCCAGGGGGTAGGCTGGTAGACTGCAGCCTACCCCCCTCGATTTCAAAACCTCGTTTTTAGGGTTTTTGTATAGGTTTTGCGGTTCAGAACTACAATGCCGCAGCGGTCCTGTAAGGCGTAGCACCCTTTTTGTGGCCCGCAAGGTGGCTCTCCCCAAAATTTTTCGCCTGCGGCGCTATTGGGGGTACTCCGCGCAATATTTGAAGTTCCACCACTGATGTCTATGGGTTGTGCTTAAAATAAGCCTACTCGTTTTACAAATCCTGGCTACGCCACTGATAATACTTATTCCTTGAAGCAAATAAACACAATCGTCTCATATTATGTTGTTATACAATACATTACCTATGTTTTTTACTTGTCACGTATTAATGGAAAATAATTACTATAAATTAATTTTAACAATAAAAACTCTACTACCTTAAGATATAAAATATATTTTTTATAGTGATTTATTGATGTATGTTTTGTAATACAGAATATTTTATATTATAATAATAAGCCTGAAACATTTGTACAAAGGTCTCATTGTCTTTATTCGTATTTTGATTTGTCTGTTGTAGATTACGCCATGGTATAAATCTTTCTTAGTTTTTCTTTTCTCTGCATTTTTGGCACTGTTTATATTATATACTAAATTGGATGTTCTGTCACTGTATGAAGGGTTAAAATACCTTGAAATTTAATTAAATACGTCTATATTTTAACGAATATTAATCTGAAAGCAGTTTGAATGTATTTATTGTCTGGTAAAGGTTATTAATCAGAAATAACTGTTGGAACACTTGTATTTTACAAAGAGAAAAATTTTTGGAAGCCTAAAATACCAAAAAACACATAAAAATTAAGTAACACTGTTTTATAAACGTACCATTTTAAATTAATATAAATATATTTGAAAGCTGCTCTGTTTACTATAACGGGTTTTCTATGGTATTTTTATCAACAACAAAAACGATAGATTCATAATTATCAAGTAAATGAAATAAATAAATAAATCTGTAGTTTCAAGACTTCAACGTTATAATTCTGGCGCAAAGCGCCTAGGATTCGTAGAAAATATAATCTAGATGGTTTGTTTTGTAACGCAAATATTAAGATCAAGTAAAAGTAATTGTAATTCACAGTGTTTACGTCGTATTTCTAAGTTTTGTACTTATGTATCTATCTGACAACTACAAAAAGCGTAGCAATTTCTTATTCAAGATTGTCTATAAAAAATACTGAAACGAAATCCACATGTTACATTCGTTTATAGCAAAAGTAGATATTCCCACGTACAAACTTTCAATTTGTTCAAACTTCAATAGGGTTTTCTTCGATTTGAAGGTTAGATTTACCAGATCTGAGCTATCGTTTTTCTATGTTCTTGTGCCTATAACAAAAATTGTGTATGAAATACTGAAAAGAAAATAATATGTTATATTTGTAGCAAAAGTAGATATTCACCGTGTACAAATTTTTAATTTGTCCAAGCTACATTAAGGTTTTATTTTATAAATTAAAAAACGTTGCAATTGCAAACCTGTTTGAGATCACGTATGAAATACTGAAAAGAAAGTAACAAAATGTTATATTCATAGTAAAATTAGTTATTCACACGTACAAACTTTCAATTTGTCCAGGTTTCATTCGGGTTTTCTCCGATTTGTAGGTTAGAACTGAGCTTTTCTGTGATATTTTTATCCATCCACCACATGTTCTTGCGCCTATAACAAAAAGAGATTGATTAATTATCAAGTGAAAGTAATTGATTTTCAAGCGTACATACCTGGAATTATCTATAGTTTCAAGAATTCAAGGATAATAATAAATCTGGTATCAAATATGCCAGTAAATTCTTCCTAAATTATCTTTATCTGGTGATAGTTTGATTGGAAACTGTCAAATTACAACTTGAAGAACTGTACGCTTTGAGTATGGTTATATTTATAAATATTATTTAAATACCACGCAGTATGTCACAGTGTACGTAGAGTATTTGTAAGTTTTATACGTATGTGTCTACATTTGACAGCTTCTAAAAACGTTGCAATATTGTTCGTGTTTGCTTATAAATTACTGAAAAGATTGCCTACAATAATAAAATGATATAATATGTACAGTAATCAAGATTACAAACCTTATTAATTATTACCTTTAATTTAAAAACGTTGAGACGACAGCTGTGTAAGAGGTTATAATTTGTTGTATTGTACCAATTTTATTAAATTAAGATAAATTTATTACTGTACCTATAAATAAACATAATTTACACTTATTTAAAACATTTTCCAATAAAATTACTTACATAAAACACAAATATTCTTGTAAATTGTCTCTGCAACATATTATATCAAAGACGTGAAAATCTGGAAGTTAAAAATTAAATAACACTGTTTTATAAACGTACCATTTTAAATTTATATAAAAATATATTTGAGAGCTGCTCTGTTTACTATAACGGGTTTTCCATGGTATTTTTATCAACAACAAAAACGATAGATTCATAATTATCAAGTAAATGAAATAAATAAATAAATCTGTAGTTTCAAGACTTCAACGTTATAATTCTGGCGCAAAGCGCCTAGGATTCGTAGAAATATAATCTAGATGGTTTGTTTTGTAACGCAAATATTAAGATCAAGTAAAAGTAATTGTAATTCACAGTGTTTACGTCGTATTTCTAAGTTTTGTACTTATGTATCTATCTGACAACTACAAAAAAGCGTAGCAATTTCTTATTCAAGATTGTCTATAAAAAATACTGAAACGAAATCCACATGTTACATTCGATTATAGCAAAAGTAGATATTCCCACGTACAAACTTTCAATTTGTTCAAACTTCAATAGGGTTTTCTTCGATTTGAAGGTTAGATTTACCAGATCTGAGCTATCGTTTTTCTATGTTCTTGTGCCTATAACAAAAATTGTGTATGAAATACTGAAAAGAAAATAATATGTTATATTTGTAGCAAAAGTAGATATTCACCGTGTACAAATTTTTAATTCGTCCAAGCTACATTAAGGTTTTATGTTATAAATTTAAAAACGTTGCAATTGCAAACCTGTTTGAGATCACGTATGAAATACTGAAAAGAAAGTAACAAAATGTTATATTCATAGTGAAATTAGTTATTCCCACGTACAAACTTTCAATTTGTTCAAACTTCAATAGGGTTTTCTTCGATTTGAAGGTTAGATTTACCAGATCTGAGCTATCGTTTTCTATGTTCTTGTGCCTATAACAAAAATTGTGTATGAAATACTGAAAAGAAAATAATATGTTATATTTGTAGCAAAAGTAGATATTCACCGTGTACAAATTTTTAATTTGTCCAAGCTACATTAAGGTTTTATTTTATAAATTAAAAAACGTTGCAATTGCAAACCTGTTTGAGATCACGTATGAAATACTGAAAAGAAAGTAACAAAATGTTATATTCATAGTAAAATTAGTTATTCACTCGTACAAACTTTCAATTTGTCCAGGTTTCATTCGGGTTTTCCCCGATTTGTAGGTTAGAACTGAGCTTTTCTGTGGTATTTTTATCCATCCACATGTTTTTGCGCCTATAACAAAAAGAGATTAATTAATTATCAAGTGAAAGTAATTGATTTTCGAGCGTACATACCTGGAATTATCTATAGTTTCAAGAATTTAAGGATAATAATAATTCTGGTATCAAATATGCCAGTAAATTCTTCCTAAATGATCTTTATCTGGTGACAGTTTGATTGGAAACTGTCAAATTACAACTTGAAGAACTGTACGCTTTGAGTATGGTTATATTTATAAATATAATTTAAATACCACGCAGTATGTTTTATACGTATGTGTCTACATTTGACAGCTTCTAAAAAACGTTGCAATATTGTTCGTGTTTGCTTATAAATTACTGAAAAGATTGCCTACAATAATAAAATGATATAATATGTACAGTAATCAAGATTACAAACCTTATTAATTATTACCTTTAATTTAAAAACGTTGAGACGACAGCTGTGTAAGAGGTTATAATTTGTTGTATTGTACCAATGTTATTAAATTAAGATAAATTTATTACTGTACCTATAATAAATATAATTTACACTTATTTAAAACATTTTCCAATAAAATTACTTACATAAAACACAAATATTCTTGTAAATTGTCTCTGCAACATATATCAAAGACGTGAAAATCTGATAGTTCCTATCGGTTGAAACAGTTTAAAACACGTCTTTATGCGTATGACGCTCAATGAGATTTTGGGCGCTTCGCGCCGTTGACTTTTTCAGTGACAATTTAAATCAAACAATTAATGATACATTGACGCGTTTCGCTTCGCTCAACGCGAAGATACTTAATCTTTTGCTTTAATTCCAAAATGCTTAACGATAAATTGGGCGCTTTGCGCCGTTGACTTATTCAATGACATTTTAAATCAAACACTTGAGACGAGACACAGGCTACTAAGATAAGATACTAAACTTGTATTTGTCTATCTGACAGCTTCTAAAAATCACCGAAAAGCGTTGAAATATTGTTCGTGGTTTACCAAAAAAGTACTGAAAAGATTTCCTACGACAATAAAATGATGGTATAGATAATAATTAAGAGTACATACCTTTTAAATTAGTACCTTTTAATTTGAAACGGCATCTTCTGTAAGAGGTTATAAAAATCTGTTTTGTATTGTATTTCTAATGAAATGAAGACAAATTTATTACTCAACTTAATAAATAAACATTTTCTACAATAAATTTAAACATTTTTTAAGTAAAATTACTTACATAAATTACAAATATTCACGTAAAACGTGTCGAAAAAATCAGAGACGTCAAAATGTGACGCATACGTCAGATGAAAACATAATTGTTGACTTCCGTGCAATTTTCGCATATCTTGGCAACAACCCGGAAATTTAGTAATTTCTAGGGGAAAATTTATGAGAAATGTTAGTTTCCTATCAAATTTCTATATTTAAATGTAATTTATAAAAAACTCAAGACATGGAGAGAAAAATAAGCTTCAAACGGGTTCTTGAAATTTTCTCCTTAAAAAATTAATGTATATCATACAACTTTAGTTGAATCGATTGACAAATAAGCCAAGTATAATATAGAGTAAAAAGAGGTCAACCAGTCCAGTAGGTTACCACATCTTTAGGTAGGACACGTTCTTAGGTTACCACGTCTTTAGGTAGGACACATTTTTAGGTTACCACGTTCTTAGGTTACCACGTCTTTAGGTAGGACACGTTTTTAGGTTACCACGTCTTTAGGTAGGACACGCTCTTAGGTTACTACGTTTTTAGGTTACCACGTCTTAAGGTTAAACTCGTCCTTGGGGAGAACTCGTCATAAAGTTTTAATTACCATGGTAACCACTAATAATAATAATAATATTAATTACAGTATGGTTACCATGGCTACTGTTAATAATAGTAGTAATGACAGTATAGTTACCATGGAAATGTTATTGTGTAAACATGTATATATAATTTCCATAGCAACGCCGTAGTTATATAAATAACGTTGTCTTTGTCAGAGTGAATTAGCTTAACTGGAAGTATTTCGTATAAATTGAAAGATTTATTTAAATAATTTTAATTATCAATGTTTATTGAAATGCTATAAATACATTTTGTTTTTGTTTGATTAATATTTACATAATTTTTAATTATAACTAATTATTTTAATATTAAAAAATAATACATATATTTAAATACAACTGATAATGTGCAAAATCTATCAACTATACATATATTTTTGTTTTATTTTACAAAATTTTTATTTGTTAATTACAATATACATTATATATGCGTTTTTTGCGTTTAATTATGCATTTACATTGTGAGTTTTCGGTGTAAATTTTATAATAGATTACAAATGTGCATTTCGGTTATCATATTACAATATTATATATTAGTAAAATCATTTGTAATTTAAAAAAATTTCAATTTTTGTATATAAATTTAGAATAATTTATTAAAAAAGATAAACTTTTCATCAAAGTTTTATAAAAAACAACTACCATATTGTATATTAAAAGTCGATCATCTTATTTAAATTGTAGAAATGTAGAGTTTTCATTCTTCATAATTGCAGAATATTTAATTCGTTGATTTGGTAGTGGTTGCAAAAATTGATTTCTTAATTTTATAAAATAGTAACTATATATCCATATTGATTTGTTTAAAGTTTACTATTCTATATTGGTGGTATTTTTTTTTCGGTTAGTATATTTTTCTTTTCGGTTAATAAATAACTGTACTTGCTAACCATTGATTGTAAAGATAAATGATGATGATGATGCTGATGGAAGAATATAGTTGTCATACACGTCATACCGAGAGTTGTTGAGATATTTGCAGTCACGAAGAGGGATTGAAATTTCATTCTTCATAATATGCAAACAATCCAATTCGTTGATTTTATGGTTGAATAATGGATTTTTTAATTATGGATGACAAACTTGTAGTTGTAGTGGGTTTGACAGCATAATATGTCTGTTGATTTTATACTTGTCATACCGTCATACTGAGAGTTGTTGAGATATTTGCAGTCACGAAGAGGGATTGAAATTTCATTCTTCATAATGGTATGCAAACAATCCAATTCGTTGATTTTATGATTGAATAATGGATTTCTTTATTATGGATGACGAATTTGTAGTTGTAGTGGGTTGACAGCATAATATGTCTGTTGATTTTATACTTGTCATACCGTCATACTTAGAGTTGTTGAGATATTTGCAGTCACGAAGAGGGATTGAAATTGCATTATTCATAATATGCAAACAATCCAATTCGTTGATTTTATGGTTGAATAATAGATTTTTTCATTATGGATGACAAACTTGTAGTTGTAGTGGGTTGACAGCATAATATGTCTGTTGATTTTATTGTTCAGACTTTTAATTTACTTTTTATGGTAAAATATTGTTTTAAAATTTTTAGTAATTTTAAAAAATGATTTAATCAAATTACATATGATTTTTTCTTAATATTTATAATTTGTAAAGAGTAGTATTTGCAAAATATTTTTTTTATGAACATGCACATTATGTTAATTTTTTGTTAATTACTTAATTATGTTAATATCAGTTGTATGTTTAATTAAAAAAATTGATTGACTACATTTGCAACTAATAGAAAATTTCAATTGTTTTTTTATGTGCAGTAAAAATTATTTAAGATAATATCAATAATTTTGTAATTATTATTTCAACTTGAAAATTTCTTTAATAATTATAGTTCTAAATTAATTAGATATACATAAAATGTGTAAATAATTAAAATATTTTACAATGTTTACAACCATTATTTTGAAATGGAGGTTATTTAATACTTAAGTTTGTAATAAGATTTTAGTTGCAAATATAGCATAATTTTGTTGAAATTTTTAATTATCTATATCAAATGTGATCCTCATTCGATACTGATCCTTAAGAAATGGTTCTTTTACAAACAAAATTGCAAAAAGTGTTATTCTGAAAGCTGATGTTTTTTGCAATATTATTAAATTGTTTTAAACAACAATAATAAATTATTGTTTGTTAAAATGTATAAATTTGGAACAAATTTTTTTCAATTTAATTTCTTGTACTTATATTTTTTTATCACCCGAAATAATAATATTATGTATGTTATGTTTTAAAACAACTTAGACAATTGTTTTAGTTAATATAATTTAGATTTTATCATAATGAGATAATATTATTATTTTAAAAAAATTTTGGGCTTCATTGTTGAAATGTACCTTTTCATATTTTATTATTTATTAAAATTAACTAATATTTTTGTTAATTTAAATCATTTTGATTTCAATTTATAATTTGAAATGATTAAGTATTCTTTAGAAATTTTATTTAATTTCTGCAATAGTATTGTATTTATTGCAACATAATAAATGTTTTAAACGACAATAAACTATAGTTTATAAGTTGTTAAAACATAGAAAATATTTAAAATAATTATTTTTAACTTTAATAAATAATAAAAAATTGCTGAAATATTATTTGGCTTAATTTTTCCAATTTACCTATATCTTTTTATAATTTTAAATAAAAGTATTTATTATTTTATATTTTAAACACTTTTAGAAATTGTTTTTGGTAGTTTTTTGAAATTATATTATCATTATAATATCATAACGATATTATGTATTATATATTTAATTAAAAAAAGATGTTTGGCTTAATAAATGTTAAAATTTGCTTTTTCACATTTATTATTTATTTATATTATTCATTAAAAATTATTCAATATTTTTGTACATTTAAATCATTGTGGTTTTATTTTAATATTTCAAATGATTAGTGTTGTTTTGAACTATTAATTTTTTATTTCTGTAATATTAATAATAATTATTGATTGCAATATAATTAATTTGTTTCATAATAATTATAGTTTATCATTTGTTAAGACGTAGAAATTATTGAAAATAGTTAACAAATTAATCTTAATAAATAATAAAAATTTGTTGAAATGTTGTTCGGTTTAAATTCTACAATATACCTACATCTTTTCATTATTCATTATATAATACTCTTTATTTTATTTTATGAAACAATTAATTTTTTATTTAATTATGTGGATTTTTTAAGAATTATGTTTTTATAAAAAATATTATCATTTAATAATGTAAAAATAAAGTGTATGTATATTTAATTGAAAAAAAATGTTTGGCTTCTTTGCAAAAATTTTCCTATTCAACATTTTGTTGTTTATATTTTTTAATGGCTGTTTTTCACAATCATTGTATATATTATATATCTAAAATAGTTTATTTCTTTTTATACTATTTGTTTTAATTTGTTGATAATTCTACCAACTAACTAAAAATGATGTAAACTTTTATAAAAATATATAATTTTTATAAAATTTAATATTTCTTTGCAAGTGTTGAAAGCACATTGAATTTGTTTGATATTATGAAATAAAGAAAATTACTACTTATTTTGAGTAAATAGTAGTTACGGAATGTATAATAATTTAAAATTAAACAATTTTCGTAAAATTTGCCATTAAAAAAAAATTTACTGAAATATTGTTCGGTTTAATTTCATCAATTTACCTACATCTTTTTACTATCCATTATACTTATAATATTCAATATTTTATTTTTTCAAATAATTATTAATTTAATAATTTGTTTCGTTTAAGAATAATATTTTTATAAATATTATCATTTGATAATGTAAAAATAAAATGTATGAATATTTTATTTAATAAATAGATGTTTGGCTTAATTGCTCAAATTTTCCTATTCAACATTTCATTGTTTATATTTTTTAATAATTGTTTTTCACAATCATTAGTATATTATACATTGTATTGAAAATAGTTCATTTTTGTCTGTGTTGCTATTTATTAAATAAATGACATTAAGTAAAATTTTATAGAATATGAAATTTTTATAAAATTTAATGTTTTCACTAATAATGCTGATGGCATATTAAATTTGTAAAATACTTATAAAATAATGTTAATTATTATAACTGCAGTGTGAGTAAATGGTAGCTACGGAATGAACATAATTCATAATAATATAACTAATTTTCGTAAAATAAATTATTTAAAAAAAAATTTCTCGACATAACACGATTACAAAAAAATTTTATCTTTACTTTTATTTTATGGGATCATCATAAAATAATTGTGAATAATATATATGTTTTTATATCGTCGTCACTCTGTTATGTCGATACGGTCAATTAAATTGGCCGTCATAATTTCGTCATCCAATACAGGTGTTGGTGGTATAACCACACGTGGTCGTACCATTGGCACTTCCTCAGCAACTGGTAAGATTGCCGAGTAATGTGCCGCTGCACCTGTACCGGTCAACAAAACCATTAATGGTCGGCGATGCTCCAGTTATTCATATCCAGGTACATATCGGGTGAAATATGCACCTGGAATATTATCATCATCATCTTTCTGTTGCAACTCATCAATCGATAAAAATCGATTGTCCGTATACATCGGATTGATTTGACCATTGTTATTGTTTGTCACGAAACCTATGTAAACATAAATTTCGCGTCTTGCAATATTGGCCATTGCATCCAGGTGAGCTGCGCCTCCCCAAGACTCGTGATCTAATTGCAAGCTTGACGTCTGATGTATCAGCTGTTGAACATTTACGTAGTCAAAATGATTACGACAATGTTGCGTGTCATAATACATTGCCCCGTTTCTAAATGCCAGGCAACATAACAATCGAATCTCTCGATCGTAGTGCTCATGGCCAAATAGGCACAGTGACAACGCAAGGAACAGACACGAGCCGTCAGCAGACGTATTTATGACACGACCGTATTGTTCAGATATAGCTGCGTATGTTTGAAGTGTACGTTGTCGATCCACACAGTGGTTCGGTGACGTTTCATCAAACACACAGCCACGCTCACGAGCAAAACGTTCCGTCCATTGTAAACAGTGTTCACGAATTTCTTCGTTAATCACTGTATCGAAAGTTTCAAAGAAAATTTCTAACGGTCGGGCAGCGTCAATACGATGTATACTTTGCAGTAGCTGGTCAACGGACAAAACATCACGAGGACGTTTTCCGTGATAACCAGGAGGCTGTGTAACAGCCTGCACTGGAAGTACACGTTTCGAGGTGATGTTGGTAGAAATATCAATTGCACCTTTGTTGGGCGCAACAGATACTTTCCAACCACCTAAATTAGACTAACCCAATCGGATGATTTCGGTCGAGTGACGTCAACCTCGTTCATCCATTCAATGAGTTTACCAACATCAGAGGCCAAAAATATTGCGTCACGATCGAATTGCATCAAGTACAATCCGTCCAGTTTACGTACACGACTAATAGCCGTATAAAACTGTCCAGAAAAACTTAGACAACTCGCAGACACAGCAATTACGTCTAACGTTTGTCCCTGTGACTTGTGTATAGTGACACCATACGCCAAGTCTAAGGGAAACTGCCGTCTGAAATATTGCCGATTCTCTACATCTCTGCATTGAATCGATTGACGTACACGGAAGGTTATGAGTCGTCGGCCTGGGTCATCAATAGCCGCGATAACTACGTAGTTATCGGACATACTGAGAACCGTAGCCAACTTACCATTTACCCAACCGTGTTCAACATCTCTATTACGGATCAGCATGACGCGAGCACCAACCTTAAGAGACAAAGAAGCCGGTAAAAGCTGTATCTTTTTCTCTAAATTGGCGATGCACTCGCGTGCACTTTTTGGAAGTGGGTTATCACTTCCATCGACATCTTCAGCCGAATAAACGCGCTCGTCTCCCGGCAATTTGGCCAGTTCAAATGCATTTATTTCGTCTTTCAGTCGACGTGTCGGAAACAGCATAAGACCACGATCGCCAATTTCAATTTGTTGTAACTGTTCATTGGTTACAATGCGAGTCTTCAACAAATCAATATCGGCTTCGTTAGGTTTCTCTAGTCTCACGCGGTTCAACAAATCGGTAAACTCTCGATCACCTTTTTGTCGAACAATTTCCTTCAGCACAGCAAATTGGAATCCTTTTAGCAGCGCAGGTTGCCAAATATGTCTTCCAACTGGTGGCAGTTGTGCTGGATCCCCAAACATGATGACGCTCTTTCCCGCAAAACGTCTCGGTAAAGAGTTGGTTTGCGAGTTGTGACTGCGCGAGTGGAGACTCATACAGTCTTCGAGCTTCATCATGACGCGTTCCTCCAACATTGATACTTCATCGATTTACAACACCTCAAGGCGTTCAATCAAAAAAGCGTCAGTGGTACCGCGCTCAATGTGGCTTTCCAAATCCGGTGTCATTTCTCAAGAATGTATGGATTGTAACGCCACCAATCAAATGGGCTGCACATCCGGTTGTTGCCAACTTTTGTGCAGTCCGTTGATTCTCATTGCAAAATGCCACCAAGCTATCAAGTAAAAATATTTTACCTACAACACCGCCACCGGTAATGAGAGCCAAACATTGTTCTCCTTGTCGCCAGGTATTGGTCACGAATTGGAAAGTCGCACGTTGACTTTCGTTGAATCCGGAGATGTACTCACTGACCGGCAAATACGTTCGGATATTTAAATCCAGACCGTCCCGCTAATGATTATCAACAATGACAACGTTGTCATCGTCGTCCTCAACGGTTTCGGCACGTATTCGCTCTGCTTGCATTTGATACGGAGCGACAGTTTCCAGCAACTGATCAATGTCTTGATCATGAAGCCAGTTACCGTCGATAAGACGCGAAGCCATTTCTCGTAAACGATCCAGCGATATGCCACGTTTCGCTGCACCCTCAAGAAATTGCTTTGCCTCGTCATCCGCCGAAATGAGATTCCTGTTTAAGCACTCTTCCAAATATGATCCTGTCGTATCCTTAAGAGCCGCGAGACTCTCTCGGTCAACGGGAATAGTTTGAAAAAGTTTCGTTAAACAGTACATCTCCAGTTCGTTACCGTATGGTGAGTACTCCTTGAAGCGAACAATCGCCTCATGTCGTACTCGTTCACATACAACACGACCTTTTTTATCACGGTACGAAACAGCTGTCGATGACTCGGCATCACTAACAACTACATCGTTTCCATTGATAAAATCAATATCGTCGTCTCCGAATACATCACTGGCAAATACTTCGTTCTCACGAGGTGACTGGCGATAACGGTATTGCGCAAAAAATTGTGGGTAGGTTAAATCGCACAGTACACTCGGTCGATCAAGGTACTTTTCAAGTTTTGTATCGTAATACAACGATACGTCATTATTCACCGTATTACCGGTTTTATCAATCATCTCCGATATCCTCTTCAGGAATCTAAACGATGGATTCACCGATATGGGCAAATAAATGACTTCACGACTGCAAAACACGTGTGGGTAGTGTAACAGAAGTGTAGCAGCTTCCAAAAGGGAAACTACTCGAGTTTTCAGATACGTTTCACAATCACTTTGGCGTTTATGTGATAAGCGCATACGTATCAGATACTCAGATTTGGCAACATACTTGGCTAGGTACAATTCCCAGCCACCGTTCGTTACCAATTGGACGTTAATGTGCCCGTCCCAAAAGAGCAGTAGTTGCAAGTTGTACGGTATTATTCGACAATCCTCAGGACTACGTCGCATATACCGATATCTCGCACCACTTCTCTCGGGTATTACAGTATCGTTCAGTGCATATGGAAATCCATACTTGCAGCTGGACAACACTTTACCCTTGTATCCAGTATAACACCTCTTGTGGTAACAATCATGTTTCTGGATACTGCCCACAATATCTCGCCACTTCCCGTTATGGGGGTGATCATATCGAGGCATTTCGGCCGAAACTACACCGTTAAGTACAGTTCCTTCTTCACACCACACAACTAAATGCGCATGTAAAGAGCCGCGTTTTTGATACTCGATTCTTATCCAGAAATCGAGAACTTTACCAAACGAACCTTTTGGGTCCTGCAGAAACCTACGACGAAATTCCTGCAAACGTCGGTAGAACGCTACCACAGTCTGCATGGGAAATTTCATCGCCGGTGCTCCACGTTTATGGACGTCCTCGAATTCCTTCGATCCAGATGTCTCATGCACTCCTGCCATGCCATCACGAATGATTGCTTGCAGTTCAGGCCAACTGTCATTCTCTGTCAACGTGACAAAGAAATCCGGTACTCGCCCCATGTACTGTGACATCCCGATTAAATCGAGCGTATTCGAAGCCCAGTAATTCCGAGAATTCGGAATTGAAGCCGGTACCTCCGTGCCATATTGATGGTACGGATTCGTGCCTGCCTCTTTGAGCTTCTGAACGGTCAATGGCTCAGCCAGTTTTGCAACGTTCACCTAGAAGAATAGTACTGTAGTCGTTCCTTGATTATCACATCCAACATGTAAAACATGTAGTCTGCGGAATCGCGGAAACGACCGTCACACATACGCAAACGCCAGCGTACATATGCACCGCGAGTGAATCCACGACTAATCCCAATGCACCATCCACCGATGCCATATGGGAAAAGCCATGGAAACACTTTTGGCTCCAAATACATATCCTTTACAAATACGTTGACCAACTGTGCATGCGTACCTTTAGCTTGCTTAAGGCTTCGCACATGCTGAGTGGCAGTTACTGTATTCGCCACATTCACACCATTTGCAGGAATCATCAGTGCTGCCTGTTCCCCGTCAAGAACGGACGTTTTCGTTTGATATGGAACGGCCGGATCAAAATCAACATCGCTCAAAACAGGTAATGTCGTCGGTTGACCGGGTTTACGTTTCACAAAACGCAAAAGCGTTTCGTAATTCGCCGCGAATTTATCATACAGATGGTTATTTTTACGTAACCACTGTAGAGCGGCCACAATAACAATTGCGTTTCCGCTGGAGATATTTTTCGCTACCGGTTGCCGATTGACAATCATGGCATACATGTCGAAATAACATGCATCGCCCTTACGTTGCGTCACAAAATCACCACGTTGGTGTTTAAATATCCGCAACGCCTCACTGCTAGCCTTGGCCGTATTCGACTTTAAGGCGACCAAACAAACTTGACGTTTGTCTTCATCAACCAAATCTAATATAGCTTTTGGCAGCGGCAAGTTTGTGACTGGGCTTGGAGCTAACCTGTACTGGGCTAGCAAATCCAATTTGTCACACGAATCACAAACATACCATTTATTCGTAGCTGCGTTAGCAACTACTTTCAACGCCACATCGTTTGCTTCGTAGTACGTGAAAACATTCGGTTGCTGGGGCAACGTAGTTATTTTCACGCGGCTCTTGGAATCATTAATGAGTACACAGGAGCACTTGGCACAAACACCAACAAACATTGATGTCAAACTAAACTTAAATCCAAGTTCCCAATATTTCATCGTACTGTTGAAAAACAGCTTGATATTCTCGGCCATTTGGACTAATTCTACAGTACCACTCTCAACCTTAGATTGTGAGTCACCTGTAGAAGTTGGTTGTTTGACAACAACAACACTGTCTGTACCACCATTTTCTGGAATACGCTTCTTTTTGCGAAGAATTGTAATTCGTGTAAAAATAGCATCAGATGTGTGTTCGTTGGGGTAGCGTTCCTCAAAGAATTGCGTTACCAAGTTTCTAAATTGACCGTGATGGCCAATTTTACCTGCACGCAATCCTAATTCCAAAGAGCGTTGGTTCTCTTTGAGGGCACGCAAGACACATTCAATTAAGAACGCATCTTTCTCGGTGGTCTACCGAGACACGTGGTATACTGTCTCACTGGGTAATTGTATTTCATCTGCTTTTAAAGCATATAAATACAACGTACTGGCTGCAAGTTTACAGTCTGAATATATAGCAACAAATTGCCGAAGCAATTCGCGCTATATAATCTTAACTGTACCACCTGCTTCACGAGCCCGAGTTAGACAGTCTACCACGACTCTCTTCTTCTCTTCATCCCAAACGAAGGGAGCTGATTTCCTCTTAGGAGGCATGATCTATAAAGAAAACGAAAAAAAACCTAAATATTTTATAATTGGCGCTAAATTTTATATTACACCCATCTAATGGCGATATAATGAATCTTTGTAGTTTTTAATTTTATGTATATAAATTATAATAATTATTTAAAAATTATGAAGTAAATATAAATCGCATAAACATATTATCAGTTATTTTTTATCTATTCTGAAAGTTACATAACAACAGCAACAGACATTTTCATGTCTGCTTCAACTTTCTCTGCAATTATTGGTACGTAATATCTTCTGAAAGGAACGATATTTACACATGGACAGTATCAGACATTTTTATACTTGTTTTACTATTGTCTGCAATTAACATTTATTTTAACATATTACTCAATTTATATAAATATGCGTTAAGAAAATTTTTAGAAATATTGTCATGTGATTTTATTTATAGTAGAATTTTATGAATTATTTAAATTTGTTAGACTGTGTTTTTAAATTAATTTTTTTAATTATAACTACATAGAATTTATAAATCTAATTAAGTAGGGTTTGATATAAATTATTTTTTATAACAAAACATTTAATCAATTTACACAGAATTATCATAATATCAAGTAAAATTTGTATTAAATTTTTTTGCCGCTATGTCATTATTTTATTTTCCAAAAATTTTGAAAAGTACATAAATAAACTTGTGTGGAATTTTGTAAAAAAATTGTCATATTTTTAGTGAATTGTTAACATCCGCTTTGTATTTTCAAATGTTACTGTGTGTATATATGTGTGTGTGTTTTTTTAAAAAAATTCATACGAAAAATGAAGAATTACTTATTTTTGTATCAGCTGTAGAGGTATTTATTCTTTATATTGTTATGTTCGAGGTTATGTTTAATGTGTATTTTATTGTATTTGTTTTAGTGAATATCTGAAGCGTTTATAATAGTCAACGGACGATTAGGAATATTTTAATTTCATACAAAGAAAATATGGAGAATAGAATAGCCCTGTTATCTACAAAAATATATGACGAAAGAAATACGGAAAGATACAACAAAATGTACCTGGACAGTTTTGTATAAAATGCTATACGTAGAACTATATTATGATTAATATGTATTCTTATTATTTTCTTTTGACAACTATTTTTATAAATACGATTTATGATTGTCGCTTGACAGATATTATAACCTGAAAATGTATTATTGCAATGTCATTAATGGATTTAAAAAATCAGTCAGAAAGGAGTGTTGCAATGTAGGTTGTATTAAAAAAATGACGTAATTCAGCAAATGTACGGTTCTACAATTATTTTATAAGAAAATATAAGCCTAGGCAAACAGAAAAATGGATAAAAACTGTATAATCAATATTTTAGTAGAGATATTTATTCTTTATATTGTTATGTCCGAGGATATGTTTAATGTGTATTATATTGTATTTGTTTTAATGAATATCTGAATCGTTTATAATAGTCAACGGACGACTAGGAATATAATATATACTATATTATGATTAATATGTATTCTTATAATTTTTTTTGTACAACTATTTTTATAAATATGATTTATGAAAATGTATTATTGCAGTGTCAATGATGGATAAAAAATCGGTCAGAAAGGAGTATTGCAATGTAGGTTGTATTTAAAAAAATGTCGTAATTCAGCAAATGCACGGTTCTACAATTATTTTGTAAGAAAGAGAAAAATGGAACAATACTGTATAATCAATATTTCAGCGTAGATAATATTTTATTAATTTTCATTTCTAAGGTTACAGTGTAATCTAAATTATGTTACCGACGTTTGTCAAATACAGGTATTGGTGATGAAGATTTTGCCATTTTGCATAAAGCAAATTTTTTGTCTTTTTGGATATAGTGCAAAGTTTGAAGTCGTTCGAATGTATGTTTACAAATCCGGTGTTTAAAATATAGTGATCTAAAATGTATTAAAATTTTGAAATGTATTCGTTGTCCCTGAAAATTTTGTTCAACATATTGCGAGAGGTACAGTGACACTAAAAGTAAAATTTAAATTAAAAAACTTTGTTTACAAACATTAAAAATAATTAATGAATCATAACAATATTTAGTATAAATAATTTAGACTTGCACACAGTCCATTATGACTTTTATTTTAAATATTTAGGTATGTAATATTATGCCCCGTTGACATATCATGAACACATAGACGACATACACATATACGCAACAGTAAAAAATGTCGTGTGTGTTGTTTGTGAAATAGAGACGTCTTTATTTTGTGGCTTCTATAGGCGAAAAAAGTCAAAGTGGCTGACCTCTGGCGGCAGAAAAATAAGCTGAGAGTGAAGGGTATTTCTATAAATGCCATAAGCGAATATGTTAAATAATTTGTATTTATTTTAAATTTGAAGAATAATTTGATGGTATTTTTGTTTTTAAAACAATTAATAATATTCAATATTAATAAATATTAGTTTCATACAAAACTATGGATTGTATATTACAGCTGATCTACAATATTAATGAAGTGTTCGTAGCAGTTCGTAGTGTGGTTTGTAGCATAGACACGGTCAAACACGGTTATAGAATGATAGTCCAAGAGCTGGAGCCGAGATTTCAACGTCATCCGGAATATGAACAAACTTTACAATAATATGTTTCGATACTGCGGATGGTAACTTACCCGCACAGGCGGATAGCCCAGTGGATACAGGGGGTAGATATAAAGGGTTAAAGTCACATTTTTTGTGTGAAATTAACGTTATCGAGATAGTGCACGAAAATTTGTAAAATTTTAGATCAAAATATACTTAACCGAATTCCAAATGGGCGGACACGTAAGTGGACACGAAATGGGTGGCGGACGGGGGTAAAGTCGTCCAAAATTATTGCAAAAGAACGTCATTCGGATTATGTCCGCCAATTGCAATATCTAATCGTCTATATTTGAGAAAGTATATGCTAGAAGGGCGGACAGCAATGTGGAGCGGGTAGGCTGTAAAATTGGATTACTTGAGCCGCATATCCGAGCACGTTCTTTACGCACCGACGGTAAATGCGTGCTACCTGTGAATAATTAATACAAATTCCATCCTTAAACATATATGAAATGTCTTTTGAATCGATAAAGTAGCTTTTTAACAGCTGTTAATGTCAAAGTAACAGCTGCCAATATCAAAATGACATCTGTCAATGTCAAAGTGACAGCTGTCATTTAGCGACGTTTAAACTTCGAGAATTAAAAATGAATTTTTTTGTAAAAAACAAATTAAAAATTTGATTCGAAAATTCATACTCGTTCTCAAGTTATTATGATAAGAGAACTAAATGCTTACGGACAAACCGAGAGAGAGACAGACAGACCGAACTGACTATTTTTAAAATTCTGGTTTTTGGGTTCAGTAGGGTCTAAAACGTGAAGATTCATCAAAATCTCGAACTGTCAAAAAATTATGAATACAATAAAGCTACCTCTATTATATTTATAGACCGCATAAGTAAAACAAAACAACTGCATATTATAAAATAAATAGTTTTCTGGTTATTAGTTCCGTATTTTTGTATTTCATATTATTTATCTTGATTTGGAACGAAAGACATGTCATTCATTGTGTTTTGAATAATAAGTGTCAATTATGGGCAATCTTTATAAGAGTTCCTATCAAAACCGACTATATGGGGCTCAAGTAGGGTATTTTGGATCCCTCCTCCTCCACGTCTTCAAATTAATAATTAATTAAGTAATATCATTTTACAGCCTATCCCTTCCACCTTGCTGTCCGCCTTTCTGGCATATACTTTCTCAAATATAGACGATTAGATATTGCAATTGGCGGATATATTCCGAATGACGTTCTTTTGCAATAATTTTGGACGACTTTACCCCCGTCCGCCACCCATTTCGTGTCCACTTATGTGTCCGCCCATTTGGAATTCGGTTAAGTATATTTTGATCTAAAATTTGGCAAATTTTCGTGCAATATCTCGATAACGTTAATTTCACACAAAAAATATGACTTTAACCCTTTATATCTACCCCCTGTATTCACTGGGTTGTTCGCCTGTGCGGGTAAGTTACAATCCGCAGTTTCGGAACATATTATTGTAAAGTTTGTCCATATTCCGGATGACGTTGAAATCTCGGCTCCAGCTCTCTTACTATGAGTGGTAAAAACAAAAATAAGCAATACTGTACTGTATCTCAGTGTACAAATTATAGGACAGAGGAAATAACTATCCATAGATTTCCTACAAATACAATATTTAAAGAGAAATTACGAATTGGTAAACCTATAACAACAGGTATGATGGCTTGCTCCGAACATTTTCAGTCAACAGATTTTTACCCAGGTAATTAATAAATACACAATGTTTATTTATGATATTATAAATTTTACTATATTTTAGTATCAGAGTACACAAAGAAAAGATTCATAAAAAAGAATGTCGTTCCATCACAAAAAAATTACAAAACTAACGCATGAGAGTGGGCGCACAGAATCCACGGAATTAAGAAAAAAGTCATGCCGCAAAAGCATTTCCAGCTGCAAAAATAAAATGAGAAAAAGTAAATTTTATTTATATTACCTATACTAGGTAATAATGTAGGTATAATATTTTAATATTCCGAATGTTATAGATAAATCACTACCATATCAGACACTAAAACTGAAGTAAAAGAAATACTTGAATATATATGAAACTATGCTGAAGAAGATTATCATATTCTGAGTTTTGTTTGAAGCCACATAACGTAATATGACCTGCATTACAAACTGCTTCGTCTTTTCGTAGTTCGTAGAGATCTTTGAGAGTTGGTTAATATGTCTGTTAAATATATGTTCATTTCCTTCATTTTTACATTTATAAGTCCCAATTAGTTCTATATTGCACCCAAGTTTAAATAAAACATCAAGCGGATAGTATTTAATTTAATACAACACTTTCATTACCGTAGAAAACAATGCATACAATGAATTTTTACCCTTCACTCGTAGTCATTTTGTACACGTTTGCGCTCCCATTTACATTCAGCTTTTTTCGCCTATGTAAGTAAAGAAAAAATCAATTTTGAGGTTACAAATAATATATACGTTCTGCATTTTGCATTCGTTGTCTGTGTGTTATATAATATCTGTGTGTTCAATGTATGAACTGGGATTTGGTTGAAAAATACTTGAATTCAAAATATAACTTTGCCGCCATCATTTCGAATATATGTATGACATATTGGCAAAAAAACTTTGGATACACATTTTACATAAATAAGGGTAAAAGGTTATATGACGGTATAAACAGTAGTATTTATTTATCAATGTTTGAAAGGCAAAAGAAAATAAGCTATACTTTCAGCTAAAATGAGTTATTCATATAATTTAACTGACTAAATTTTAAAGATAATGACTTAAAGGGTAAACGATACTATTACTACAATGCATATAATAGTTTACGGAAGTGGATAGTTCTTGTCAGCCTGGTAAATTTGAATGCGAGTCGATGGTATTTATGTAATATCGATTGTTTTCTAGCTTATTTTTATTTATTTATCTATTGCTCGTTGTCAGTCATTCTCGTCCGTTAAATTCTTGCCGTAGTTATAAAGTTCTTGAATTAGTTTCAAATGACTATCGTGGTTTTGATTATGTTACGTCCTGAGCCATTTTTTCTCTATATTTTATAAAATTTATTTATCCCGATGAAGGGTAAATGAGTAGTTGAAACGTTGACTTTATGAATAAGAAACAAAATAACAATAATTGCGACTGATGTACCCATTATTCGACCTTTCAACATTAAAATTTCAACAATCAAGATTCAATTCATATAATTATCGAAATTATTGAAATTTTTAAAGGAAACAACTAATGATATTACTAAACTACTGTTTTAATTTTATCAATTTAAATGGTAGTTGCTTTGAAATATATAATTTATAGATTACTTGTTTGTATTTCAAATTTGAAAAATGAACGTATGTCGTAGTAAACTTAATTATCATTATTTTCTTACAATTTCAAAACTGAGAACGGACAAACAGTGGATAATAAGGATATTTCATTATCAACAATTATCAATATTTTCATGTCACAGGCAAAAAGATGTTTTAAACAGAATGAAACAGAGTACATGTGGTATGTGATATAAGAAAAGTAAGGTTATGTTAAAATGAAAATATTTGTTTGATCACTGAAGTGTATTACGCCATACGTTGTTTTTAAATAGAAAAAGGTAGAACGATTGAGCTTCGTCTCCTGATGATATAAGAAAGAACATTATTTGAAACAAAAAATACTTCAAAAAACCATTCTAAAACAGTAATTTATAAAAGATTTTGGTCGCTTAATTTTTTTTGCCTTTTAAGTGTCAATATTATAGTTATGATTAATTTCATGTAAAATAGTTTGTACTTACCAAAAAATCGAAGAGAAAACTCTGCAAAACTCAAAACAGGCACGGAAAAAACACAATATGCGGCACACTTTCAATATTACAAAAGTGCAATTGTTTATAACAAATAAAACAAAAGAACAATTGAGCCTTGATATTTTGAAATTAATTTTTAATTTAATTAAAATTAAATTTGAATTTAATTTTTAAATAAAAATTGTAAATATTTATATGTATAATTTGATAATAATGTATTATAATATTTTGAAATAATAGAGTTAAATTACTAATACAATTAGAAATTATTAATTAATTATTACTGCGTCGACATGCGCATTGCAAAGGTGCGCATGACGTTAATACGCGCTTTACGATAATTGGCATTTTATTTATAATAAATCGTATCAGGTTCCAGGAACATATACAAATTTAAATTAGTAGTGAACGTGGTAACACAATTAGAAATTATTATTTTTTTTTGCAACAAAAAATGTTGGCAACATGGTATATTTGTTTTTATAATCTGACAACACTGTCATACAACGATTTTGTGAAATTAATCGATTTATGGATTTGACGGACTAAAGATTATACCTAAATTGATTTATTTTAAAATGGTAAGAAACAATACAGAATTGGTTATAATTCATCCATTTAACTATGATAATTATTATTACAGAAGATATCCTATTATGTAAGTGGTTATGATTTGTCAAAAATATTTGCCTGTTCGTACGACACAGAAAAAAACCTGCATAGCATGAAAAAAAATCAACTGAAGAAAGGTAAAGGGATAAAACAACTTAATTTATATCAATTAATAATTATTATATATTCTAGATTTTACCGAAATGAATTATTATTTCGTCAAGTACAGTCGAATTTATTGGAAATATAAAGTGAATCGTAACAATAAGAATTTGGTATTCTTGAAGAAATACGGTGTATGATATTCATAGGCGTAGCCAGGGGGTAGGCTGGTAGACTGCAGCCTACCCCCTTCGATTTCAAAATCTCGTTTTTAGAGATTTTGTATAGGTTTTGATTTCTATATTTAAATGTAATTTATAAAAAACTGATAACATAGAGAGAAAAACGCGTTTTAAACGGGTTCTTGAAATTTTCTCCTTGAAAAATTAATGTATATCATACAACTTTAGTTGAATCGATTGACAAATATGCTAAGTATAATATAGAGTAATAAATTTTGGTCAACCAGTCGAGTAGGTTACCACGTTCTTAGGTTACCACATTCTTAGGTTACCACGTCTTTAGGTAGGACACATTTTTGGTTACCACGTTTTTAGGTTACCACGTCTTTAGGTAGAACTCGTCTTTAGGTAGAACTCGTCTTTAGGTAGAACTCGGCTTTAGGTAGAACTCGTTTTTAAATAGAACTCGTCTTTCAGTTTAAATTCGGTTTTTATGCATTGTTTTTACATATAGTTTTAATTACCATGGTAACTGCGCTAATAATAATGACAGTATGGTTACCATGGAAATGTTATTGTTTCCATAGCAACAAATAACGTTGTCTTTGTCAGTGAAGTAGTGAAACTTGAATTATTGTGTTGTATAGGAGTGAAAGTTTTATAACTTTATTAAATTTATTTGTAGTTATGAAATTTTATTATTTTATATTTCATTGTTATGAAAATGTTAGTCTTTTAATTAACTCAGCAAATCTACGGCGCTGCCTTCTAAAAGTTTAAGTATCTATGTTTTAAAATCATTATTGACAAATGTTTTTAGGTTATATATTATTATTATTATCATTTTTGAATGTCTACCATAATAAGAATAGTTAATTACAGAAGTCTTTTCGCAGGACAGGGAAATTAACCCCGCTTACGTGGAGCTCAATCGTAACAGGTTAAAATACATAAAATTTAATCAAACATGTATATTTTTCAAACAACTGTTTAAAAACGTTGTTTGCACAAAATGTGAACTTAAAAACTCACGTTTTAATTACGAATGTTTAAAGTCTAATGCCTATAGTGCACATGGGGAAACGTGTAATTATTATGATAAGTTGAACTCGTGACTGGTAAGGGAGATGAATGAAAAGCAAAATTGCTGGATTTTCAATCAAATTATTTTATATTTATTATTAAGTCGACGTTTCGGCCTTGCTGAGGCCTTCCTCACGACTAATATGGTCAATAATATAAATCATCAACAACAATAAAAAAATGATACATTTGTAAAGTAGATATATGAATACACATGATAAAAAAAATAAACTAACTAACATTCTTACGGCTTAGTTATATTATTATATATTATATTATTGACAATATTAGTCCTGAGGAAGGCCTCAGCAAGGCCGAAACGTCGACTTAATAATAAATATAAAATAATTTGACTGAAAATCCAGCAATTTTGCTTTTTATTCATGTAATTATTATGTTTCCTCCACATTTTCTCGATAATTAGAGCCTCATTGCATATGGAAAATAAACTGTAACGTCGCCGTTAACTTTCAGGAAACAATTTTGAAAATTTATTTTTGAAAAAATATTTTTCAGGAAACTTGTGAAAAAGTTTCTTCGCGTGCATTGGACATTATGTTTCATAAAAGGTACATTCTGCTTTAAATTGAAACTACTGGTGAAATTTTCTAAAATGTACTGTTTTCTTAAGCTTTTTTGATATAAATTTGGTAAACTGAAGGGGGTTTCTTTTTTTAGATTCCGCACTTGGTGCTTCAATTATTATTATTATTATTATAAGAGGTTGACATGCCTGATATTCAATCAAATGCGTATATTATTTCTCATAAAAATTTAACATAAAACTGTTTGAAATCTTTGTTTGTACAAAGTGTATCTTAAATACTCACTTAAAAATTACTGTACTGTAATTATACTGTTTTCTGTGAGCATAATATTATATGATTCTACATATATACTAAGAAAAAGTAATTGTTAAGTTCGAAATGCCGGGTATTCGGTGTTTGAACTGAACCCTGAACCGGTTTTCTAAAAACTGTTAACCGGTTCATATAAAATAGAATTATGACATCCGGAACAAAATCGAACAATTTAAATTATGGTGCATTGGTAATCGAACCTAAACCGTTATTTTGTGCGGTTCGAGTTCATGTTAAAAAGTATTTTAGATTATAGATGTTATGATATATAAATAGATTGAAAATGAATCAGAGATTTATTTATTAAGTGTTGAGTATTATGATGGTTATATATATTTGTATCCACGCCAGTGACATAATAGTCATGTTATTTTCATCATTTGAGTGAGGTAATTAGTTATATTAGTGAAGTAATAAACTTACAAATTAAGAATTTGTTTGTATAAAAAACTGACAGAATGTCCTGCTGTCAGACAAATTGTATGTACCCTGTTGCTTTGATTTTAAATCAAAATTATAGAAACTGACATCTATCAATTGTTAAAATATATAATTTTTAAATTTCAAATGTGACGTTCAAACAAAAATATCAATTTTTATTAATTTTGAGCAGTCGTGGATAAAATTTTGTATATCACATGAGGGCTAAAGCATATTACAGTACTCATGCGATTATACGACTCGGTCTACGACCTCGTCGTTCAATTCTTCACATTCGTCAGTTGCAATAATGCTCTCACCCCACTTGAAATATAAATAACTATTTTTACAACCCACACAATGAAATAAAAATAATTTGCATTATTATCGTTTTCATATAATACGCAACATGTTCGTCACTGACGATTTTTGAACAATATTCATAAATACTTAAACGCAATCTATCTATTTACTTTATTCAAATGTTTGGCGCGAAATTGCTTTGATTTTAAATCAAAATTATAGAAACTGACAATTGTTAATAGTTATTTTTATATCAAGTGCCGAAAAAGCCTCGTTACTTGAAAGTGCAGAGTTTAACACGCGAGGTTTGTTTATAACACGCGTTACAAACAACATTTTTCCTACAACTAATAATTTGGAAAATCACTTAAATCTTATCAGGATTTATTAAATTTTAATGACATTACATTAAAACTTTGTTTTACGGCGTTGTTATGGTTTGTTTGTTGATTGCTTCATTTGTTCTACGTTATTTAGAAATCTTTCAAAACAATTTTCTTTCTTTAATCTTTGCTACAACTGAAAGAGAAATTGAGGTTAGTTGGTTAGTAGCACGTTAGTATAGCAAAAATATGAACTTAACACACCGCGCGAAATTTAAATCGCAGTCAGTTCAGTTCATGGACTGTTAAGCTTGGTTTTGACAGTTACGTAAACGAAACGCACTTGTGTTTCACGTTTACAGATAAACACTTGTTCTGCATTTGTCTTCTTTCCACCCATAACCAAGGCAATAATTGTTAGGTAATAACAAAGAAATCGAACAGTTGTAGGAAAAATATATAATTTTTAAATTTCAAATCTGACGTTTAAAGAAAAATATCAATTTTTTATTAATTTTGAGCAGTCGTGGATAAAATTTTGTTTATCACATGTGGGCTAAGGCATATTACAGCATTCACGTGATTACGCGACTCGCTCTACGACCTCGTCGTCCAATTCTTTACATTCGTCAGCTGTAATAATGCTCTTACCCCACTTGAAATATAAATAACTATTTTTACAACCCACACAATGAAATAAAAATAATTTGCATTATTATCGTTTTCATATAATACGCAACATGTTCGTCACTGACGATTTTTGAACAATATTCATAAATACTTAAACGCCATCTATCTATTTACTTTATTCAAATGTTTGGCGCAAAATTCAAATAATTACTACAATTCGGATAATCTAACACTACTACTTACACTTAAAATACAAAAGTCACGTGGAGGACGATGTATTTCCTTATAAGATAATAAATTTATTGTCTCAAAAAATCGGACTGTTATTTACCATGCCTAGCAGCAACAGCTTGTGTTCTAAGTACACAGTTTTCAGTATCTTCAATCTGGTGTATTTAATTGTATCAATTTAAATTACGGTGCATTGGTAATCGAATCTTAATTATTTTTTGCGGTTCGAGTTCATGTTAAAAAGTATTTTAGATTATAGATTTTAGTTATAAATAGATTGAAATTGAATCAGATGCCCTGTTCACACGTTGCTACTTTGAAGACGCATACGTGCTACTGTAGCATGAAAAGAAATTCAAATCGAAACAATTACCGCAAAAAATCGCTATCTACACACACAACGATCAACGATGTGAAATTATCAACGAGTAGTTCTTGATACTTTGATGCTACAAATTAGCAGCGCTGCTATTTGACAAGCGACTCAGATTTTTTCATGCTACAGTAGCACGAATGTGTCTTCAAAGTAGCAACGTGTGAACAGGGCAAGAGATTTATTTATTAAGTGTTGGTTATGTGATAATATTTAAGTATTATTACACAATTAATAAAAATATTTTGCTTTATTATCGGTTTAATGTTCGTTACTGACGATTTTTTTAACATTCATTCATTCATAAGCACAGAACAAAAACAGTATGAAGAATCATGTTGATTTTGACGCTATCTACACGCGGCACAATGAACTAATTCAAGTAGTGAGGAACTTGGCAGGCCTATATGAATCTCATGAGAATTATTTATCTATTTAAATTATTAAAATTTATAAAGGAAATAATAAATCATTGCATTAAGTATAAAATATGTATTTATCAGTTAATATTAACAAAGTAGTATAATAACAATAATATATACATGGTGCAAAACTTAAGTACGAAGCGTATGGACCAGTATGGACCAAAGATTTTAAAAATTTGGAACTGGCATTACAGACTGTATCGGTATATAGATAAAAATAATTTATCCTATAGGGCGAAACAACATGAAGTTTTATTAGACACAGAAACAACAGCGAAAAAAGAATTAAGGGTATGTTCCAAAATTAAACCATGTTTACCGTGGTATTAGGTTACGGTAATTCTTTGGTAACTGAATGTGACGTTTCTCTCAGTAACTTGTGAAACACTTCGGTAAAATTTTGACATTTAGGTTAGAGTATTTATTGAAATGGAAGCACAAAAGTCACAAAAATATACGTTTTCACCCTTAAATAAAAGCATAATATAATATTACACAAATAATACATGTTTACATACAATTTCGCAAATTTTTCGAATAAATAAATCCATTTGTATATAATCATTTCCAACAGAAAAAAATCAGCCATTCAACAGCAAAACAAACCAACGTTTTTAAGTTAAAACTGTGAGATCGCGATACGCAAATACAAATTTACCACAAATATCGTGCTCTCTAACACGGTGATCGTGATCGTGGTAACGAATATGTGCGAAAATTTACCTCCGTTTTCAGTTACCGCGTTTCAAATTAGTACTGACATCCTGAAAAAAATTACCATTGTACATGTAGTTTAATTTTGGAACATACCCTAAATTTAGGAAGTGGCTAACCATACTTAAAAAACGCGGAAAACGCGAAACTCGAAAAACGCGAAACGCGACTTACAGTGTTGCCTGCCGCTTACTCCGACACTCGAAAAACGCGAAGAGAACTCGGATGAAAGGCCATTTTCGGGATTACCACGCGGGTTCCCGAGGACGTTTTTGACATATGGAAATTTGTTGCTGATTTCACAGTGAGTCCTCAATCTAATTTTTGACATTTGGTGAATATTTGATGTTGAAATAGTAATAGTAAGTAATTTGATAATAAGAATATAAGCCTTTAAGCTTTTGGCAATATATGAACTAATTATTGATTTAATTAACACAAAGAATTTATGAATTTTAATTTTCAGCTGTCAAAATTAATTTTCAAAAACGTTCAAAGTACGAAGTGAACATAGCAATATACAAATTTTCGTATGGCATTTTGCTATACCGGTGTGACACCCTTTTGACAGCTTTGAACGAAGCAAAATGCTACATCGATCACCGTGCTTCGTGCCAGGACGGTGTGACATGGGCATAATGTAATGAAATATATATTTACGTATTTATTATTTATATTATTACCATTTACTTTTTCCCAATTTTTTGCGCAAACAAAAAGTGACTCACATTGCAATTAACATGTGACTGAAATGGGGGTAAAAATTAATTAAAACTAACAAAACCTTAATTGAGTCCCACAGAACTCCGTTTTTTTGACATAAACTAATTAAAACTAACAAAACCTTAATTGAGTCCCACAGAACTCCGTTTTTATAACAAATGAAGCTGACAGCTTGCGGCCAACTTCACGATTGTCCGGCAAGTCTACTTTAACCGAAATGGGACATGTACACAAAACTTGCGTATACGCGAGATTACGAATAGCCGCTTCCTGGTCACGTTTGAAGTTTTCAAATTTCGCGCGCAAATAATTTACCTCCAAATTCAATTTTACACAACTCCAAAACGTCACAAACGTCCTCGGGAACCCACGTGGTAATCCCGAAATTGGCCTTTCATCCGAGTTCTCTTCGCGTTTTTCGAGTGTCGGAGTAAGCGGCAACACTGTAAGTCGCGTTTCGCGTTTTTCGCGTTTTTTAAGTGTGATTAGCCACCGCGTTTTTCGCGTTTTTTAAGTGTGGTTAGCCACTTCCTAAAAGGAATTGTAAGAATAAGAAATTTGTATTCTTACATAAATACAGGAACAATAATGCAACAGTATCAACAATAAATATAATACAAATTTGTAAATTTGGAACTGCAAATTGATTTTAACAATGTAAACTGTACAACCTTAAGATATATTTTATTTGTAGTAGTTTATTGACTTATGTTTTGTAATACAGAATATTTTATAGCATAATAATTACCCTTTAACATTTGGACAAATGTCTCATTTCATGTTGGCATGAATTTTTCTTAGTTCATCTCTGCAGTTATTATTTGACGTTTTCTCTCTTCGATGGTACATTTCCAGTTTTGCTTACGGATTTACAATGTGCAAAATGATTCTACTTGTTACTGATAATCTGTAATACAGAATGAACTTTCACTTATTGAAGGGTTCAAATACCTTGAAATTTAATGAAATACATCTATATGTCATGTCTCTGAATACTTATTTGAAAACTGTTTCGGAGTGTGATTTTCAAACAAACATACCTGAAATTATCTTTAGTTTCAGAATTCTCAACGATAATTTTAGAGCCCGTATTTAGTGAAATTTTAATTTAAAAAACGTTCAAGTTTCTTGGTTGATGTTGTATTGCAAGTATGAAATACTGCAAATGATTGCTATTCAATGCGCCTACAACAACAAACTGATATAGTATAATCAAGTAAAATGTATAGTTCTTCAAATGTACAAACCTTCAAAAATTACACCTTTAGTTGAGTTTGTTTTCAATGAGATTTTAAGTTCAAATACTACTACATTCAGCTTTTTTCGCCTATATATCTGTGTGTTCAATGTATGAACTGGGATTTGGTTGAAAAATTCTTGAATTCAAAATATAACTTTGCCGCCATCATTTCGAATATATGTATGACATATTTGCAAAAAAAACTTTGGATACACATTTTACATAAATAAGGGTAAAAGGTTATATGACGATATAAATAGTAGTATTTATTTATCAACGTTTGAAAGGCAAAAGGAAATAAGCTATACTTTCAGCTAAAATGTGTTATTCATATAATTTTACTGACTAAATTTTAAAGATAATGACTTAAAGTGTAAACGATACTATTACTACAATGCATATAATAGTTTACGGCAGTGGATAGTTCTTGTCATAGCCTGGTAAATTTGAATGCGAGTCGATGGTATTTATGTAATATCGATTGTCTTCTAGCGTATTTTTATTTATTTATCTATTGCTCGTTGTCAGTCATTCTCGTCCGTTAAGTTCTTGCCGTAGTTATAAAGTTCTTGAATTAGTTTCAAATGGTTATCGTGGTTTTGATTATGTTACGTCCTGAGCCATTTTTTCACTATATTTTATAAAATTTATTTATCTCGATAAAGGGTAAATGAGTAGCTGAAACGTTGACTTTATGAATAAGAAACAAAATAACAATAATTGCGACTGATGTACCCATTATTCGACCTTTCAACATCAAAATTTCAACAGTCAAGATTCAATTCATATAATTATCGAAATTATTGAATTTTTTAAAGGTTATTACTAAACTATACTGTTTTAATTTTATCAATTTAAATGGTAGTTTCTTTGAAATATATAATTTATAGATTACTTATTTGTATTTTAAATTTGAAAAATGAACGTATGTCGTAGTGAACTTTATTATCTTGATATTTTTACAATTTCAAAACTGAGAACGGACAAACAGTGGATAATCAGGATATTTAATTATCAACAATTATCAATATTTTCATGTTACAGGCCAAAAGATGTTTTAAATAGAATGAAACAGAGTACATGTGGTATGTGATATAAGAAAAGTAAGGTTATGTTAAAATGAAAATATTTGTTTGATCACTGAAGCGTACTACGCCATACGTTGTTTTTAAATAGAAAAAGGTAGAACGTTTAAGCTTCGTCTCCTGATGATATTAGAAAGAACATTATTTCAAACAAAAAATACTTCAAAAAACCATTCTAAAACAGTAATTTATAAATGATTTCGGTCGCTTAATTTTTTTTGCCTTTTAAGTGTCAATATTATAGTTATGATAAATTTAATGTAAAATAGTTTGTACTTACCAAAAACTCGAAGAGAAAACTCTGCAAAACTCAAAAAAGGCACGGAAAAAACACAATATGCGGCACACTTTCAATATTACAAAAGTGCAATTGTTTATAACAAATAAAACAAAAGAACAATTGAGCTTTGATATTTTGAAATTAATTTTTAATTTAATTAAAATTAAAATTGAATTTAATTTTGAAATTAAAATTGTAAATATTTATATGTATAATTTGTTAATAATGTATTATAATATTTGGAAATTATAGAGTTAAATTACTAATATAATTAGAAATTATTACTGCGTCGACATGCGCATTGCAGAGTTGCGCATGACGTTAATACGCGCGTTACGATTCGGGGTAACCACTGATAATAGATAGCAGCACTAAAATCTTCGCAATCGGGAAAACATTGCGTTTTATATATTGATGGCATAGACGATATTTCGAGTTTTTTATAAATTATATTAATCTTCGTACAGTAATAATAAAAAAGAGATGTTTGTTTCACTGGGAGATATATACATTATAATTAAATGGTGCAGTCAGGCCAACGGTGGAAGGAGAAGCTGCATTCAAAGGTAAAATTATTCCAAACTTTTAGGTTATATTAAACATATTTAACTTATTTAAATATTTTAGCTGGCCATGTAATAATGTGTAGGTACAAAATAAATAAAGAAAACAATGTGGAAATTTACGGTCTGTGTTCACAAACATCTAATTTGAAAGGGACACCACATAATATTACAATTTATCTTCAAAAAGATGTACAACTTTGGAAATGTATTTGCAGCTGTAAAGCAGTTCAAGGTGCTAAGTGCAAGCATATTATTGCAGTTATGCTTTATTTGGAAAGGTATTTATAAATCATTGGTTCTAAAAACTATTATGTATTATTTATGAATTTTTAGACATGATGATGTCGAAGAACTCAGTCAGACAGATACAGAACAACTGTGGGGTGGCGTGAGTTCTATTACAAGTTCTAAAGTACCTGACTACACGAAAACAACCAAAGTTGTAGATTTTTGTCACCCAAAACATGAGAAGATGGAACAAACATATTCAAAACAGGCTTTAAAAGAAATACACGATTTTGTTATTAACAATAATAAATAATAATATTAGCAATACAATTTTCGTTTGATTTCATTACTTTATCTAAAATATTATCTTGCAGATTTATCTGACATTCTTTATCTTGTCTTGATAGGCTTGAATCCTGTACAAAACCACTGGTTCTGGCTCCAACTCTTGAACGACTGTTTCTGGCTCTCCTGCAATATCATCCACGTCCAAACATTTCAATGTATCTTCCCTACAAATTACAAGAAAGTTCATGTAAAGAAATTTAAAAAATCAAATAACTACTTATGCAATATTTCTTTCTATTTTTCGTCTGCATTTTCTGACATTTCTGCTGTCAAACTGCCTTACTGGTAGATTTTGGCTTGGAACAACACCAAGCTTTAAAATCCCTTTCTTTCCAGCCGGAGTTTTTGCTATACATTTTATTTATTATTATTATTAACAATTAATCTTACTTTGATGATAATCTGTAGGCAAGAAATGTGCTGAACAAACGTTCATGAATGGAGTCACCTTTTTTCCTGTCTTTAAAGCAATTTTCCATTTATTTTTCAAGTCAATGTTCTTAGGAAAATAATGTATGGATATATTCGTACTTATATAATTATTGCATTGAGGCACTGAACAATATCGATTAGATTTACTTCCCTGGTTAGAATGCCACATAGAAACACAAAAAAAATTTATACGATTCTATGGTAGTCAATATGTGTATTGAAACACCTCTTTTACCATAAACTGCTGGAAATCCAGATATATATTTTATTGGTTTTTATCCGCATATACGAATGTAAGTCTATTCGATCTTATGAGTTTTAATGGTACACAGGTAGAACGGATTTTATACGATTCTATGGTAATCAATATGTGTATTGAAACACCTCTTTTACCATAAACTGCTGGAAATCCAGATATATATTTTATTGGTTTTTATCCGCATTTACGAATGTAAGTCTATCCGTTCGTATGAGATATAATGGTACACAGGTCGAACGGATTTTATACGATTCTATGGTAATCAATATGTGTATTGAAACACCTCTTTTACCATAAACTGCTGGAAATCCAGATATATATTTTATTGGTTTTTATCCGCATTTACGAATGTAAGTCTATCCGTTCGTATGAGATATAATGGTACACAGGTCGAACGGATTTTATAGGAATCTATGGTATTTAATATGTGTATTGGAACGCGCATTTTACCATAAACTGCTGGAAATCCAGTAATTTATTTTATTGGTTTTTATCCGCATATAAGAATGAAAGTCTATCCGTTTGTATAGGATATAATGGTACACAAGTAGTAGTATTGGAATCTATGGTACTTAATATGTATTTTACCATTCATTGCTGGTTACAGTCTATCTGTTTCTATACGAATATCGGTAGAAGGTATAAGTTAGAAGCCACAGGTAAAAATAGCGGAGAAGTAAGCACTTCGAAAATTAGACACTTAGTGATTCCTATACGGTTTTATAGTAACTTCGCTATTAACTTTTAATTGGATTTTATCCGTTTCTATGTGATACACATTCTATTTGATCCTATGAGCAAAGTGGGATACTATTTTCTATGAGAATTTATACGCATTACACACCTTGTGATTTCTATACGATTTTATAGTAATTTCGCTATTAACTTTTAATTAGATTTTATCTGTTTCTATGTGACACATATTCTATTTGATCCTATGAGCAAAGTGGCATGCAATTTTCTATGAGAATTTATACGTATTACACACTTTGTTATTTCTATACGGTTTTATAGTAATTTCGCTATTAACATTTAATTGGATTTTATCTGTTTCTATGTGACACACATTCTATTTGATCCTATGAGCAAAGTGGGATACTATTTTCTATGAGAATTTATACGCATTACACACTTTGTTATTTCTATACGGATTTATAGTAATTTCGCTATTAACTTTTAATTGGATTTTATCCATTTCTATATGACACACATTCTATTTGATCCTATGAGCAAAGTGGCATGCAATTTTCTATGAGAATTTATACGCATTACACACTTTGTTATTTCTATACGGTTTTATAGTAATCTCGCTATTAACTTTTAATTGGATTTTATCTGTTTCTATGTGACACACATTCTATTTGATCCTATGAGCAAAGTGGGATACTATTTTCTATGAGAATTTATACGCATTACACACTTTGTTATTTCTATACGGATTTATAGTAATTTCGCTATTAACTTTTAATTGGATTTTATCCGTTTCTATGTGACACACATTCTATATGATCCTATGAGCAAAGTGGCATGCTATTTTCTATGAGAATTTATACGCAATACACACTTTGTGATTTCTATACGGTTTTATAGTAATTTCGCTATTAACTTTTAATTGGGTTTTATCCGTTTCTTTGTGACACACATTCTATTTGGTCCTATGAGCAAAGTGGGATACTAATTTTTATGAGAATTTATACGTATTACACACATTGTGATTTCTATACGGTTTTATAGTAATTTCGCTATTAACTTTTAATTGGATTTTATCCGTTTCTATGTGACACACATTCTATTTGATTCTATGAGCAAAGTGGCATACTATTTTCTATGATAATTTATACGCAATACACACTTTGTGATTTCTATACGGTTTTATAGTAATTTCGCTATTAACTTTTAATTGGATTTTATCCGTTTCTATGTGACACACATTCTATTTGGTCCTATGAGCAAAGTGGGATACTAATTTTTATGAGAATTTATACGTATTACACACATTGTGATTTCTATACGGTTTTATAGTAATTTCGCTGTTAACTTTTAATTGGATTTTATCCGTTTCTATGTGACACACATTCTATTTGATTCTATGAGCAAAGTGGCATACTATTTTCTATGAGAATTTATACGCATTACACACTTTGTGATTTCTATACGGTTTTATAGTAATTTCGCTATTAACTTTTAATTGGATTTTATCCGTTTCTATGTGACACATTCTGTTTGATCCTATGAGCAAAGTGGGATACTATTTTCTATGAGAATTTATACGCATTACACACTTTGTGATTTCTATACGATTTTATAGTAATTTCGCTATTAACTTTTAATTGGATTATATCCGTTTCTATGTGCACACATTTTATTTGATCCTATGAGCAAAGTGGCATGCAATTTTCTATGAGAATTTATACGCATTACACACTTTGTGATTCCTATACGGTTTTATACTAATTTCGCTATTAACTTTTAATTGGATTTTATCCGTTTCTATGTGACACACATTCTATTTGGTCCTATGAGCAAAGTGGGATACTAATTTTTATGAGAATTTATACGCATTACACATTTAGTGATTCCTATACGGCTTTATAGTAATTTCGCTATTAACTTTTAATTGGATTTTATTCGTTTCTTTGTGATACACATTCTATTTGATCCTATGAGCAAAGTGGGATACTAATTTACTAAATTTCATGCCACTTTGCTCATAGGATCAAATAGAATGTGTGTCACATAGAAACGGATAAAATCCAATTAAAAGTTAATAGCGAAATTACTATAAAACCGTATAGGAATCACAAAGTGTGTAATGCGTATAAATTCTCATAGAAAATAGTATGCCACTTTGCTCATAGATTCAAATAGAATGTTTGTCACATAGAAACGGATAAAATCCAATTAAAAGTTAATAGCGAAATTACAATAAAACCGTATAGAAATCACAAAGTGTGTAATGCGTATAAATTCACATAGAAAATAGTATGCCACTTTGCTCATAGAATCAAATAGAATGTGTGTCACATAGAAACGGATAAAATCCAATTAAAAGTTAATAGCGAAATTACTATAAAACCGTATAGAAATCACAAAGTGTGTAATGCGTATAAATTCTCATAGAAAATAGCATGCCACTTTGCTCATAGGATCATATAGAATGTGTGTCACATAGAAACGGATAAAATCCAATTAAAAGTTAATAGTGAAATTACTATAAAACCGTATAGAAATCACAAAGTGTGTAATGCGTATAAATTCTCATAGAAAATAGTATGCCACTTTGCTCATAGAATCAAATAGAATGTGTGTCACATAGAAACGGATAAAATCCAATTAAAAGTTAATAGCGAAATTACTATAAAACCGTATAGAAATCACAATGTGTGTAATGCGTATAAATTCTCATAAAAATTAGTATCCCACTTTGCTCATAGGACCAAATAGAATGTGTGTCACATAGAAGCGGATAAAATCCAATTAAAAGTTAATAGCGAAATTACTATAAAACCGTATAGAAATCACAAAGTGTGTAATGCGTATAAATTCTCATAGAAAATAGTATCCCACTTTGCTCATAGAATCAAATAGAATGTGTGTCACATAGAAACGGATAAAATCCAGTTAAAAGTTAATAGCGAAATTACTATAAAACCGTATAGAAATCACAATGTGTGTAATGCGTATAAATTCTCATAAAAATTAGTATCCCACTTTGCTCATAGAATCAAATAGAATGTGTGTCACATAGAAACGGATAAAATCCAATTAAAAGTAAATAGCGAAATTACTATAAAACCGTATAAAAATAACGAATTGTGTATTTGCGTATTAATTCTTATAGAAAATTAATTGCCATTCTGCGTATAGAACCGAATAGATTACATTTCTCATAGAAGCATATAAAATCCGTTAAGAATTTTATCGTAAATTTACAATTATTGCAGATAAAATATGTTCCGAATTGATCCAGATTAAAACCCAATAGAATATATTACCACATTGCGTATAAAATGACAATAGAAATATTACGGCTCATAGAATCCCATAAATTCTCATAAAGTTTTTATTACAACTTTGTGCATGGCGGATAAAATTCGGCGTGTGCACATAAGTTACGATAAATTCTCATTGAAACTTTATCTGTATTAACTACCATTTTATCTGGCATTTTAACCAGGGTTGCCATTTTACAACATGAAAACCACTTCTCTCATATAACTGTCATATAAATGTCGCAGTGTTTTCCCTAATGCTCTTGTTTTAAATTTCGTCACCAGATGTCAGCCACTTTGCTGGCTCATCCGAATAATTGGCATTTTATTTATAATAAATCGTATCAGGTTCCAGGGACATATACAAATTTAAATTAGTAGTGAACGTGTTAACACAATTAGAAATTATTATTTTTTGTTGCAACAAAAAATGTTGGCAACATGGTCTACCTATTTTTAGAATCTGACAACACTGTCATACAACGATTTTGTGAGATTAATCGATTTGACGGAATAAAGATTATACCTAAATTGATTTATTTTAAAATGGTAAGAAACAATACAGTATTGGTTATAATTCATCCATTTAACTATGATAATTATTATTACAGAAAATATCCTATTATGTAGGTGGTTATGATTTGTCAAAAATATTTGCCTGTTCGTACGACACAGAAAAAAACCTGCATAGCATGAAAAAAAATCAACTGAAGAAAGGTAAAGGAATAAAACAACTTAATTTATATCAATTAATAATTATTATATATTCTAGATTTTACCGAAATGAATTATTATTCTGTCAAGTACAGTCGAATTTCTTGGAAATATAAAGTGAATCGTAACAATAAGAATATGGTATTCTTGAAGAAATACGGTGTATGATACTCATAGGCGTAGCCAGGGGGTAGGCTGGTAGACTGCAGCCTACCCCCCTCGATTTCAAAACCTCGTTTTTAGGGTTTTTGTATAGGTTTTGAGGTTCAGAACTACAATGCCGCAGCGGTCCTGTAAAGCGTAGCACACTTTTTGTGGCCCGCAAGGTGGCTCCCCCCAAAAATTTTCGTCTGCGGCGCTATTGGGGGTACTCCGCGCAATATTTGAAGTTCCACCACTGATGTCTATGGGTTGTGCTTAAAATAAGCCTACTCGTTTTACAAATCCTGGCTACGCCACTGATAATACTTATTCCTTGAAGCAAATAAACACAATCGTCTCATATGTTGTTATACAATACATTACTTATGTTTTTTACTTGTCACGTATTAATGGAAAAATAATTACTATAAATTAATTTTAACAATAAAAACTCTACTACCTTAAGATATAAAATATATTTTTTATAGTGATTTATTGATGTATGTTTTGTAATACAGAATATTTTATATTATAATAATAAGCCTGAAACATTTGTACAATTTTCTCATTGTCTTTATTCGTATTTTGATTTGTCTGTTGTAGATTACGCCATGGTATAAATCTTTCTTAGTTTTTCTTTTCTCTGCATTTTTGGCACTGTTTATATTATATACTAAATTGGATGTTCTGTCACTTTATGAAGGGTTAAAATACCTTGAAATTTAATTAAATACGTCTATATTTTAACGAATATTAATCTGAAAGCAGTTTGAATGTATTTATTGTCTGGTAAAGGTTATAATCAGAAATAACTGTTGGAACACTTGTATTTTACAAAGATAATAATTTTTGGAAGCCTAAAATACCAAAAAACACATAAAAATTAAGTAACACTGTTTTATAAACGTACCATTTTAAATTTATATAAATATATTTGAGAGCTGCTCTGTTTACTATAACGGGTTTTCTATGGTATTTTTATCAACAACAAAAACGATAGATTCATAATTATCAAGTAAATGAAATAAATAAATAAATCTGTAGTTTCAAGACTTCAACGTTATAATTCTGGCGCAAAGCGCCTAGGATTCGTAGAAAATATAATCTAGATGGTTTGATTTGTAACGTAAATATTAAGATCAAGTAAAAGTAATCGTAATTCACAGTGTTTACGTCGTATTTCTAAGTTTTGTACTTATGTATCTATCTGACAACTACAAAAAGCGTAGCAATTTCTTATTCAAGATTGTCTATAAAAAATACTGAAACGAAATCCACATGTTACATTCGTTTATAGCAAAAGTAGATAGTCCCACGTACAAACTTTCAATTTGTTCAAACTTCAATAGGGTTTTCTTCGATTTGAAGGTTAGATTTACCAGATCTGAGCTATCGTTTTTCTATGTTCTTCTGCCTATAACAAAAAAGATTGGTTAATTATCATGTGAAAGTAATTGATTTTCAAACAAACATACTTTAAATTATCTTTAGTTTCAAGAATAATTATTCTTGCATTAAGTATGCCAGTATATTTTTCTTAACACTTTCACTGATAATCTAAATTTGTACATGTTTCTAAAACCTGATGGGATTATTAATTATAAATAAAATGCCAATTTTCGTCACATGTGTCAGCGCATCATGCGCACCTATGTAATGCGCACGTTGACGTGAATTTTTTGCAAGCTATTAAATTAAATCTATAAATTAGAATGATTACTGTCACTTATTGAAGAGTTAAAAAATACCTTGAAATTTAATTAAATATGTTAATATTTTAACAAATATTCATCTGAAAACTTATTGTCAGAAATCACTGCCTGAGCACTTGTATTTTACAAAGATAATAATTTTTGTAAGCCTAAACTAACAAAAATTGTGTATGAAATACTGAAAAGAAAACAATATATTATATTTGTAGTAAAAGTAGATATTCACCGTGTACAAATTTTTAATTTGTCCAAACTACATTAAGGTTTTATTTTATAAATTAAAAAACGTTGCAATTGCAAACCTGTTTGAGATCACGTATGAAATACTGAAAAGAAAGTAACAAAATGTTATATTCATAGTAAAATTAGTTATTCACACGTACAAACTTTCAATTTGTCCAGGTTTCATTCGGGTTTTCTCCGATTTGTAGGTTAGAACTGAGCTTTTCTGTGATATTTTTATCCATCCACCACATGTTCTTGCGCCTATAACAAAATAGATTGATTAATTATCAAGTGAAAGTAATTGATTTTCAAGCGTACATACCTGGAATTATCTTTAGTTTCAAGAATTCAAGGATAATAATAATTCTGGTATCAAATATGCCAGTAAATTCTTCCTAAATGATCTTTATCTGGTGACAGTTTGATTGGAAACTGTCAAATTTCAACTTGAAGAACTGTACGCTTTGAGTATGGTTATATTTATAAATATTATTTAAATACCACGCAGTATGTAACAGTGTACGTAGAGTATTTGCAAGTTTTGTACGTATGTGTCTACATTTGACAGCTTCTAAAAACGTTGCAATATTGTTCGTGTTTGCTTATAAATTACTGAAAAGATTGCCTACAATAATAAAATGATATAATATGTACAGTAATCAAGATTACAAACATTATTAATTATTACCTTTAATTTAAAAACGTTGAGACGACGGCTGTGTAAGAGGTTATAATTTGTTGTATTGTACCAATTTTATTAAATTAAGATAAATTTATTACTGTACCTATAAATAAACATAATTTACACTTATTTAAAACATTTTTCAATTAAATTACTTACATAAAACACAAATATTCTTGTAAAATGTCTCTGCAACATATATCAAAGACGTGAAAATCTGGCAGTTCTTGTCGGTTAAAACAGTTTAAAACACGTCTTTATGCGTATAACGCTCAATGAGACTTTGGGCGCTTCGCGCCGTTGACTTTTTCAATGACAATTTAAATCAAACACTTGAGACGAGACACTGGCTTGTTTCGCTTCGCTCCACGCGAAGATACTAAACTTGTATTTGTCTATCTGACAGCTTCTAAAAATCACCGAAAAGCGTTGAAATATTGTTCGTGGTTTACCAAAAAAGTACTGAAAAGATTTCCTACGACAATAAAATGATGGAATAGATAATAATTAAGAGTACATACCTTTTAAATTAGTACCTTTTATTTGAAACGGCATCTTCTGTAAGAGGTTATAAAAATCTGTTTTGTATTGTATTTCTAATGAAATGAAGACAAATTTATTACTCAACCTAATAAATAAACATTTTCTACAATTAATTATAACATTTTTTAAGTAAAATTACTTACATAAACTACAAATATTCACGTAAAACGTGTCGATAAAATCAGAGACGTCAAAATCTGACGCATCTGTTAGATGAAAAAATAATTGTTGATTTCCGGGCATATTGTACGTATCTTGGCAACAACCCGGAAATTTAGTAATTTCTAGGGGAAAATTTATGAAAAATGTTAGTTTCCTATCAAATTTCTATATTTAAATGTAATTTATAAAAAAACTCAAGACATGGAGAGAAAAATAAGCTTCAAACGGGTTTTTGAAATTTTCTCCACTAAAAATTGATGTATATCATTAGATGTCACTTGAAAATATAACAATTGTTTGCAAGTATAATATAGAGTAATAAGTTGGGTCAACCAGTCGAGTAGGTTACCATATCTTTAGGTAGGACACGTTTTTAGGTTACCACGTTTTTAGGTTACCACGTCTTTAGGTAGGACACGTTTTTAGGTTACCACGTTTTTAGGTTACCACGTCTTTATGTAGGACACGTTTTTAGGTTACCACGTCTTTAGGTAGGACATGTTCTTAGGTTACTACGTTTTTAGGTTACCACGTCTTAAGGTTAAACTCGTTCTTGGGGAGAACTTGTTATAAAGTTTTAATTACCATGGTAACCACTAATAATAATAATAATAATAATTACAGTATGGTTACCATGGTTACTGTTAATAATAGTAGTAATGACAGTATGATTACCATGGAAATGTTATTGTGTAAACATGTATATATAATTTCCATAGCAACGCTGTAGTTATATAAATATCGTTGTCTTTGTCAGAATGAATTAGTTAAACTGGAATTATTTTGTATAAATTAAAAGATTTATTTAAATAATTTTAATTATAAATGTTTATTGAAATGCTATAAATACATTTTATTTTTTTTGATTAATATTTACATAATTTTTAATTATAACTAATTATTTTAATATTAAAAAATGATACATATATTTAAATACAACTGATATTGTGCAAAATCTATCAACTATACATATATTTTTGTTTTATTTTACAAAATTTTTATTTGTTAATTACAATATACATTATATATGCGTTTTTTACGTTTAATTATGTATATACATTGTGAGTTTTCGGTGTAAATTTTATAATGGACTACAAATGTGCATTTCGGTTATCTTATTACAATATTTTATATTAGTAAAATCATTTGTAATTTGAAAAAATTTCAATTTTTGTATATAAATTTAGAATAATTTATTTAAAAAAGACAATCTTTTCATCAAAGTTTTATAAAAAATAACTACCATATTGTATATTAAAAGTCGATCATTTTATTTAAATTGTAGAAATGTAGAGTTTTCATTCTTCATAATTGCAGAATATTTCATTCGTTGATTTGGTAAGTGGTTGCAAAAATTGATTTCTTAATTTTATAGAATAGTAACTATATATCTATATTGATTTGTTTGAAGTTTACTATTCTATATTGGTGGTATTTTTTTTTCGGTTAGTATATTTTTCTTTTCGGGTTATAAATAACCGTACTTGCTAACCATTGATTGTAAAGATATGATGATGATGATGCTGATGGAAGAATATAGTTGTCACACCCGTCATACCGAGAGTTGTTGAGATATTTGCAGTCACGAAGAGGGATTGAAATTTCATTCTTCATAATATGCAAACAATCCAATTCGTTGATTTTATGGTTGAATAATGGATTTCTTAATTATGGATGACAAACTTGTAGTTGTAGTGGATTGACAGCATAATATGTCTGTTGATTTTATACTTGTCATACCGTCATACTGAGAGTTGTTGAGATATTTGTAGTCATGAAGAGGGATTGAAATTTCATTCTTCATAATGGTATGCAATTAATCCAATTCGTTGATTTAATGGTTGAATAATGGATTTTTTTATTATGGATGACAAACTTGTAGTTGTAGTGGGTTGACAGTATAATAATATGTTTGTTGATTTTATTGTTTAGACTTTTAATTTACTTGTTATGGTAAATTTAGTATTAAAATTTTTAGTAATTTTTAAAAATGAATTAATTCAAATTACATATGATTTTTTCTAAATATTTATAATTTGTAAAGAGTAGTATTTGCAAAATATTTTTTTATAAACATGCACATTATGTTAATTTTTTGTTAATTAATTAATTATGTTAATATCAGTTGTATGTTTAATTAAAAAAATTGATTGGCTACATTTGCAACTAATAGAAAATTTCAAGTTTTTTTTTTATGTGCAGAAAAAATTATTTAAGATAATATCAATAATTTTGTAATTATTATTTCAACTTGAAAATTTCTTTAATAATTATAGTTCTAAATTAATTAGATATACATAAAATGTGTAAATAATTTAAATATTTTACAATGTTTACAACCATTATTTTGAAATGGAGGTTATTTAATACTTAAGTTTGTAATAAAATTTTAGTTGCAAATGTAGCATAATTTTGTTGAAATTCTTAATTATCTGTATCAAATGTGATCCTCATTCGATACTGATTCTTAAGAAATGGTTCTTTTATAAACAAAATTGCAAAAAGTGTTATTCCGAAAGCTGATGTTTTTTGCAATATTATTAAATTGTTTTAAACAACAATAATAAATTATCGTTTGTTAAAATGTATAAATTTGGAACAAATTTTTAGAAATGTTTTTCAATTTAATTTCTTCAATGTACTTACATTTTTTTATCACCCGAAATAATAATATTATGTATGTTATGTTTTAAAACAACTTAGATAATTGTTTTAGTTAACATAAATTAGATTTTATAATAATGAGATAATATTATTATTTAAAAAAAAATGTTGGGCTTCATTGTTGAAATGTACCTTTTCATATTTTATTATTTATTAAAATAAACTAATATTTTTGTTAATTTAAATCATTTTGAATTCAATTTACAATTTGAAATGATTAAGTATTCTTTAGAAATTTTATTTAATTTCTGCAATAGTATTGTATTTATTGCAACATAATAAATGTTTTAAACAACAATAAATTATAGTTTATAATTTGTTAAAACATAGAAAATATTTAAAATAATTATTTTTAATTTTAATAAATAATAAAAAATTGCTGAAATATTATTTGGCTTAATTTTTCCAATTTACCTTCATCTTTTTATAATTTTAAATAAAAGTATTTATTATTTTGTTTTTAACACTTTTAGAAATTGTTTTGGTAGTTTTTTGAAATTATATTATCATTATAATATCATAACGATATGTATTATATATTTAATTAAAAAAAGATGTTCGGCTTAATAATTGTTAAAATTTGGTTTTTCACATTTATTATTTATTTATATTATTCATTAAAAACTATTCAATATTTTTGTACATTTAAATCATTGTGGTTTTATTTTAATATTTCAAATGATTAGTGTTGTTTTGAACTATTAATTTTTTATTTCTGCAATATTAATAATAATTATTGATTGCAATATAATTAATTTGTTTAATAATAATTATAGTTTATCATTTGTGAAGACATAGAAAATATTGAAAATAGTTAACAAATTAATCTTAATAAATAATAAAAGTTTGTTGAAATGTTGTTCAGTTTAAATTCTACAATATACCTATATCTTCTCATTATTCATTATATAATACTCTTTATTTTATTTTATGATACAATTTATTTTTTATTTAATTATGTGGATTTTTTAAGAATTATATTTTTATAAAAAATATTATCATTTAATAATGTAAAAATAAAGTGTATGTATATTTAATTGAAAAAAAATGTTTGGCTTCATTGCAAAAATTTTCCTATTCAACATTTTGTTGTTTATATTTTTTAATTACTGTTTTTCACAATCATTGTATATATTATATATTTAAAATAGTTTATTTCTTTTTATACTATTTGTTTTAATTTGTTGATAATTCTACCAACCAACTAAAAATGATGTAAACTTTTATAAAAATATATAATTTTTATAAAATTTAACATTTCTTTGCAAGTGTTGAAAGAACATTGAATTTGTTTGATATTATGAAATAAAGAAAATTACTACTTATTTTAAGTAAATAGTAGTTACGGAATGTATAATAATTTAAAATTAAACAATTTTCGTAAAATTTGCCATTAAAAAAAATTTACTGAAATATTGTTCGGTTTAATTACATCAATTTACCTACATCTTTCTACTATCCATTATAATTATAATATTCAATATTTTATTTTTTCAAATAATTATTAATTTAATAATTTGTTTCGTTTAAGAATAATATTTTTATAAATATTATCATTTGATAATGTAAAAATAAAATGTATGAATATTTTATTTAATAAATACATGTTTGGTTTAATTGCTAAAATTTTCCTATTCAACATTTCATTGTTTATATTTTTTAATAATTGTTTTTCACAATCATTAGTATAATATACATTGTATTGAAAATAGTTAATTTTTGTCTGTATTGCTATTTATTAAATAAATGACATTAAGTAAAATTTTATAGAATATGAAATTTTTATAAAATTTAATATGTTTCCACTAATAATGCTGATGGCATATTAAATTTGTGAAATACTTATAAAATAATGTTAATTATTATAACTACAGTGTAAGTAAATGGTAGCTACGGAATGAACATAATTCATAATAATATAACTAATTTTCGTAAAATAAATTATTTAAAAAAAAATTTCTCGACATAACACGATTACAAAAAATATTTTATCTTTACTTTTATTTTATGGGATCATCATAAAATAATTGTGAATAATATATATGTTTTTATATCGTCGTCACTCTGTTATGTCTATACGGTCAATTAAATTGGCCGTCATAGTTTCGTCATCCAATACAGGTGTTGGTGGTATAACCACACGTGGTCGTACCATTGGCACTTCCTCAGCAACTGGTAAGATTGCCGAGTAATGTGCTGCTGCACCTGTACCGGTCAACAAAACTATTAATGGTCGGCGATGCTCCAGTAATTCATATCCAGGTACATATCGGGTGAAATATGCACCTGGAATATTACCATCATCATCTTTCTGTTGCAACTCATCAATCGATAAAAATCGATTGTCCGTATACATCGGATTGATTTGACCATTGTTATTGTTTCTCACGAAACCTATGTAAACATAAATTTCGCGTCTTGAAATATTGGCCATTGCATCCAGGTGAGCTGCGCCTCCCCAAGACTCGTGATCTAATTGCAAGCTTGACGTCTGATGTATCAGCTGTTGAACATTTACGTAGTCAAAGTGATTACGACAATGTTGCGTGTCATAATACATTGTCCCGTTTCTAAATGCCAGGCAACATAACAATCGAATCTCTCGATCGTAGTGCTCATGGCCAAATAGGCACAGTGACAACGCATGAAACAGACACCAGCCGTCAGCAGACGTATTTATGACACGACCGTATTGTTCGGATATAGCTGCGTATGTTTGAAGTGTACGTTCTCGATCCACACAGTGGTTCGGTGACGTTTCATCAAACACACAGCCACGCTCACGAGCAAAACGTTCCGTCCATTGTAAACAGTGTTCACGAATTTCTTCGTTAATCACTGTATCGAAAGTTTCAAAGAAAATTTCTAACGGTCGGGCAGCGTCAATACGATGTATACTTTGCAGTAGCTGGTCAACGGACATAACATCACGAGGACGTTTTCCGTGATGACCAGGAGGCTGTGTAACAGCCTGCACTGGAAGTACACGTTTCGTGGTGATGTTGGTACAAATATCAATTGCACCTTTGTTAGACGCAACAGATACTTTCCAACCACCTAAATTAGACATAATATGCGATACTTCTGGCATTGTTGGTCTAACCCAATCGGATGATTTCGGTCGAGTGACGTCAACCTCGTTCATCCATTCAATGAGTTTACCAACATCAGAGGGCAAAAATATTGCGTCACGATCGAATTGCATCAAGTACAGTCCGTCCAGTTTACGTACACGACTAATAGCCGTATAAAACTGTCCAGAAAAACTTAGACAACTCGCAGACACAGCAATTACGTCTAATGTTTGTCCCTGTGACTTGTGTATAGTGACACCATACGCCAAGTCTAAGGGAAACTGCAGTCTGAAATATTGCCGATTCTCTACATCCCTGCATTGAATCGATTGACGTACACGGAAGGTTATGAGTCGTCAGCCTGGGTCATCAATAGCCGCGATAACTACGTAGTTATCGGACATACTGAGAACCGTAGCCAACTTACCATTTACCCAACCGTGTTCAACATCTCTATTCCGGATCAGCATGACGCGAGCACCAACCTTAAGAGACAAAGAAGCCGGTAAAAGCTGTATCTTTTTTTCTAAATTGGCGATGCACTCGCGTGCACTTTTTGGAAGTGGGTTATCACTTCCATCGACATCTTCAGCCGAATAAACGCGCTCGTCTCCCGGCAATTTGGCCAGTTCAAGTGCATTTATTTCGTCTTTCAGTCGACGTGTCGGAAACAGCATAAGACCACGATCGCCAATTTCAATTTGTTGTAACTGTTCATTGGTCACAAATCAATATCGGCTTCGTTAGGTTTCCCTAGTCTCACGCGGTTCAACAAATCGGTAAAGTCTCGATCACCTTTTTGTCGAACAATTTCCTTCAGCACAGCAAATTGGAATCCTTTTAGCAGCGCAGGTTGCCAAATATGTCTTCCAACTGGTGGCAGTTGTGCTGGATCCCCAAACATGATGACACTCTTTCCTGCAAAACGTCTTGGTAAAGAGTTGTTTTGCGAGTTGTGACTGCGCGAGTGGAGACTCATACAGTCTTCGAGATTCATCATGACGCGTTCCTTCAACATTGACACTTCATCGATCAACAACACCTCAAGGCGTTCAATCAAAAAAGCGTCAGTGGTACCGCGCTCAATGTGGCTTTCTAAATCCGGTGTCATTCGCAAGAATGTATGAATTGTAACGCCACCAATCAAATGGGCTGCACATCCGGTTGTTGCCAACTTTTGTACAGTCCGTTGATTCTCATTGCAAAATGCCACCAAGCTATCAAGTAAAAATGTTTTACCTACACCACCGCCACCGGTAATGAGAGCCAAACATTGTTCTCCTTGTCGCCAGGCATTGGTCACGAATTCGAAAGTCGCACGTTGACTTTTGGTGAATCCGGAGATGTACTCACTGACCGGCAAATACGTTCGGATATTTAAATCCAGACCGTCCCGTTCATGATTATCAACAATGACAACGTTGTCATCGTCGTCCTCAACGGTTTCGGCACGTATTCGCTCTGCTTGCATTTGATACGGAGCGACAGTTTCCAGCAACTGATCAATGTCTTGATCATGTAGCCAGTTACCGTCGATAAGACGCGAAGCCATCTCTCGTAAACGATCCAGCGAAATGCCACGTTTCGCTGCACCCTCAAGAAACTGCTTTGCCTCGTCATCCGCCGAAATGAGATTCCTGTTTAAGCACTCCTCCAAATATGATCCCGTCGTATCCTTAAGAGCCGCGAGACTCTCTCGGTCAACGGGAATAGTATGAAGAAGTTTCGTTAAACAGTACATCTCCAGTTCGTTACCGTATGGTGAGTAGTCCTTGAAGCGAACAATCGCCTCATGTCGTACTCGTTCACATACAACACGACCTTTTTTATCACGGTACGAAACAGCTGTCGATAACTCGGCATCAATAACAACTACATCGTTTCCATTGATAAAATCAATATCGTCGTCTCCGAATACATCACTCTCAAATACTTCGTTCTCACGAGGTGACTGGCGATAACGGTATTGCGCAAAAAATTGTGGGTAGGTTAAATCGCACAGTACACTCGGTCGATCAAGGTACTTTTCAAGTTTTGTATCGTAATACAACGATACGTCATTATTCACCGTATTACCGGTTTTATCAATCATCTCCGATATCCTCTTCAGGAATCTATACGATGGATTCACCGATATGGGCAAATAAATGACTTCACGACTGCAAAACACGTGTGGGTAGTGTAACAGAAGTGTAGCAGCTTCCAAAAGGGAAACTACTCGAGTTTTCAGGTACGTTTCACAATCACTTTGGCGTTTATGTGATAAGCGCATACGTATCGGATACTCGGATTTGGCAACATACTTGGCTAGGTACAATTCCCTGCCACCGTTCGTTACCAATTGGACGTTAACGTGCCCGTCCCAAAAGAGCAGTAGTTGCAAGTTGTACGGTATTATTCGACAATCCTCAGGACTACGTCGCATATACCGATATCTCGCACCACTTCTCTCGGATATTACAGTATCGTTCAGTGCATATGGAAATCCATACTTGCAGCTGGACAACACTTTACCCTTGTATCCAGTATAACACCTCTTGTGGTAACAATCGTGTTTCTGGATACTGCCCACAATATCTCGCCACTTCCCGTTATGGGGGTGATCATATCGAGGCATTTCGGCCGAAACTACACCGTTAGGTATAGTTCCTTCTTCACACCACACAACTAAATGCGCATGTAAAGAGCCGCGTTTTTGATACTCGATTCTTATCCAGAAATCGAGAACTTTACCAAACGGACCTTTTGGGTCCTGCAGAAACCTACGACGAAATTCCTGCAAACGTCGGTAGAACGCTACCACAGTCTGCATGGGAAATTTCATCGCCGGTGCTCCACGTTTATGGACGTCCTCGAATTCCTTCGATCCAGATGTCTCATGTACTCCTGCCATGCCATCACGAATGATTGCTTGCAGTTCAGGCCAACTGTCATTCTCTGTCAACGTGACAAAGAAATCCGGTACTCGTCCCATGTACTGTGACATCCCGATCAAATCGAGCGTTTTTGAAGCCCAGTAATTCCGAGAATTTGGAATTGAAGCTTGTACCTCCGTGCCATATTGATGGTACGGATTCGTGCCTGCCTCTTTGAGCTTCTGAACGGTCAATGGCTCAGCCAGTTTTGCAACGTTCACCTTGATAGAAGAATAGTACTGTAGTCGTTCCTTGATTATCACATCCAACATGTAAAACAAAATTGCCGAAGCAATTCACGCTGTATATCTTTAACTGTGCCACCTGCTTCACGTACCCGGTTTAGACAGTTAATCACCACTCTCTTTTTTCTTCGTCCCAAACGAAGGGAGCTGATTTCCTCTTAGGAGGCATGATCTATAAAGAAAAAGAAACCTATACTGAAAATCACAAGTTTTGGCAGTATGGCAGAGATAGGCAATGTTATTCTTATGGAGATAAACTCGGCCTTGTTGCCAGTTTTACACTTACATTGTTTCATGGTACACCATTCAGTTTTCATGCTTTAACACATTTTAGTTTGCAGTGTTAAATTTCATAATGAAATGTTAGTATAGGGTTGTAAATCTTATAGCGGTGGAGTGGTGCCGATGGGAAAAGAAGCCAGCAGTTCCGAAACAGTTTGAAAATATTATAAGCTTGATTTCACATTACTTAAGAAATGATATAATAACTATACCTACTCCTGTAATCTCATTTCAAGACATATACTAATTACATTTCTTGTAATTTATTTGTAACTACCATCTAATGTAATCCCAATTAACAGTGCCATAATAGGATTATACGATTTAAATTGTTGTAACGAAGAATTTACGCAGAAAATCTGCACTGAGTTTGCTAATAACAATATTTTCAAGATACCTGTGTATTTTTGCTAATTACCGTTAACTCGTAGGGTAGGTATAAATAGTGGTATTGTTGATAATATAAAGTTAGTAATCAATTTTACTTTGGCAAGAAGAGATTATTTGAATATTGGTTTGAAAATACATTAATTCCCAATCTTCCTCCAAAAAGTGTTGTGGTTTTGGACAACGCGAGTTATCACAGCAGAAAAGTAGAACCGTTACCAAATTCATCATGGAATAAACAACGTATCAAAGACTGGTTATATTCTAAACAAATTTATTATGAAGATGATTATTTAAAAAACGAATTAATAGAAGTGGCAAACAAATTTAAACACTTATATAATAAATATGCGGTAGATGAATTAGCTACCAAATGTGGCATTAAAATTCTCAGGTTGCCTCCTTATCACTGCGAATTAAACGCAATAGAACTCGTTTGGAGTGAAACAAAAAGATATATTGCTTCCAATAATACGACTTTTAAAGAAAATGATGTAAAAAAATTAATATGTGAAGCATATTCAAAAATTTCCGAGGAAAAATGGACAAATTATGATAGGCACATTGTAAATGAAGAAAAAAGATTTTGGGAAGCTGATCTATTGCAAGATGATATCGAACCTTTTATTATTAATCTTAATGACGCAAGTGACGACAGTGATACTGAAAGCGATGAAGATGTAACGCATGAGTTGCATGTTTGAGTACCGCTGCTACCCCTAGCTACCTGCCTCGAAGTTTAAATGTAAACAGGTCCAGGACCTTACTTCAAATTTTCAATGTACTTAGTATGTGATATTTTTCTATAAGTTTGTAATTATATTTTATGCTATGTATATATTGACAACATTTGTTCATTAATTGTTATGTCTTTTAAACAACATGTATATATTTGTATTACTCGCCATTTGTGATTTTGACTTGGCCGTCTTTGGCTGTGTTTATTTTATTGTTACATTGTTATCAATTTGTTATCGAAAAAATAAAATAAAATTGTATATTTATATTAATTTAATATTTTACTTAATTACGTATCCTTCATATTAAACGAGAAAAATTATCAGTAAAGATGCTGAGAATAAATTGAAACACTGGAGAATTATTATTAGAAACCAGAGTTTTTTCTCTAAGTAAAAGATTTTAAATTGGAGGCATATCAATTGATTACTTATTAATGTATTCAATGAATTGAACATTATATTGGTTTTGAGAAACGTCAAAAAATAATCAGCATAATTTATTAAAATTACAAGTAAGCGAAAAACAAACAATCCGCCTCTGGATTCTCCATCTTTGTCTAACACATTACTCTTATGGGATACATTTAGCAACACTGTATTGCTATCTCTGCCACACTGCCAGAACTTGTGATTTTGAGTATAAATATTTTATAATTGGCGCTAAATTTTATATTATAGCCATCTAGTGGATATGTGATGTATATTTTTTGTGAAAAATAATTTATTGTTTTTTTTAAATTTTTGACGCATATAAATACATTTATTAATTTAATATTGATTTGATTGATTTTGAATTATATGTATTTAATTTTAATTATTAAAAATATAAAGTTAATATAAATCGCATAACAATATTATTAGTAATTTTTATTTGTTCTACAGTTTATTGCAATAATATAATTTTAATTATTATTTTAGATGAAATGGTACTTGCATAATAGCATTAGAAATATTTATATCAGTTGTACTATTATTATTTACAATAACGAAATTTGTTACTGAAGAAATGAATTTTATATTACATGAGTATTAAATGTTTTTTTTTATCTGCTCTACCGTTCTTTGCAATAACGTAACCTTTTTATGATAAAACGAAAATTATATAACATAAACAGCATTAGACATTTTTATACTTGCTTCGCTATTTATGGCGCGCCGTTTCGGAAAAAATTATTCATATTATTAATATATTTAGTTGTTGTTAAAATATTGATTTGGTTACTAAAATATAATAATAATTGTTAAAATATATTTATTTTGTGTTCAAATATTATAACTTTACTATTATATTATTTTGTAGTACACAAAATATTTTTTAACATAGTTACAAAATCATTTTTTTCATGAACGATGAGTGTGGTGTTATTTAATATAGATTCGAGCTTGAAACATTTTCCGTCAGATGGCTCCTGTGTCGCTCTTATAAGGCACGGGCGCTCTACTAATTGTCAAACTGAAGATACTCTCATCTCACAAAAGTGCTAATATATTCTAGGGTAATATTACAAGTGATTATCATCTGTGATAGCGCTATCACCGATGATAATGACAGTTAGTAGAGCGATTACCTTTTGTTGTGATGTTGTGTAACGTGCCCGTGCCTTATAAGAGCGACACAGGAGCCATCTGACGGAAAATATTGCAAGTTCGAATCTACATTAAATAAAGCCCTGTTCGCACAATGCATCTAGCATGCATCTAGCATGCATCAAACAAGAGTCTTTCCATGCGTCAAAATATGTTTACAGGCGCCGCTATTTTGGTGCATCAAAAGACTCTTGGGAAAGAAGAAGTACTGAATCGTTGAGTCGTTGCTAAATTCAGATTGATTGCGTTGACATTTGAGTATTTGAGTGCTGTCATACTGCCATTAGAACAATCACAAGCTATAATTTATCTATTCATTTCCGTTCTTTGTTAATTTATTTAGTATTATTATACTAATTTAATAAAAACCAGTCTTTTTAAAGACTATTTCCTTCAGTCCTTTTTTCCTTTTATGTTCTTTCCTATTTATTTTTACCCACCTGTTTTCTTTTCCATGGTATTTCGTCAGTTCGATATACGTATTGTAATTTTCTAAATATTAAATTATATTGCTTCAAATTATATTACTTTCGCGGTAAATGACAAAGTGAAATTCGCTACACAGTAATGCCAACCTAACAATGAGACTTAATTTGAAACTTGGAAGAAGAAGTCTATTTTGATGCTACAAACACGCATCAAACGTGCATCAAACACATGCTATGCGCACTCTATTCCAGCCGAGCGACGTATCGTTTAGTTCAGTCCTCATCCGTTTTGTCGCTACTAGTGAGGAAAAATTGAAATAATTGTGAAGCGCGAAGGACACAAATCTCATTTAGAAATGTCACTTGTGTTTTCGCTTTTGTTGTGTAAACATCTAAACTATTTTTGCTCCGTTCACTGTTTTAGTGTTTTCTACATTTGCTTTTTGTTTGCTCGTTGGTTTTGTTATTGGTATTGTGTGTTTGTTTGTTTATTACTTGTGTTGTTTTATCGTTCTTTCCGAACATAACCTGTTGGTTTCATTGCTTTTATTTTACCATGAGTAAAAAGAGCAAGTGCTGTGTTCCTAACTGCGATAGATTAGTTCTGCATACTCATCGTTTTCCAATTTATTATGAAGAAGTTTATAATATAGTTTATATATAGTCCGAAATGCTGGCCTGAAGATAGTAGCCACTGTGTGTGACCAGGCCCAAACAAATATGGCTGCGATTAATTATTTAAAACGAGAAACTAGAACCGCTTATTTAAAAAATAATGAAGAATACCGAGGTCTCGGTTTCGAATTAGATGGCAAGGAAATCATGCACTTGTACGACTCTCCGCATTTATTAAAAGGAATGAGAAATAATTTATTAACAAAGGACGTCATATTCTCACAAAATAATAAAGAAAAAATTGGGAAATGGCGACATATTGAAGAACTATATAGACTAGATCAGAATGTTGCAAACGACTTCAAATTATTGCCAAAATTGACAGATCACCATGTCGTTAAAGACAAAATCAAAAAAATGAAAGTTTCGTACGCGGCCCAGGTTATGAGCCAACGAGTTTCTTGTATCATGCGTCGGCTTGCGGAATTTTCTGGTGTGTATTAATCTTATTTGCGTGCATCATTTTTCAATATTTGAATGCTTCATATTAATTTTTTTATTTTTTAGCTCAGGAAACTGACACTTCCAAGCAGCATTTGGATCCAGCAGCATCAGACACAGCCGATTTTCTTCTCTTCGTGGACAAGTTATTTGACAGTGCAAATGGCAGTTCCATTGCTTTTAAAAACGGAAAAGTATTGCGAGTTGCCGTAACAAAAAAATCACCTCACAGCGAATTTTGGGATGAAGCAATTCAAGTTTTGGAAACCGTTAAGTTCCTGTGCCCAAAAACACAGAAGCCCATCGAAATTCCCACCGTGAAAAATTGGATATCCAATTTAAAAACATTTAAGGCCTTAACTGAAAAGTTGTTCAAGGAAGGGTTCAAATTCGTTAATATTAGAGCCTTTAACCAGGATCCAATTGAAAATTATTTCGGGCAAATAAGAAGCCACGGTGTTAGGCACACGAACCCAACAGCAACTTCATTTCGAACTTCGTTCAAGGCTCTCCTACTAAACAATTTTGTATCCTCGCACTCTGTGGGAGCAAATTGCGAAGAGGATGAGACAGATGGTGCATTAAGCAATTTACAAAATTTTATAACCGATGACAGTCCATCTGATTCAGAGCAGCAAGTGATTCAACCAAGAATGGAAGAAGAGGAGGAAGAAATTGAAGTTCCGTCGACGAACGTCTCTGACGCAACAAAATATGTTTGTGGATATATTTCTAGAAAAATAATAAATAAAAACAAATGTAATATGTGTAAATTACAACTTGTAGAAGATAGGGATGCGGCCAGTGTTATAAGTGCACGGGAGTATGTGCCAAATGCGCTTCGCCATCCAACAAAAAATGTACTTGAAGTGTTGGAAAAAGCTAGGTACATTTTCTTCGAAACTATAAACACAATTGCCCACAAGGAAGATATTTCCAAAATTTTAATTATAAAATTAATGAAAATTGGCCATAATTTTTATTGTACAGACCACAATTTGTTTCATGATATAATAGAATTTTTTGTAAGATTTTTGTTGTTCCAATACACAAAATCTCTGAATCAAATTTTGCATGGAAAACATACAAATGTAGCAGAAGATGTGCTAAAAGCTAAAGCATTAAAATATTTTAAGCGACGAGATAGCAATCGAAAAAAAAATTTGTGTAAAAAGTAATGTTAAGTTGAAATTAAATTTATTTTATTGTAAGTAATTTGTAAATATTATGTAAAATTTAAGTTTAACAGTTGTAAAATTTTAAGTTATGTTTTAAATGTGATGTACAATTTAAATTTAACTATTGTAAATATATTATATACATGTACTTAATATTTTGTTCATTTTTACCTCTCGCCTAGAGAGGTATAGGGATCGTGAAAAAATTCGAAGTCGAGATTTTTGTCAATAAGCACGTTTTAGCACCTTTAGAACCTATTTTGACTATTTTCACGATGATGTCTGTGTGTGTGTGTGTGTGTATGAAAGTCTGTATGTACGCCTACTATAGCCTTTCGTTCCGGTTCATTATCTCAAATTCTACTGAACATAAAATTCTATTATTTTGCATTATACAATTATATATGTTAATGAAGAGCTGAAAAGATTTTGGTAAAAATCCACCAACCGGAAATGGTACTTTTCTTGTAGCACTATAACATTTTTTGCAAAAATTGTATAAAATAATGCGATTGTTACAATTTGACATACCACACATGAAAGAAGAAATTACATTGTACTATATTTAATCTTACTTGTTTCTATATCTTTAACCAATAAAGAAATATAATTTTTTTAAATATATAATTTTACCTACCACGATTTGTGAATCCCGAAATAGAAATAAAATTTAAAACAAAAATAAAATTGTCAATGTGACAGATAAACAGATGTCTGTGGCAAGGAGGTTTCTCTGTGGTGTAGAATTTTGAAATATTGGATATAATATAGATATTAACTGGACATAGTAATATGTAAATATGGTATTTATAAAATAAAATAATATATTAAAATAAGAGCTGATTAGATTTGTGAAATATATAATTTATTACCTAATTAAAGCTTAATATTTGGTTAAATACGAGGTTAAATAATAATACTTCAATGTCAAGGCGAGAGGTATTGTAACGGCCACGTCAGATTTTTTCTGGTTGCACTTATATCGTTTACTTTTAAATTTTCAAATCGTAGTAGGAGCGCGCGCAAAATTTTTAGCCGAATAGTTCTGCGCTCGTCCGCATTTAAAGCGCATGGGTTTGTACAGTAAGAGCGCCGAGCGCCTTCTATCCACTATCTCTTTTCTATGATCAAACACATCTCATGTGTGAACGGCCATGCATCAACTACAGGTTTGATGCATGGAAAGACTCTTGTTTGATGCATGCTAGATGCATTGTGCGAACAGGGCTTTACAGCACACACGTCGTTCGTGAAAAAATTATTTTGTAACTGTGTTAAAAAATATTTTGTGTACTACAAAATAATATAATAGTAAAGTTATAATATTTTAACACAAAATAAATATATTTTAACAATTATTATTATATTTTAGTAACCAAATCAATATTTTAACAACAACTAAATATATTAATAATGTGAATAATTTTTTCCGAAACGGCGCGCCAGAGCTATTGCCTGTAATAAGGCGAGCTCATGCACCTGACGAACGCCATTTTAGGTCACGTGTTCTGTGGGCCCTGCGTCAGATTTTTTTAAAAGGTAAGCGCCATTTACTATTTGAGTTTCGACTTGATAGTTTGATCTTGCGGCTTTTTTGTCAGTTTTGTGGTTTCCTTATTGTTTTGTTGTTGTTTGTTAATTGTTTTTGTTATTTCGTTTACTTGTGGTGTTTTTTTTATTATAATTCTGGAAAGTGCTGTGTCGTGGGCTGTAGGACAGCGTTGAAGCATAGACGAAGGGTGTATATAATACCGGCAGAAACTGATCGAAGAGGTAAATTGTGTGAAAAGTAGTACTACAAACCCATATAACTTATCAAAATGTGACTTTGTTTAGGTCAATTTGATCCAGCGAAAGCTGATCGCCGACAGCGATGGTTGTCAGCGATACGTCGGGATCTTTCCGCCATGAAGAATGCCCGAATTTGTTCAGAACATTTTGTGACGAATAAGTTTCTAAAGGAATTATTACAGCATTTTATGTATATCGTGTATGTATTTCCATTACAGAACGACCTGTGAACGATCCCAACCATCCAGACTGGGTGCCTTCTGTTGGTCTGGGGTACACCACTTCATCTGAATCTCAGGCTCAACGACTTGCATTATCAACAAAAAAAAGAAGAGGAGAGACAGGTATTTTTATTTTTAAATGAATTTTGAGAATACTAATCCAATTTTCTATCACATTTATTATAATGTACGTTCTAAAACTGTAATTATTTTTCATAAAAATCCACTATGTTTGTCAATGAAAATTAACCAACGGTTTATATATGCGTATATTTTAGTAAATGTGACAATTTGTAGACAAATATTATAAGTAGCAATTGACGAATGATTACCCGGTCATATTTACTACGATTTACATTCATGAATTGTACAAACATAAATATATTTATGTGTACTCGACTCGAGTAAATGTGACCCAATTGATTGTATATTAATTGATGGAATAAAATCAATTTACAGAATTTATTGTTTTCCTTACTTTATCCCATTTCCTAGAATTAATAAAATCTACGGTAGGTAAGTACACTTATGTATGACACGACAATTGGGAATGAAATGGATTATTGAGAATGTAATATATTATTGTGAATGTGTTTGTTGTGTACAAATCAATGTTCAACAACGAACTAAATATCCATATTTCAAAGGCCGCCTAAGAAAACTTTTAAATACCGCCCATTCCGCAGGCCAATCACAGCGAGGGCCCACAGAACACGTGACCTTCGTCAGGTACATGAGCTCGCCTTATAGACGATTTCTATTTGGGAATCGATAGTGGCGCCAGCGGTTGCTGGTTGAACTATTCTAACAGCAGTATGTACATAACGCTAGATTTGATTAGTATTTTGACGGTGTAGAAGGTTTGTATTACATTACAATTAAAGAATAATACATAAATTGTATTGTAAATATTTAGTTTTTAAATCTTATATTGTGTACGCGGTTTTTCAAGCCATCGTTTTAATTTAGCTATTGAATGTTGATCTATAGTAATGTATTTTAATTTAGCCTCGGGCACATCATTTTCTCTGGAATGTAATATATTTTTATCCATAATTATATATTAAAATTATAAATATCAACAAACAACCATAACCAAAATCAAATAAGCTATTGTAATTACTGTCAGAATAATTTCCAAATCTGCCACAGCGTTGCAGTAAAATGATGTCATAATGGAAATCGTCTATTAACATTTTTTTAATGATATTAAATTTTAATAATAATTAGAAATTAATTTTAAATTTAAATTTATAGGAATATGCATTGAGATAAATTTTAGAAATATTATTGTGCGTTTTTTTTATAGTAGAATTTTATGATTAATAAAAATTTATGAGACTGTGTTTTTAGATTAAAATAAGTAGCATGGTAAATTAAATTAATGTATCATAATAACATAGAAATTATAAATCTAATTAAGTAGGGTTTGATATAAATTATTTTGCATCATAAAACATTTAATCAATTTACACAGAATTTATCATAACATTATGTAAAATTTGTACTAAAGTTTTTTGCCATTGCATTATTATTTTATTTTCAAAAAATACTGAAAAATACAACATAGTCTTTGTTTCTATTTTATTACAATTATGTATTTATTTAAAACACGTATGTCAATTTGCGTAATATTGATGCTTTTTTATGCAGTTTTGTTTTTGATTTATATGACGATGACGAAATATAGAGAAAGAAAGAAATAGATAATGTATTTTATTGTTTCATGGAGATTTGAATGCAATCAAGTATGTAGTTTGAACGATAGAGTTTGATGACGGCATATCTGAATACATGGTAGAACATGAAATGTTAAACTTGTGTAGAATGTTGTAGATACAATAAAAACAAACTATTATAATTTTATTGAATTAGTCTTCTGTTTTTAGTGTTACTGTGTGTGTGTGTTTTTTTAATTCATATGTTATTTCTTGTTTTTTTTGATGTTTTTAAAATTCAGTAAAATTATGAGAGTTAATACTTATTTTTTCGGATGAATGTCACTAGAGATTGACATTTTCAGCTCTACCATGTGTTTATATTGACATGACGTTAGATATGAAGTTATAAAAATTTGTTTCTTGAACTTTGTTTTATATTAATAATTGATAATTATGTGTTTTTTCTGCAAATATGTTCGGTAAACGAATTATAAAATAAATAATTCGGATTATTATGAATTTATATGAATATTTTACTATAAAAACAGAAAAAGAAGAAATACTTATTCCTGTATCAGTACATTTTGTTATATCTTTCAGTATTAGAGATACGGAAGGATATAACAAAATGTACTTATAGATAATTTTGTATGAAATACTATATACAGAAAATAATGGTAATTAGTGTATTTCTCAAAAGAATATATTATTTTTCTTGTAGAACGGCACATTATATTACGATAGTAGCAAAATAGAGTAAATATATTTAAATTCGTTAATATTATAAGCTCAGAATATATTTGCTGTGGTTATGGATTGTGTGCAAGTGGGCGAAGTTGAACATTTTACAATTGTAGCGCTTGCGATGGACAAATAAATAAATTTGTTTATCTTTTTTTATACACTAAACACTGTACGTATACATTTTTCTTAAATAAATCTCAATAATCGCATGTTATAAAAAAAAATTATTGACATAAATAAATGTTAGCAATTTTTAGAGTGTAATAAATATTTTTTTTGTACAACTCTTTTCGTAAATATGAATTATGATCGTCGTTTGACAGATATCATAACCTAAAAATGTATTATTGCAGTGTGATTAATGGAAAAAAAATTGGTCAGAAATAAATGTTGCATTGTATAAAAATTGCCTTAATTAACAAAATGTAGGGTTTTACAGGTATTTTATGAGAAAATATAAGTGTGAGCAGAGAGAAAAATGAATTAAAGCTGTATAATCAATATTTTAGTAGAGGTATTTATTCTTGGAATTGCTAACCACACTTAAAAAACGCGAAAAACGCGAAACGCGATTTACAGTGTTGCCGCTTACTCCGACACTCGAAAAACGCGAAGAGAACTCGGATGAAAGGCCAATTTCGGGATTACCACGTGGGTTCCTGAGGACGTTTGTGACGTTTTGGGGTTATGTGTTAAATTGAATTTGGAGGTTGATTCTTTGCGCGCGAAATTTGAAAACTTCAAACGTGATCAGGAAGCGGCTATTCGTAATCTCGCGTATACGCAAGTTTTGTGTACATATCCCATTTCGGTTAAAGTAGAATTGCCGGACAATCGTGAAGTTGGCCGCAAGCTGTCAGCTTCATTTGTTATAAAAACGGAGTTCTGTGGGACTCAATTAAGGTTTTGTTAGTTTTAATTAGTTTATGTCAAAAAAACTGAGTTCTGTCACACCGGCGTGCACGAAGCACGGTGCTCGATGTGGCATTTTGCTTCGTTCAAAGCTGTCAAAAGGGTGTCACACCGGTATAGCAAAATGCCATACGAAAATACTTTGAACATTTTTGAAAATTAATTTTGACAGCTGAAAATTAAAATTCATAAATTCTTAGTGTTAATTAAATCAATAATTAGTTCATATATTGCCAAAAGCTTAAAGGGTTATATTTTTATTATCAAATTACTTACTATTACTATTTCAACATCAAATATTCACCAAATGACGTATGAGAAGTTGACCCACCCATACTAGCCCACCCTGTTAAAATCTATCGCAATCGTTAGTTTTACGTTAGTTGAGTTTAGTTTTGTAGAAAATTGCGTTAGTTTTGAATGTTTATACGTATTTTTTTAAAATAATATTTGGGTGGGCTAACTTCACAACAGCCCAACCCTTAATTCGAAAGTGCGAGGAAAACACATTAATACCTTTTAATTGATTAGTTGATGTTAGTTGTTCTACATATTACGTTTGTTTTGTTATTCTAAGCTGTCAAATTTGAGCCGAGTGGGTGGGCCAAAATCACGGTTCCCCAGCCCATTGCAGAATTTCACGCGTAGATTTTACATACGTTGTCACCGTGGTTAGTTGAGAATAGTTTTGACGAAAAATACGTTAGTTGTGCCATAATTTGCCCGCCTTAACCAAAATAACCATTTTCGCTAACCGTACGGACTTGATGCTATTATGTCATTGATTGCTGTAATTTTACAATATAAAATTGGAAATAAAATAGAAGGCAACAACCGGCAACAACCAACAGCAGTGTTGGACATTTACCAGATTTTTTAAAATTTAGTTTATGATTGACAAATAATATGGTACAATAGTTTTCAAAGTGAGGAATTCAGAATGCAATAGTTGGACGTATTTACCAAAATCTAATTTACCTTTTCTTTTTCAGTGTGCATGCAGTAAGCCAAACGGTACTGAATAAAAACAAAGAAGCAATTTATTAAAATAAATTATTGCAAAATAAAAAAATTGCAATTTTACAATTTATATTTAGGTATATTTGTTGAAAACAAGAAAAAAAATTGGTATTAGCAAATCAAATTGAGAGATATTCTTAAAACTCTAAAACTATGTAATTATCCGAAAACAATTAAATTAGTTCCTAAAAATAAAATATTGAATTAATAAAATAAAAATCGCATGTCACAAATAACATCCAATTAGAAGAATTGATTATAAAATAGTAACAAGGATTATATAAAAATTTAGCGGAAATTTTTTACAATTAGCTTGAGGAACCTAACTATAATAATTAATTAATGGATAACTTTTCTGTCACATTCCAGTTTGATATTTAAATTAAAAATTGGCTAAATTGTCATTTTGAGATCAGATTTTTTTAAAAAGATTTTTGCAACAAGTATTCAAGTAAAGTATTATTTCCGGTAACAGAATTTTACAAAAATCTTATCAGTTCTTCTTTAAGACGTACAAATGTATTATGCAAATTATTATAATATAATGTTGGTGTAGAAATTGAGATTATAATAATAAAATTATAATGACAAATAAAGTGCGCAAAAATTCATCCATACATAACCACATATTTGTTTCTACCATGACAACAATAATTTCTTGTATTAGTTTAAAAATGATTTACTTTTTGTACAATTGCTATAATAATCATAAACAATTCCTGAATGGCCTCCTATTTTTACAGAAAACAATGATATATAGTAGCATCAAGTCCGGACGGTTAGCGAAAATGGTTATTTTGGTTAAGGCGGGCAAATTATGGCACAACTAACGTATTTTTCGTCAAAACTATTCTCAACTAACCACGGTGACAACGTATGTAAAATCTACGCGTGAAATTCTGCAATGGGCTGGGGAACCGTGATTTTGGCCCACCCACTCGGCTCAAATTTGACAGCTTAGAATAACAAAACAAACGTAATATGTAGAACAACTAACATCAACTAATCAATTAAAAGGTATTAATGTGTTTTCCTCGCACTTTCGAATTAAGGGTTGGGCTGTTGTGAAGTTAGCCCACCCAAATATTATTTTAAAAAAATACGTATAAACATTCAAAACTAACGCAATTTTCTACAAAACTAAACTCAACTAACGTAAAACTAACGATTGCGATAGATTTTAACAGGGTAGGCTAGTATGGGTGGGTCAACTTCTCATACGTCACCAAATGTCAAAAATTAGATTGAGGACTCACTGTGAAATCAGCAACAAATTTCCATATGTCAAAAACGTCCTCGGGAACCCGCGTGGTAATCTCGAAATTGGCCTTTCATCCGAGTTCTCTTCGCATTTTTCGAGTGTCGGAGTAAGCGGCAACACTGTAAGTCGCGTTTTTCGAGTTTTTTAAGTGTGGTTAGCCACTTCCTTTATTCTTTATATTGTTATGTCCGAGGATATGTTTAATGTGTATTATATTGTATTTGTTTTAGTGAATATCTGAATCGTTTATAATAGTCAACGGACGATTAGGAACATAATATATACTATATTATGATTAATATGTATTCTTATTTTTTTTTGTACAACTATTTTTATAAATATGATTTATGAAAATGTATTATTGCAGTGTCAATGTCAATCGGTCAGAAAGGAGTGTTGCAATGTAGGTTGTATTTTAAAAAAATGTCGTAATTCATCAAATGCACGGTTCTACAATTATTTTGTAAGAAAATATAAGCCTAAGCAAAGAGAAAAATGGAACAAAACTGTATAATCAATATTTCAGCGTAGATAATATTTTATTAATATTTCTCAGGTTACAGTGTAATCTAAATTATGTCACCGACGTTTGTCAAATACAGGTATTGGTGATGAAGATTTTGCCATTTTTTGTAGTTTCCACAATATTAAGCATAAAGCAATTTTTTTGTCTTTTTGGATATAGTGCAAAGTTTGAAGTTGTTCGAATGTATGTTTACGAATCCGGTGTTTAAAATATAGTGATCTAAAATGTATTAAAATTTTGAAATGTATTCGTCGTCCGAGAAAATTTGGTTCAAAATATTGCGAGAGGTACAGTGACACTAAAAGTAAAATTTAAATTAAAAAACTTTGTTTACAAACATTAAAAATAATTAATGAATCATAACAATATTTAGTATAAATAATTCAGACTTGCACACAGTCCATTATGACTTTTATTTTAAATATTTAGGTATGTAATATTATGCCCCGTTGACATATCATGAACACATAGACGACATACACATATACGCAATAGTAAAAAATGTCGTGTGTGTTGTTTGTGAAATAGAGACGTCTTTATTTTGTGGCTTCTATAGGCGAAAAAAGTCAAAGTGCCTGACCTCTCGCGGCAGAAAAATAAGCTGAGAGTGAAGGGTATTTCTCTAAATGCCATAAGCGAATATATTAAATAATTTGTATTTATTTTAAATTTGAAGAATAATTTGATGGTATTTTTGTTTTTAAAACAATTAATAATATTCAATATTAATAAATATTAGTTTCATACAGAACTATTGAATGTATATCACAGCTGATCTACAATATTAGTGAAGTGTTCGTAGCAGTTCGTAGTGTGGTTTGTAGCATAGACACGGTCAAACACGGTTATAGAATGAGTGGTAAAAACAAAAATAAGCAATACTGTACTGTACCTCAGTGTACAAATTATAGGACAGAGGAAATAACTATCCACAGATTTCTTACAAACACAATATTTAAAGAGAAATTACGAATTGGTAAACCTATAACAACAGGTATGATGGCTTGTTCCGAACATTTTCAGTCAACAGATTTTTACCCAGGTAAATAATAAATACACCATGTTTATTTATGATATAAATTTTACTATATTTTAGTATCAGAGTACACAAAGAAAAGATTCAATAAAAAAGAATGCCGTTCCATCACAAAAAATTACAAAACGAACGCATGAGAGTGAGAGCACAGAATACACGGAATTAAGAAAAAAATCATGGCGCAAAAGCACTTCCAGCTGCAAAAATAAAATGAGAAAAAGTAAATTTTATTTATATTACCTATACTAGGTAATAATGTAGGTATAATATTTTAATGTTCCGAATGTTATAGATAAATCACCACCATATCAGACACTGAAACTGAAGTAAAAGAAATACTTAAATATATATGAAACTATGCTGAAGAAGATCATCATATTCTGAGTTTTATTTTAAGCCACATAACGTAATATGACTTGCATTACAAACTGCTTCGCCTTTTCGTAGTTCATAGAAATCTTTGAGAGTTGGTTAATTCAAATATGTCTGTTAAATCTATGTTCATTTCCTTCATTTTTACATTTATAAGTCTCAATTAGTTCTATATTGCACCCAAGTTTAAATAAAACATCAAGCGGATAGTATTTAATTTAATACAACACTTTCATTACCGTAGAAAACAATGCATACAATGAATTTTTACCCTTCACTCGTAATCATTTTGTACACGTTTGCGCTGCCATTTACATTCAGCTTTTTTCGCCTATGTAAGTAAAGAAAAAATCAATTTTGAGGTTACAAAAACGTTCTGTATTTTGCTTTCGTCGTCTGTGTGTTATATAATATCTGTGTGTTCAATGTATGAACTGGGATTTGGTTGAAAAATACTTGAATTCAAAATATAACTTTGCCGCCATCATTTCGAATATATGTATGACATATTGGCAAAAAAAACTTTGGATACACATTTTACATAAATAAGGGTAAAAGGTTATATGACGGTATAAATAGTAGTATTTATTTATCAACGTTTGAAAGGCAAAAGAAAATAAGCTATACTTTCAGCTAAAATGAGTTATTCATATAATTTTACTGACTAAATTTTAAACATAATGACTTAAAGGGTAAACGATACTATTACTACAATGCATATAATAGTTTACGGAAGTTTATGGTTCTTGTCAGCCTGGTAAATTTGAATGCGAGTCGATGGTATTTATGTAATATCGATTGTCTTCTAGCGTATTTTTATTTATTTATCCATTGCTCGTTGTCAGTCATTCTCGTCCGTTAAGTTCTTGCCGTAGTTATAAAGTTCTTGAATTAGTTTCAAATGGTTATCGTGGTTTTGATTATGTTACGTCCTGAGCCATTTTTTCACTATATTTTATAAAATTTATTTATCCCGATGAAGGGTAAATAAGTAGTTGAAACGTTGACTTTATGAATAAGAAACAAAATAACAATAATTGCGACTGATGTACCCATTATTCGACTTTCAACATTAAAATTTCAACAATCAAGATTCAATTCATATAATTATCGAAATTATTGAAATTTTTAAAGGAAACAACCAATGATATTACTAAACTACTGTTTTAATTTTATCAATTTAAATGGTAGTTGCTTTGAAATATATAATTTATAGATTACTTATTTGTATTTTAAATTTGAAAAATGAACGTATGTCGTAGTGAACTTTATTATCTTGATATTCTTACAATTTCAAAACTGAGAACGGACAAACAGTGGATAATCAGGATATTTCATTATCAACAATTATCAATATTTTCATGTCACAGGCCAAAAGATGTTTTAAATAGAATGAAACAGAGTACATGTAGTATGTGATATAAGAAAAGTAAGGTTATGTTAAAATGAAAATATTTGTTTGATCACTGAAGTGTACTACGCCATACGTTGTTTTTAAATAGAAAAAGGTAGAACGATTAAGCTTCGTCTCCTGATGACATAAGAAAGAACATTATTTGAAACAAAAAATACTTCAAAAAACCATTCTAAAACAGTAATTTATAAAAGATTTTGGTCGCTTAATTTTTTTTGCCTTTCAAGTGTCAATATTATAGTTATGATTAATTTCATGTAAAATAGTTTGTACTTACCAAAAAATCGAAGAGAAAACTCTGCAAAACTCAAAAAAGGCACGGAAAAAACACAATATGCGGCACACTTTCAATATTACAAAAGTGCAATTGTTTATAACAAATAAAACAAAAGAACAATTGAGCCTTGATATTTTGAAATTAATTTTTAATTTAATTAAAATTAAATTTGAATTTAATTTTGAAATAAAAATTGTAAATATTTATATGTATAATTTGTAATAATGTATTATAATATTTGGAAATAATAGAGTTAAATTACTAATACAATTAGAAATTATTAATTAATTATTACTGCGTCGACATGCGCATTGCAAAGGTGCGCATGACGTTAATACGCGCGTTACGATAATTATTGGCATTTTATTTATAATAAATCGTATCAGGTTCCAGGAACATATTCAAATTTAAATTAGTAGTGAACGTGTTAACACAATTAGAAATTATTATTTTTTGTTGCAACAAAAAATGTTGGCAACATGGTATATTTCTTTTTAGAATCTGACAACACTGTCATACAACGATTTTGTGAAATTAATCGATTTATGGATTTGACGGACTAAAGATTATACCTAAATTGATTTATTTTAAAATGGTAAGAAACAATACAGTATTGGTTATAATTCATCCATTTAACTATGATAATTATTATTACAGAAGATATCCTATTATGTAAGTGGTTATGATTTGTCAAAAATATTTGCCTGTTCGTACGACACAGAAAAAAACCTGCATAGCATGAAAAAAAATCAACTGAAGAAAGGTAAAGGAATAAAACAACTTATGTTATATCAATTAATAATTATTATATATTTTAGATTTTACCGAAATGAATTATTATTTCGTCAAGTACAGTCGAATTTCTTGGAAATATAAAGTGAATCGTAACAATAAGAATTTGGTATTCTTGAAGAAATACGGTGTATGATATTCATAGGCGTAGCCAGGGGGTAGGCTGGTAGACTGCAGCCTACCCCCTTCGATTTCAAAACCTCGTTTTTAGAGTTTTTGTATAGGTTTTGAGGTTCAGAACTACAATAGCAAAAGTAGATATTCCCACGTACAAACTTTCAATATTGTTGAATATTTGTTTCACCCCAAATTCCGAGTGGGTATACTACCCACTCGGAATTTCTCGAGTGGGTACAACTACCCACTATATTCATACTATACGCTGGGCATGTCTTTGGCCCTCTTTACATTATATACTATATTGGTTGTCTTGTTTCTTCGATGGGGTGTAATTCCATTTTTGTTTATGGATTTCCTGTACAATATTTTCTACGTTTTACAATTAAAGTTATGTCAACTATACGATGTGTGAAATGATTTAAATTGAAATACTGAAAAGAAAGCCATATGTTATATATCACATAATGCATTATTTTTAAATAATAAGAGTAAATAATTAATTTTATTTATATTATATATATATATATATATATACATATATATATATATATATTTATATTTTAATTATATTTATAATACATAATAGTTTTTAGAACCAATGATTAATAAATACCTTTCCAAATAAAGCATAACTGCAATAATATGCTTGCACTTAGCACCTTGAACTGCTTTACAACTGCAAATACATTTCCAAAGTTGTACATCTTTTTGAAGATAAATTGTAATATTATGTGGTGTCCCTTTCAAATTAGATGTTTGTGAACACAAACCGTAAATTTCCACATTGTTTTCTTTATTTATTTTATACCTACACATTATTATATGGCCAGCTAAAATATTTAAATAAGTTAAAAATGTTTAATATAACCTAAAAGTTTGGAATAATTTTACCTTTGAATGCAGCTTCTCCTTCCACCATTGGCCTTAGTGCACCATTCAAATATAATGTATATATCTCCCAGTGAAACAAACATCTCTTTTTTATTATTACTGTACGAAAATTAATATAATTTATAAAAAACTCGAAATATCGTCTATGCCATCAATATATAAAACGCAATGTTTTCCCGATTGCGAAGATTTTAGTGCTGTCATCTATTATCAGTGGTTATTAACGTCATGCGCAACTCTGCAATGCGCATGTCGACGCAGTAATAATTTATTAATAATTTCTAATTATATTAGTAATTTAACTCTATTATTTCCAAATATTATAATACATTATTAACAAATTATACATAATATAAATATTTACAATTTTAATTTCAAAATTAAATTCAAATTTAATTTTAATTAAATTAAAAATTAATTTTAAATAAATTTAAATTTAATTTTAATTAAATTCAAAAAAGACTCAATTGTTTTTTATATTGTTTGTTATAAACAATCTTAACTCATTTATAATCAATCTATAGTGATTCCTTTAAGATTTTTGGTAAGTACATACTATTTTATATATATATATATATATATATATATATATATATATATATATATATATATATATATATATATATATATATATATATATATATATATATATATATATATATATATTATTCATAACTATATTACTGATAATTAAAAAGCAAAAGAAATTAAGACTTTTTTTATATTACAAAAATAATTTATTTTATTTATAAGTAAATTATACAGAGTTTTAATAAAATATATTTCGCAATAACCATAGATATCATAATATATAAAATATGAATTACGCCGTTTCGGTTCGAATCAAAGTTCGTGTACGTAATTTTTATAAATATCAAGTTCGAATGCCAGATATTCGGGGTTTGTGAAATCTGTATAAATGTAATGCCTAGTGCACACGGAGAAACTTTTTGACATGTTTCCTGGAAAAAGTTTCCGGAAACTTCAAAGTTTTAACGGTGCCTATAAAAATGAGGCGTTTTCAGATAACATTGTGAAGTGCAACTAACTTCTTATTTGTCAAATCGTCAAATGTGATATGTGATCATAAACATATTTATAGTTTTTCAAAGAAAATTTCCATTTTCTGGAAACTTTTTTCAGGAAACTTTGTGAAAAGTTTCCCCGTGTGCACTAGGCATAAAGTTATGTTTATAAATTTACAAAACCACGAATTGTCTCAGACGGCAAATACATTTCAATATAACATGACAATATTTCTAAAAATTTTGTAAATACTTATTCCTATAACTTCAAATTTCAAATTAAATTCTAATTATGGATAATTGTTTAAATTGAGTAATAAAATGTTAAAATAAATGTTAGTTGAAGACAATGACAAAGCAAATATAAAAATGTCTGATACTGTTCATATGTAAATATCGTTCTTTTCGGAAGATATTACGTACCAATAATTGCACAGAACAGTAAAGCATATATGAAAATATTTGTTACTGTTGTAATGTTATTTTCATTTTACCGTAAAAAAATTATATCATTGCAAAGAATAATGGAACAGATACTATAAATTCTTTTGATACCTACTGTTGTATGAATACCATTTCTTTTAAAATAATTGAAATTATGTTATTGCAATAAACTATGGAACAAATAAAAAATAACTGATAATATTGTTATGCGATTTATTTTTACTTACTTCATATTTTTTAATAATTATAATTTACAAACTTAAAATAATTTAATAATTATAATCATATGTATTATTATATATTAATTATATTGCAGATAATAAGATGGAAGAACACAAAACAGAGTCTGCTGTTGGTAAGAGCAACAATTTATATAGAAGTCGTAGTCGTACCTAACTCATGCATAACATATTTAATTACTATTATACAAGTACCGGAATTCAAATTACAAAATTTTTAATTTGCAGGTTATGAAAATGTTACATTGCATAAAATAGAAAAATGATTATCGCAAAAGTCTAAATTGATCAGCAGAGAATAGCAAAATGTAAGTACTGACTAATCAAGAGAAAGAAACATCTACTAGGACTAATAAAGGCTGCAAGAATTAATAAACAAACAGATATGAGTATTCCAAACCGTAAAGAATTTCTATATAAATTTCATTCTTTTTTCGCTGCTGTTAAAATTTCCGTTAACCGTAGGCTTCTTCTGTGTCTAATAAAACTTCATGCTGTTTCGCCCTATAGGATAAATTATTATTTTTATCTATATTAGGCGAGCTCATGTACCTGACGAAGATCACATGTTCTGTGGGCCCTCGCTGTGATTGGCCTGCGGAATGGGCGGTATTTAAAAGTTTTCTTAGGCGGCCTTTGAAATATGGATATTTAGTTCGTTGTTGAACGGGTCCATCAAGCTAGCGGGGCCATTATGGCAGAAACACATCGGACTAGTCTCCAAATTTTTAACTATTTTATTGCTAATTAATTACCGAAAAAACAATTTTTTAACCTCATTATCTAATGAGAAATTGATGTTTCTGCTAGCTTGACAGGCAATTATGTCAGAAACACATCGGACTAGTCTCAAAATTTTTAACTATTTTATTGCTAATTAATTACCGAAAAAACAATTTTTTAACCTCATTATTTAATGAGAAATTGAAGTTTCTGCTAGCTTGACAGGCAATTATAGCAGAAACATATCGGACTGGTCTCAAAATTTTTAACTATTTTATTGCTAATTAATTACCGAAAAAACAATTTTTTAACGTCATTATTTAACGAGAAATTGATGTTTCTGCTAGCTTGACAGGCAATTATGGCAGAAACATATCGGACTGGTCTCAAAATTTTTAACTATTTTATTGCTAATTAATTACCGAAAAAACAATTTTTTAACCTCATTATTTAACGAGAAATTGATGTTTCTGCTAGCTTGACAGGCAATTATGGCAGAAACATATCGGACTGGTCTCAAAATTTGTTTATGATGGGCCAAGTTAATGCCAGCATTGCCAGCCCGTCCAACTAGTAATTTTAAAGTTTTGTTGACTGAAAATGAATGTTCTTGCAATAATGCTACAATGTACTGTATGTTATATAAAATGTGCTGGTTTCGTTTTCCGTATTTTTAAAAACAAAGTTTTGGCGGGAAGAACGAACCATTTCAAACAGTATATTTAAAATTTTAAAATGCATTACCTTCATGGGAAAGTGAAAGAATAGGTACTTTAATTCTCTTTAATAGTTGAACTCTTATTATTTTATTTAAATAGTTACTTTCTTACCTGCCATCAACTTGGTATAATATTAGGTATTTATATTTTATTGAATGAAGGTACGGTTCAATCTGTAGTTCAGAAAAATTCGGAGGAACATCTACAGATGTTCCATTTATATACAGGTAAAATAAAAGTAGTTAGAAGTATATACCTACCTACCTATTTAATGTAGTAATTCAGAGAAATTTAATATAATACAAATACAATTTCATATAATATCTTCTATCAATTATTATTCAGTTGGATCTTCAGAATTTAAAATTGCAGATGTGCTTAAAAGTCGGACAATAAAACAATATGTAGACACACAAGTGATTCAAACTACAGAATCGTAAACATTAGTTTGACAGAATTTGAACATTTAAAGTTTTAAAATTGACATCATAAAAAGAAATAAATTTGTTTTATTGAGGTTGGCTGGGGGCCTCCTTATCTTTTTCAATTTTCAAAATTTTCAAAAAAATTAAAATCAAAAAATTTGATTATTTGTTTATTTAAAGTGTAATTTTTTTGAAAAAAATTATTCCAACCAACAATGAGTTTGGTAAACTTCAAATTTTGATGGTTTTTTAGACTTTTCATTATTCAAAACAAGTCCGGAAAATAGAAAAAGATAATACGTACAGCTAGTAAGTACCTATGCTGTTACCAAAATTTGGTTGATAAAGCAATTGAAATGGGCGAGTTATGAATTTAATAAGTAACTACACTACCTACTACTATACTACACGCTCAAGGATCCTTAATGTACCTACAGAATAGTTCAAAATTATTTTCAACGATCGGCTTTTGTTTCTTTCTAATTAAACTACAAATTTCAAAATAAGAATTAAATTTATTCAAATGGTAATTCTATAATATAAAATTGCAGTTCTGTGAGATGCGAAGTGCCGAATTATCTCACCGCGGAGCTTGATTTTTAAATTTACTGTTTGGTTCGTGTTTCCCGCCAAAACTTTATTTTTTTAAGTCAGCAGATCCATTACCCTGGCCCACCAATATTAAAATGTATTAAAAATAAGTATGCTGGGACAATGTGTTTACAATATTCTTAAATGTGCTGTATATTATATTAAATATACTGGCTCCGTTTTCCATTAATTTCAAAATTTCAAATGATGGGCCAACTTAACGACAGCCCTACCAATTAGAAATTTTAAAATTTTGTTGACTGAAAATGAATGTGCAGTTCTGTGAGATGCGAAGTACCGAATTATCTCACCGCGGAGCTTGATTTTTAAATTTACTGTTTGAAATGGTTCGTGTTTCCCGCCAAAACTATATTTTTAAAAATACGAAAAACGAAACCAGCACATTTTATATAACATACAGTACACTGCAGCATTAATTAGCAATAAAATAGTTAAAAATTTTGAGACCAGTCCGATATGTTTCTGCCATAATTGCCTGTCAAGCTAGCAGAAACATCAATTTCTCGTTAAATAATGAGGTTAAAAAATTGTTTTTTCGGTAATTAATTAGCAATAAAATAGTTAAAAATTTTGAGACTAGTCCGATATGTTTCTGCTATAATTGCCTGTCAAGCTAGCAGAAACATCAATTTCTCGTTAAATAATGAGGTTAAAAAATTGTTTTTTCGGTAATTAATTAGCAATAAAATAGTTAAAAATTTTGAGACTAGTCCGATATGTTTCTACCATAATTGCCTGTCAAGCTAGCAGAAACATCAATTTCTCGTTAAATAATGAGGTTAAAAAATTGTTTTATCGGTAATTAATTAGCAATAAAATAGTTAAAAATTTTGAGACTAGTCCGATATGTTTCTGCCATAATTGCCTGTCAAGCTAGCAGAAACATCAATTTCTCGTTAAATAATGAGGTTAAAAAATTGTTTTTTCGGTAATTAATTAGCAATAAAATAGTTAAAAATTTTGAGACCAGTCCGATATGTTTCTGCTATAATTTCCTGTCAAGCTAGCAGAAACTTCAATTTCTCGTTAAATAATGAGGTTAAAAAATTGTTTTTTCGGTAATTAATTAGCAATAAAATAGTTAAAAATTTTGAGACTAGTCCGATATGTTTCTGCCATAATTGTCTGTCAAGCTAGCAGAAACATCAATTTCTCGTTAAATAATGAGGTTAAAAAATTGTTTTTTCGGTAATTAATTAGCAATAAAATAGTTAAAAATTTTGAGACTAGTCCGATATGTTTCTGCCATAATTGCCTGTCAAGCTAGCAGAAACATCAATTTCTCGTTAAATAATGAGGTTAAAAAATTGTTTTTTCGGTAAATAATTAGCAATAAAATAGTTTAAAATTTTGGGACTAGTCCGATGTGTTTCTGCCATAATGGCCCCGCTAGCTTGATGGACCCTTGTTGAACATTGGTTTGTACACAACAAACAATTCAAACACATTCACAATAATATATTACATTCTCAATAATCCATTTCATTCTCAATTGTCGTGTCATGCATAAGTGTACTTACCTACCGTAGATTTTATTAATTCTAGGAAAATTCTAGGAAATGGGATAAAGTAAGGAAAACAATAAATTCTGTAAATTTACTTTATTCCATCAATTAATATACAATCAATTGGGTCACATTTACTCGAGCATCCCATGAGTACACAAATATATTTATGTTTGTACAGTTCATGAATGTAGATCGTAGTAAATATCACCGGGTCAATTCGTCAATTGCTACTTATAATATTTGTCTACAAATTGTCACATTTACTAAAATATACGCATATATAAACCGTTGGTTAATTTTCATTGACAAACATAGTGGATGTTTATGAAAAATAATTACAGTTTTAGAACGTACATTATAATAAATGTGATAGAAAATTGGATTAGTATTCTCAAAATTCATTCAAAAATAAAAATACCTGTCTCTCCTCTTCTTTTTTTGTTGATAATGCTGAAGTCGTTGAGCCGGAGATTCAGATGAAGTGGTGTACCCCAGACCAACAGAAGGCACCCAGTCTAGATGGTTGGGATCGTTCACAGGTCGTTCTGTAATGGAAATACATACACGATATAAAATAAATGCTGTAATAATTCCTTTAGAAACTTACTCGTCACAAAATGTTCCGAACAAATTCGGGCATTCTTCATGGCGGAAAGATCCCGACGTATCGCTGACAACCATCGTTGTCGGCGATCAACTTTCGCTGGATCAAATTGACCTAAACAAAGTCACATTTTGATAAGTTATATGGGTTTGTAGTACTACTTTTCACACAATTTACCTCTTCGATCAGTTTCTGCCGGTATTATACACCCTTCGTCTATGCTTCAACGCTGTCTTACAGCCCACGACACAGCACTTTCCAGAACTGGGCATTGTCAATAACAAAAACAACAAACAACACAAAATTATAACAAAAATTATAATAAAAAACGATAAAAAAACACCACAAGTAAACGAAATAACAAAAACAATTAACAAACAACAACAAAACAATAAGGAAACCACAAAACTGACAAAAAAGCCGCAAGATCAAACTATCAAGTCGAAACTCAAATAGTAAATGGCGCTTACCTTTTAAAAAAATCTGACGCAGGGTCCACAGAACACGTGACCTAAAATGGCGTTCGTCAGGTGCATGAGCTCGCCTTATACCGATACAGTCTGTAATGCCAGTTCCAAATTTTTAAAATCTTTGGTCCATACGCTTCATACTTAAGTTTTGCACCATGTATATATTATTGTTATTATACTACTTTGTTAATATTAACTGATATATTTTACATATTTTATACTTAATGCAATGATTTATTATTTCCTTCATAAATTTTAATAATTTAAATAGATAAATAATTCTCATGAGATTCATATAGGTCTGCCATGTTCCTCACTACTTGAATTAGGTCATTTTGCCGCGTATAGATGGCGCCAAAATCTACATGATTCTTCATACTGTTTTTGTTCTGTGCTTATGAATGAATAAATATTAAAAAAATCGTCAGTAACGAACATGTTGTATTAAACCGATAATAAAGCAAAATATTTTTATTCACTGTGTAATAATACTTAAATATTATCACATAACCAACACTTAATAAATAAATATCTGATTCAATTTCAATCTATTTATAACTAAAATCTATAATCTAAACTACTTTTTAACATGAACTCGAACCGCACAAAATAATTAAAATTCGATTACCAATGCACCATAATTTAAATTGATACAATTCAATACACCAGATTGAAGATACTGAAAACTGTGTACTTAGAACACAAGCTGTTGCTGCTAGGCATGGTAAATAACAGTCCGATTTTTTTGAGACAATAAATTTATTATCTTATAACGAAATACGTCGTCCTCCACGTGACTTTTGTATTTTAAGTGTAAGTAGTAGTGTTAGATTAGCCGAATTGTAGTAATTATTTGAATTTCGCGCCAAACATTTGAATAAAGTAAATAGATAGATGGCGTTTAAGTATTTATGAATATTGTTCAAAAATCGTCAGTGACGAACATGTTGCGTATTATATGAAAACGATAATAATGCAAATTATTTTTATTTCATTGAGTGGGTTGTAAAAATAGTTATTTATATTTCAAGTGGGGTAAGAGCATTATTACAGCTGACGAATGTAAAGAATTGGACGACGAGGTCCTAGACCGAGTCGTGTAATCACATGAATGCTGTAATATGCCTTAGCCCACATGTGATATACAAAATTTTATCCACGACTGCTCAAAATTAATAAAAAATTTATATTTTTCTTTAAACGTCAGATTTGAAATTTAAAAATTATATATTTTTCCTACAACTGTTCGATTTCTTTGTTATTACCTAACAATTATTGCCTTGGTTATGGGTGAAAAGAAGACAAATGCAGAACAAGTGTTTATCTGTAAACGTGAAACACAAGTGCGTTTCGTTTACGCAACTGTCAAAACCAAGCTTAACAGTCCATGAACTGAACTGACTGCGATTTAAATTTCGCGCGGTGTGTTAAGTTCATATTTTAGCTATACTAACGGGCTACTAACCAAGTAACCTCAATTGACCTATCCTGTCAGAAGGAGTGAGTGCGATAGATACACAGTAACATTGTGTTGAGTGAGACAGCAAGCTGGTGCGCAGTACGCTGTGCGCATGCTTGTGGCAAAAGGAAGTGACGTCAATAGACCAATCCTGGTGATGCGGGCGTATTTTGACTGATTTGTACAAATGTCAAAATTTAATTTCAATTTTTTTACGATTTTATTAATTTGTTTCATGTCTGTTGCGTACTAAATTGTTCAAATTGTGCAATGTCATTAAATTTAATTAAACTTTTCCCCTACATTTAAAAAATTTAAAATAAGAAATGTCAAACTTCAACTAACCGCACTTTCTATTGTCATAGCGTACTGCGCAGCAGTTGTGTCGTCTCACTCAACACATGTTACTTTGTATCTATCGTACTCACTTCCTCTAAACCGGATGCCCAATGCCCAAGCATGCGCGCGCAACCGAAGTTCAACAGGATAGGTCTATTTCTCTTTCAATAATTGTAGCAAAGATTAAAGAAAGTGCAGGTGTTAAATTTGAATTTACGCGCCAAGCTTTATGTTGGTAGTGGCGGAAGTGTCGACAAGGAAGTACGAGTTACGCTATGTTCATGTGCATGTACAGTTTGGTTAAGTAAGTTATGGCCGACAGTTTATGTAAAAGTGACATACGAATTAAAGTTTTATTATGCACGAATATTTGTATCATCTTATTATATAACGCCCAGACCGCAATCCATTCCTACAAAAGAAAATTATTTTGAAAGATTTCTAAGTAACGTAGAACAACTGAAGCAATCAACAAACAAACCATAACAACGCCGTAAAACAAAGTTTTAATGTAATGTCATTAAAATTTAATAAATCCTGATAAGATTTAAGTGATTTTCCAAATTATTATTTGTAGGAAAAATGTTATTTATAACGCATGTTATAAACAAGCCTCGCGCGTTAAACTGTGCACTTTCACGTAACGAGGCTTTTTGGGCACGTGATATAAAATTAACTATTAACAATTGTCAATTTCTATAATTTTGATTTAAAATCAAAGCAATTTCGCGCCAAACATTTGAATAAAGTAAATAGATAGATTGCGTTTAAGTATTTATGAATATTGTTCAAAATTCGTCAGTGACGAACATGTTGCGTATTATATGAAAACGATAATAATGAAAATTATTTTTATTTAATTGTGTGGGTTGTAAAAATTGTTATTTATATTTCAAGTGGGGTAAGAGCATTATTACAACTGACGAATGTGAAGAATTGAACGACGAGGTCGTAGACCGAGTCGTATAATCGCATGAGTACTGTAATATTATGCTTTAGCCCTCATGTGATATACAAAATTTTATCCACGACTGCTCAAAATTAATAAAAATTGATATTTTTGTTTAAACGTCAGATTTGAAATTTAAAAATTATATATTTTAACAATTGATAGATGTCAGTTTCTATAATTTTGATTTAAAATCAAAGCAACAGGGTACAAACAATTTGTCTGACAGCAGGACATTCTGTCAGTTTTTTATACAAACAAATTCTTAATTTCTAAGTTTATACGTGATATTTATTTATAATTCGTTTATAAATTATTTATTATGGGACAATATTTCAAAATTGATTTATTCTAAGAATATTTAAGGAATAAATAGGTAGACAAGCAGATTATTAATATGCGAGAGGTAATAGGACAAAATTACTTCACTAGTGAGGTAATATAACTAATAACCTCACTCAAATGATGAAAATAACATGACTATTATGTCACTGGCGTGGATACAAATATATATAACCATCATAATACTCAACACTTAATAAATAAATCTCTTATTCATTTTCAATCTATTTATATATCATAACATCTATAATCTAAAATACTTTTTAACATGAACTCAAACCGCACAAAATAACGGTTTAGGTTCGATTACCAATGCACCATAATTTAAATTGTTCGGTTTTGTTCTGGATGTCATAATTCTATTTTATGTGAACCGGTTAGCAGTTTTTAGAAAACCGGTTCAGGGTTCAGTTCAAACACCGAATACCCGGCATTTCGAACTTAACAATTACTTTTGTTTAGTATATATGTAGAATCATATAATATTATGCTCACAGAAAACAGTATAATTACAGTACAGTAATTTTTAAGTGAGTATTTAAGATACACTTTGTACAAACAAAGATTTCAAACAGTTTTATGTTGAATTTTTATGAGAAATAATATACGCATTTGATTGAATATCAGGCATGCCAACCTCTTATAATAATAATAATAATAATTGAAGCACCAAGTGCGGAATCTAAAAAAAAGAAACCCCCTTCAGTTTACCAAATTTATATCAAAAAAGCTTAAGAAAACAGTACATTTTAGAAAATTTCACCAGTAGTTTCAATTTAAAGCAGAATGTACCTTTTATGAAACATTATGTTCAATGCACGCGAAGAAACTTTTTCACAAGTTTCCTGAAAAATATTTTTTCAAAAATAAATTTTCAAAATTGTTTCCTGAAAGTTAACGGCGACGTTACAGTTTATTTTCCATATAAAATGAGGCTCTAATTATCGAGAAAATGTGGAGAAAACATAATAATTACATGTTTCCCCATGTGCACTATAGGCATTAGACTTTAAACATTCGTAATTAAAACGTGAGTTTTTAAGTTTACATTTTGTGCAAACAACGTTTTTAAACAGTTGTTTGAAAAATATACATGTTTGATTAAATTTTATATATTTTAACCTGTTACGATTGAGCTCCGCGTAAGCGGGGTTAATTTCCCTGTCCTGCGAAGAGACTTCTGTTATTAACTATTCTTATTATTGTAGACATTAAAAAATAATAATAATAATAATAATAATAATAATATATAACCTAAAAACATTTGTCAATAATGATTTTAAAATATAGCTACTTTAACTTTTAGAAGGCAGCCCCGTAGATTTGCTGAGTTAATTAAAAGACTAACATTTTCATAACAATGAAATATAAAATAATAAAATTTCATAACTACAAATAAATTTAATAAAGTTATAAAACTTTCACTCCTATACAACACAATAATTCAAGTTTCACTACTTCACTGACAAAGACAACGTTATTTGTTGCTATGGAAACAATAACATTTCCATGGTAACCATACTGTCATTATTATTAGCGCAGTTACCATGGTAATTAAAACTATATGTAAAAACAATGCATAAAAACCGAATTTACCGTAAAAGACGAGTTCTACCTAAAGACGAGTTCTACCTTAAGACGAGTTCTACCTAAAGACGAGTTCTACCTAAAGACGTACTAACCTAAAAAGGTGTCCTACCTAAATATGTGGTAACCTACTCGACTGGTTGACCCATTTTTATTACTCTATATTATACTTGCAATAATTTAATAGTTTTTGTAACCAAATGTTGTTATATACAACATTTTTTTAAGGAGAAAATTTCAAGAACCCGTTTAAAGCTTATTTTTCTCAATAACGTCGGAATTTTTTTATAAATTACATTTAAATATAGAAATTTGATAAGAAACTAACATTTTTCATAAATTTTCCCCTAGAAATTACTAACTTTCCGGGTTGTTGCCAAGATACGTACAATATGCCCGGAAATCAACAATTATTTTTTCATCTGACGTATGAGTCAGATTTTGACGTCTCTGATTTTTTTTTGCAAAGCATTTTGTGCTTTTATGTAAGTAAAAATGAAGTAATTTAATTGAAAAATGTTTTAAATAATTGTAGAAAATGTATATTTATACGTTCATTCATATATTATCTCAATTTTATTAGAAATTTAATTAAATTGATACCAATAACAAATTATAACCTCCTATCTCCTGGGGTTTGACATCTGCGTCAGATTAGAAAAATTACAAGCGCCTACTTTGTGTAAGTATACAGTATTAATTTAAAACACCTTAAAAGGCACTGGATAGAACACCTCCACAAGCTTTGAATGGGGGCGCGCCCTCACAGTATTTAGATGGAACACCTCCACAGGCTTTGGATGGGGTACCTCCACAGGCTTTTAATGGGGGCACCCTCACACTATAAGGGTGTGATACCTCAACAGATTTTGGATGGGATATCTCTACAAGCTTTTGGATGGAACACCTCTCCAGTCTTTGGATGAAACATTTATGAATGGGATATCCCCACAGGCTTCACAGTAATAAGGTGGAATACCTCCACAGGCTTTAGAATAAACACATCTACATGGCATTGGATGGAACATGTCCACAGGTTTTAGGATGGGACATCTCCACAGATTTTGGATGGGACATTCCCACAGGTTTTAGATGGAACATTCACACAGATTTTGGATGGGACATTCCCACAGTTTTAAAGTGGCATATTTCAGCAGGTTTTAGGATGGGACATCTCCACAGATATTGGATGGGACATTCCCACAGGTTTGAATGGGGGGAAGCCCTAACAGTATTTAGATGGAACACCGCCACAGACTATGGATGTCCCATCCATACAAGCTTTGGATGCCCCATACTCACAGAATTATCAGCAGGATTTTGGATGGGACATTCTCACAGGTTTTAGATGGGACATCCATACAAGCTTAGGATGGGGGCACCCTCACAGTTTTAAGGTGGGATACATCTGCAGGTTTTTGTATGGATCATCTCCACAGGTATTGGTTGGGACATTCCTACAGGTTTTGGATGGGACATCCAACACCTAATTAAGATCAGATACATCATCAGGGATTTTGAATGGAACACCTTCACAGGCTTTGGATAGATCGCCTGCACAGGTTTTGGATATAGCGCCCTGAAAGTACTAATGTAGGATGCCTTAACAGCTGTGACAGATGGCAAAGTGACAGGTGTCAAAGTGACTAATGTCATTTTGACAGATGACAAAGTGACAGCTGTCATTTTGACATATGACAAAGTGAATGCTGTCACTTTGACAGATGACATAGTGACAGGTGTCAAAGTGACAGATGTCATTTTGACGGATTACAAAGTGACTGCTGTCACTTTGACAGATGACATAGTGACAGGTGTCAAAGTGACAGATGTCATTTTGACAGATGACATAGTGACAGGTGTCAAAGTGACAGATGTCATTTTGACAGGTGTCAAAGTGACAGATGTCATTTTGACAGATGACAAAGTGACAGCTGTCATTTTGACAGATGACAAAGTGACAACTGTCATTTTGATAGATGACAAAGTGACAGCTGTCATTTTGACAGATGACAAAGTGACAGCTGTCATTTTGACACATGACAAAGTGACAGATGACAAAGTGACAGCTGTCAATGTCACTTTGACAGATGACATAGTGACGGATGACAAAGTGACAGCTGTCAATTTGACAGATGACGAAGTGACAGGTGTCAAAGTGACAGATGTCATTTTGACAGGTGACAAAGTGACAGCTGTCATTTTGACAGATGACAAAGTGACAGCTGTCACTTTGACAGATGAGAAAGTGACAGGTGTCAAAGTGACAGGTGTCAAAGTGACAGGTGTCAAAGTGACAGATGTCAAAGTGACAGATGACAAAGTGACAGGTATCATTTTGACAGATGACAAAGTGACAGGTGTCATTTTGACAGATGACAAAGTGACAGGTATCATTTTGACAGATGACAAAGTGACAGGTGTCATTTTGACAGATGACAAAGTGACAGGTGTCATTTTGACAGATGACAAAGTGACAGGTGTCATTTTGACATATGACAAAGTGACAGCTGTGAAAGTGACAGGTAAAAAACCTAAAAACGAGTATAACCTAAAAGCGAGTTCCACCTAAAGATGGGTTCTACCTAAAGCCGAGTTCTACCTAAAGACGAGTTCTACCTTAAGGCGAGTTCTACCTAAAAACGAGTTCTGCCAAAAGACGTGGTAACCTAAAAACGTGTCCTACCTAAAGACGTGGTAACCTAAGAATGTGGTAACCTAAGAACGTGGTAACCTACTATACTGGCAGACCAACTTATTACTCTATATTATACTTGCAATAATTTAATAGTTTTTCTAACCAAATGTTGTTATATACAACATTTTTTTGAGGAGAACATTTCAAGAACCCGTTTAAAGCTTATTTTTCTCAATAACGTCAGAATTTTTTATAAATTACATTTAAATATAGAAATTTGATAGGAAACTAACATTCCTCATATATATTTCCCTAGAAATTACTAAATATCCGGGTTGTTGCCAAGATATGCGAAAATTGCACGGAAGTCAACAATTATGTTTTCATCTGACGTATGCGTCAGATTTTGACGTCTCTCATGTTTTGCAAAGCATTTTGTGCTTTTATGTAAGTAAAAATGAAGTAATTTAATTGAAAAATGTTTTAAATAATTGTAGAAAATGTATATTTATAGGTTCATTCTTAAACTATTTCAATTTTATTAGATATTTAATGAAATTTACACAAATAACAGAATTTAACCTCCTATCGCCTGGGGTTTGACAGATGCGTCAGATATTTTGACGTCTGTGATTTTTTGTTAGAAAAATTACAAACGCCTACTTTGTGTAAGTATACAGTATTAAGATAAAACGCCTCCACAGGCACTGGATGGAACACCTCTACAGGCTTTAAATGGGGCACCCTCACAGTATTAAGGTGGGATACCTCCACAGGCTTTTGATGGGGGGCACCCTCACACTATTAAGGTGGGATACCTCAACTGATTTTGGATGGGATATTTCCACAAGCTTTTGGATGGACCACCTCTACAGTCTTTGGATGGAACATTTATGAATGGGATATCCCCCACAGGCTTTGGATGAGGCGCCTTCACAGTAATAAGGTGGAATACCTCCACAGGCTTTGGAAGAAACACGTCTACATGGCTTTGGATGGGACATGTCCACAGGTTTTAGATGAGACATTCCCACATATTTTGGATGGGACATTCCCAAAGGTTTTGGAAGGGACATCCATACAACCCTCACAGTTTTAAAGTGGGATATATCAGCAGGTTTTAGGATGGGACATCTCCACAGATATTGGATGGGACATTCCCACAGGTTTGAATGGGGGGAAGTCCTAACAGTATTTAGATGGAACACCGCCACAGACTATGGATGTCCCATCCATACAAGCTTAGGATGGGGGCGCCCTCACAGTTTTAAGGTGGGATACATACACAGGTTTATGGATGGGGCATCTCCACAGGTTTTGGATGGGATATACCCATAGGTTTTGGATGGAACACCTCCACAGGCTTTGAATGGGGGGGGGGGGCCTCACAGTATTAAGATGGGATACATCAGCAGATTTTTGGATGGGGCATTTCCACAGGTACTGGATGGGACATTCCCACAGCTTTTGGACAGGACATCCATACAAGCTTTGGATGGGGCGCTCTCACAGTATTAAGGTCAGATACATCAGCAGGGATTTTGGATGGAACACCTTCACAGGCTTTGGATGGATCGCCTCCACAGGCTTTGGATGGAGCGCCCTGACAGTACTAATGTAGGATACCTTAACAGCTGTGACAGATGGCAAAGTGACAGATGTCATTTTGACAAATGGCAAAGTGACAGATAACAAAGTGATAGCTGTCATTTTGACAAATGGCAAAGTGACAGATAACAACCTTTACTATTAATATTCTACTTGCAAACATTATGTTAAGTTCTATTATATTAATATGTTATATATTATTTATAAGAGAAAAAAATTCTAAGAACCCGTTTAAAATGCATTTTTCTCTCTATAATTATCGTTTATTTTAATTAAATAAAATTAACATTTATCTTATAGTCTTAAATGCAGTGTTACCAACTCTATAATAATTTTAGAAATTTACTTTTTAAATTTCTATTATTTCATGTTTATATTACATATAAGTGATAAATAATTAACTTATTTATATATTTATATTATTATTATTATTATTTATACGTTAATTATGTCTTAAATATGATTATTTTGTGTTTCATATATGATTATTTTTTTCCACTATGTTGGCAACACTATAACACTGATCTCTTACTAAACGTCAGATATTTTTTTAGGTTATTGACTTATATTAGTACAAGTTCTTATTTATACATTATTGTACTTTATTATTATTATTAGTAATAATATCTAACAACAATATTATTATTTATAAACGTACCGCGCATGGCATAATATATAAAAGTTGTATGTAGGTATGAAACATATTATAGTATAATGAAATAATTATTTTGCAGAGATATTACGGAAAAAGAAGATCAGATCAAGTTGTAAATATGTGTTACAAAATAGTTTAGAAATGTAAGTTGTTGTCGTGTCTATCTAAACAATGGTGGTGAAATGCAAGACGAATGACAACATTTTTTTCTTACTCTTTGACAACACTTTCTTGGTTTTCGTATTGATAATAAAATTTATTAGGTATTTTGTATCAGAGACTAGGTAATTATTATACTCTTATTGACCTGCTTTTAGATATATACGTACAGAGTGGCAACAAATATATTTGCTGACAGATCTGAATCTCTCAGACGAGAAAACCCTCAGAAGAAGATTTTGACATTATTTGTTTGTAAAACAGCTACACGATGCGACGTATTAGCAAACGTTGGAAGGTGTTATATAGCATTATTGTGTAGCGCCGGCTTTTGACAGAGATAATGATATTGGGTTCTTATTTTTTCTTCAGTAACCTAATTAAACCATCAAATCATTTCGCGTTTTCTATATTTATGATAAAATATCTAAATCTCATATTTAATAATATAAATGTCAATAATATTGACATGTTCTGTACAAAGTGTGTTTCAATAATATTAATATTCATCCAGCAGTCTTCTTATGACTGTTTTGTTGGTGGTGGTGTCAATAGCTATGGATTTAGGTTTGACATTTGTATTATTTTAAAAGGTACATTAACACGTAAAATACATTAATATTATTTTGTTTCAGGTAAATAATACAATTTTAATTTGATATTATAGCTGGGATTTATTAATACAAATATAGTTAAGGTAGGCAGCATAAAAATGATGATGACTGATTTCACAAACATCAGACATTTTTAGGTTATTATAAGTACGTCGTACAAGATCTTATTTATACATTATTATAATTTATTATCATTATTAGTAATAATATCAAACAACAATATTATTATTTACAAACTTTACGCATGACATAAATAAAAGTTGTTCATAGGTACCTATGTATATATTATAATATTATACAATGAAATAATTTTTTGCAGAGATATTTTAAGGATCTTAATTTAATATCGCTGTATTTTTCTTTATAGGAATAAATAAACCTTTACACAAAATGTATTGATTGTCAATGAGTACAAAATCCAATATCAATTAACATAAACATCCGCCAGATGATCCAAATATAAAAAGAAATTATAGAGCTAAGTGCGGCGCTAAATATAGCAAAAATCATTTTATTTTTAATGATATAATTTATTGTATTATTGTTACTATTTCTGTAATAAAGAAGTTTACAAAATGTGGTCATAAATTAATATCAACTCATTTCGTTACTTGCAATTCTTAACTAATAACCAATTTTCTTTTTCAGCAATTTACAAAATAATTTTAAATTAAACATGCAGACTGATATTGAGTATTGTCGTCTGAGAATGTTCCTGTTTAGTTCGGTAGGATCTAAACAAATTCTAATCAATATTATATTATATATGAACACGAACAGATATATTAGAATAATAATTTTATAATTTCTGTATTACACTCATGCAATATTGAAGCAACGTGTCAAAAGTTGCACTTGCATCTGCAATATTGCTCAATGTAAAATGAGCTTAATAAAGATGGTTTACAAAATGAGGTCGTAAATTAATATATAACACTCCATTCGATACTTGCAAATAATCTTAGTTAAAATCTAATGTTAAAAATTAGTGTGTGCGTGTGTTGGTGTGTGCGTTTGTGTGTGCGTGTGTTTGTGTGTATGTGTTTGTCTGTATGTGTTTGTTTGTTTGTGTGTATGTGTTTGCGTGTGTTGGTGTGTATGTGTTTGAGTTTGTGTTGGTGCGTGCGTATGTTTGTGTGTGCGTGTGTTGATGTGTATGTGCTTGCGTGTATGTGTTTGTGTGTATGTGTTTGTGTGTATGTGTTTGTGTGTATGTGTTTGTGTGTATGTGTTTGTGTGTACGTGTTTGTGTGTATGTGTTTGTGTGTATTTGTTTGTGTGTAGGTGTTTGTGTGTATGTGTTTGTGTATAATGTGTTTGTGTATAATGTGTGTGTGTGTGTGTATGTGTTTGTGTGTATGTGTTTGTGTGTATGTGTTAGTGTGTATGTGTTTGTGTGTATGTGATGGTGTTTGAGTTTGTGTTAGTGTGTGCGTATGTTTGTGTGTATGTGTTTGTGTGTATGTGTTTGTGTGTACGTGATTGTGTGTACATGTTTGTGTGTATGTGTTTGTGTGTATGTGTTTGTGTGTATGTGTTTGTGTGTATTTGTTTGTGTGTACGTGTTTGTGTGTATGTGTTTGTGTATAATGTGTTTGTGTGTATGTGTTTGTGTGTATGTGTTTGTGTGTATGTGTTTGTGTGTATGTGTTTGTGTGTATGTGTTTGTGTGTATGTGTTAGTGTGTATGTGTTTGTGTGTATGTGTTTGTGTGTATGTGTTTGTGTGTACGTGTTTGTGTGTGCGTGTATTGGTGTGTATGTGTATGTGTTTGTGTGTATGTGTTTGTGTTGGTGTGTGCGTATGTTTGTGTGTATGTGTCTGTGGGTGGCTTTAGAAGGAACATCTCCACATGCTTTGGATGGATCACCTCTACAGGCTTTGGATGGAACGTGTTAACAGTATTAAAATGGAACACCTCCACAGGCTTTGGATGGGACACTCCCACAGGCTTTGAATGGGATATCCATACAAGCTTTGGATGGAAAACTTAGATCTATCTAAAGACGAGTTTATCCTAAAGACGAATGTTTTATCTAAAGACGAATTTAATTTATAATACAAGTTTAAATTAGAGACAAGTTAAATTATAAGACGAGTTTATTCTAAAGACGTGTTCTATCTATAGTCAAGTATTATGTAAAGACGATTGCTATTAAAAGATGAGTTGTATTTAAACAAGTTTTATCTAAAGACAAATATTATTTAAAAACCAATTTATTTTAAAGATGAGTTTTATCTAAAGAAGAATATAACCTAAAAACGAGCGTCAATATAAGTGACGAACGTCAATATATAAGTGACGAGCGTTAATGTGAAAATTTTATTCTAAAGACGTGCTCTATCTAAAGTTAAGTTTTATGTAAAGGCGATTTCTATTTAAAGATGAGTTTAACCTACTTTACTTATAACTTAAAGATGAGTTGAACCTACTTTACTTATAACTTAAAGATGAGTTTAACTTACTTTACTTATAACTTAAAGATGAGTTTAACCTATATTACTTATAACTTAAAGATGAGTTTAATCTATTTTACTTATAATCTAAAAATGAGTTTAACCTACTATACTGGTTACACAACCATCCATTAATTTATAATCTACTTGCAAACATTTTTGGAAACGATATTCGCTTTATGTCATATATATATATATCAATTTAAAGAGAAAAAAATTCTAAGAACCCATTTAAAGCTTATTTTTCTCAATTACGTCGGAGTTTTTTATAATTCATTAAAATTTACATTAATTCGCTATGTTACTAATAAAATTACTAAATTTATGTTGGTATTACATACACACGTAAAGTTAATGTCACCAACTGTATATTAATTTTAAAATTTTTACAAATTTATTTCAATTTATTCATATTAGAATTATTTCCTATATAACTTATATAAAAATTAATTTATTTTTAAATATATATATATTTAATTAAATTATCATTTGTACGATCATTTTATAGTAATTACGATTATTTTGCACGTTATTTTTCTCAACTACGTTGGCAACACTGGCTTTAGTTTACGTCAAAAAATTTTAGGTTATCGTTATATTAGTACATGGTATAAGATTTTCATCTTATTTATACATTATTATTTCTTATTATTATCAGTAATAATACCTCATAACATCAATATTATTATTCATACTTTAATAATAAACTTCGCATGACATAAAAGTTGATGTATGTACATAATTATACAAGGAAATAATGAACAGATAAATTGGAAGAAGACCAGAAGAAGCATATAATACCAAATGGGCTTATATATGTTTGAAACTATACCAAATTGTTTATAAACGTGAGGGATACATGAAACTACGGAGGGTATACTCTAAACTTAGATCTTGCGTTAGCTGTAGTAACTGTCACGACTCACGAGATGGCGCAGTCTACATGGTTACAGCCGATAACAGGAATTTTTATGGTCTGTGATTAAATTTGATGTAAATTTTGCTATAAATCATTTTATTTTTAATTATATAATATGTTGTATTATTATTATTATTTTTGTAATAAAGAAATTTACAAAATGTGGTCATAAATTAATATCAACTCATTTCGTTACTTGCAATTCTTAGCTAATAACCAATTTTCTTTTTCAGCAATTTACAAAATAATTTTAAATTAAACATGTAGACTGATATTGGGTATTGTCGTCTGAGAATGTTCCTGTTTAGTTCGGTAGGATCTAAACAAATTCTAATCAATATTATATTATATATGAACACGGACAGATATATTAGAATAATAATTTTATAATTTCTGTATTACACTCATACAATATTGAAGCAACTTGTCAAAAGTTGCACTAGCATCTGCAATATTGCTCAAAGTAAAATGGGTTTAATCAGGATGGTTTACAAAATGAGGTCGTCAATTAATATATAACACTCCTTTCGTTACTAACAAATAATCTCAGTTAAAATCTAATGTTAAAAATTAGTGATTGCGTGTGTTGGTGTGTGCGTTTGTGTGTATGTGTTAGTGTGTACGTGTTTGTGTGTATGTGTTTGTGTGTATGTGTTTGTGTGTACGTGTTTGTGTGTATGTGTTTGTATGTATGTGTTTGTGTGTGTGTTTGTGTGTACGTGTTTGTGTGTATGTGTTTGTGTATACGTGTTTGTGTGTATGTGTTTTTTTGTGTACCTACGTGTTTCTGTGTATGTGTGTACGTGTATGTGTTTGTGTGTACGTGTTTGTGTGTATGTGTTTGTGTATACGTGTTTGTGTGTATGTGTTTTTTTGTGTACCTACGTGTTTCTGTGTATGTGTTTGTGAGTATGTGTATGTGTTTGTGTGTATGTGTTTGTGTGTATGCGTTTGTGTGTATGTGTTTGTGTGTATGTGTTTGTGTGTATGTGTTTGTGGTTATGTGTTTGTGTTGGTGTGTGCGTATGTTTTTGTATGCGTGTGTTGGTGTGTATGTGTTTGTGTTGGTGTGGGCGTGTGTTTGTGTGTGCGTGTGTTGGTGTGTATGTGTTTGTGTGTATGAGTTTGTGTGTATGTGTTTGTGTGTAGGTACGTGTTTGTGTGTATGTGTTTGTGTGTACGTGTTTGTGTGTATGTGTTTGTGTGTATGTGTTTGTGTGTATGTGTTTGTGTGTATGTGTTTGTGTGTTGGTGTGTGCGTATGTTTGTGTGTGCGTGTGTTTGTGTATATGTGTATGTGTTTGTGTGTATGTGTTAGTATGTATGTGTTTGTGTGTATGTGTTTGTGTGTATGTGTTTGTGTGTATGTGTTTGTGTTGGTGTGTGCGTATGTTTGTTTGTGCGTGTGTTGGTGTGTATGTGTTTGTGTTGGTGTGTGCGTATGTTTGTGTGTGCGTGTGTTGGTGTGTATGTGTTTGTGTGTATGAGTTTGTGTGTATATGTTTGTGTGTATGTGTTTGTGTGTACGTGTTTGTGTGTATGTGTTTGTGTGTATGTGTTTTTGTGTATGTGTTTGTGTGTACGTGTTTGTGTGTATGTGTTTGTATGTATGTGTTTGTATGTATGTGTTTGTGTGTATGTGATGGTGTGTATGTGTTTGTGTGTAAGTGTTTGTGTGTATGTGTTTGTGTGTATGTGTTTGAGTGTATGTGGTTGTGTGTATTTGTTTGTGTGTACGTGTTTGTGTGTACGTGTTTGTGTGTACGTGTTTGTGTGTATGTGTTTGTGTTTGAGTTTGTGTTGGTGTGTGCGTATGTTTGTGTGTGCGTGTATTGGTGTGTATGTGTTTGTGTGTTTGTATGTATGTGTTTGTGTGTATGTGTTTGTGTGTATGTGTTTGTGTGTATGTGTTTGTGTGTATGTGTTTGTGTGTATGTGTTTGTGTGTATGTGTTTGTGTGTATGTGTTTGAGTGTATTTGGTTGTGTGTATTTGTTTGTGTGTACGTGTTTGTGTGTACGTGTTTGTGTGTACGTGTTTGTGTGTACGTGTTTGTGTGTATGTGTTTGTGTTTGAGTTTGTGTTGGTGTGTGCGTATGTTTGTGTGTGCGTGTATTGGTGTGTATGTGTTTGTGTGTATGTGTATGTGTTTGTGTGTATATGTTTGAGTGTATGTGTTTGTGTTTATGTGTTTGTGTGTATGTGGTTGTGTGTATGTGTTATGTGTTAGTGTGTATGTGTTTGTGTGTATGTGTTTGTGTGTATGTGTTTGTGTGTATGTGATGGTGTTTGAGTTTGCGTTTGTGTTGGTGTGTGCGTATGTTTGTGTGTATGTGTTTGTGTGTATGTGTTTGTGTGTATGTGTTTGTGTGTATGTGTTTGTGTGTACGTGTTTGTGTGTACGTGTTTGTGTGTACGTGTTTGTGTGTATGTGTTTGTATGTGTGTGTAGGTGGCTTTAGAAGGAACATCTCCACATGCTTTGGATGGATCACCTCTACAGGCTTTGGATGGGGCGTGTTAACAGTATTAAAATGGAACAACTCCACAGGCTTTGGATGGGAAATCTCCACAGGCTTTGGATGGGGACACTCCCACAGGCTTTGGATGGGATATCCATACAAGCTTTGGATGGAAAATTTAGATCTATCTAAAGACGAGTTTATCCTAAAGACGAATGTTTTATCTAAAGACGAGTTTAAGCTAAAGACGAATTTAATTTATAATACAAGTTTAAATTAGAGACAAGTTAAATTATAAGACGAGTTTATTCTAAAGACGTGTTCTATCTATAGTCAAGTTTTATGTAAAGACGATTGCTATTAAAAGATGAGTTGTATTTAAACAAGTTTTATATAAAGACAAATATTATTTAAAAACCAATTTATTTTAAAGATGAGTTTTCTCTAAAGATGAATATAACCTAAAAACGAGATATTCGATTATGAATTAAATCTAAAATCAAATTAAGCCAATTACGAGTATAACCTATTTTACTTATAACCTAAAGATGCGTTCTACCTACTATTTATACTGGTTACACAACCATCCATTAATTTATAATCTACTTGCAAACATTTTTGGAAACGATATTCGCTTTATGTCATATATATATATATCAATTTAAAGAGAAAAAAATTCTAAGAACCCATTTAAAGCTTATTTTTCTCAATTACGTCGGAGTTTTTTATAATTCATTAAAATTTACATTAATTCGCTATGTTACTAATAAAATTACTAAATTTATGTTGGTATTACATACACACGTAAAGTCAATGTCACCAACTGTATATTAATTTTAAAATTTTTACAAATTTATTTCAATTTATTCATATTAGAATTATTTCCTATATAACTTATATAAAAATTAATTTATTTTTAAATATATATATTTAATTAAATTATCATTTGTACGATCATTTTATAGTAATTACGATTATTTTGCACGTTATTTTTCTCAACTACGTTGGCAACACTGGCTTTAGTTTACGTCAAAAAATTTTAGGTTATCGTTATATTAGTACATGGTATAAGATTTTCATCTTATTTATACATTATTATTTCTTATTATTATCAGTAATAATACCTCATAACATCAATATTATTATTCATACTTTAATAATAAACTTCGCATGACATAAAAGTTGATGTATGTACATAATTATACAAGGAAATAATGAACAGATAAATTGGAAGAAGACCAGAAGAAGCATATAATACCAAATGGGCTTATATATGTTTGAAACTATACCAAATTGTTTATAAACGTGAGGGATACATGAAACTACGGAGGGTATACTCTAAACTTAGATCTTGCGTTAGCTGTAGTAACTGTCACGACTCACGAGATGGCGCAGTCTACATGGTTACAGCCGATAACAGGAATTTTTATGGTCTGTGATTAAATTTGATGTAAATATTGCTATAAATCATTTTATTTTTAATTATATAATATGTTGTATTATTATTATTATTTTTGTAATAAAGAAATTTACAAAATGTGGTCATAAATTAATATCAACTCATTTCGTTACTTGCAATTCTTAGCTAATAACCAATTTTCTTTTTCAGCAATTTACAAAATAATTTTAAATTAAACATGTAGACTGATATTGGGTATTGTCGTCTGAGAATGTTCCTGTTTAGTTCGGTAGGATCTAAACAAATTCTAATCAATATTATATTATATATGAACACGGACAGATATATTAGAATAATAATTTTATAATTTCTGTATTACACTCATACAATATTGAAGCAACTTGTCAAAAGTTGCACTAGCATCTGCAATATTGCTCAAAGTAAAATGGGTTTAATCAGGATGGTTTACAAAATGAGGTCGTCAATTAATATATAACACTCCTTTCGTTACTAACAAATAATCTCAGTTAAAATCTAATGTTAAAAATTAGTGATTGCGTGTGTTGGTGTGTGCGTTTGTGTGTATGTGTTAGTGTGTACGTGTTTGTGTGTGTGTTTGTGTGTATGTGTTTGTGTGTACGTGTTTGTGTGTATGTGTTTGTATGTATGTGTTTGTGTGTGTGTTTGTGTGTACGTGTTTGTGTGTATGTGTTTGTGTATACGTGTTTGTGTGTATGTGTTTGTGTGTATGTGTTTGTGTGTACGTGTTTGTGTGTATGTGTTTGTATGTATGTGTTTGTGTGTGTGTTTGTGTGTACGTGTTTGTGTGTATGTGTTTGTGTATACGTGTTTGTGTGTATGTGTTTTTTTGTGTACCTACGTGTTTCTGTGTATGTGTGTACGTGTATGTGTTTGTGTGTACGTGTTTGTGTGTATGTGTTTGTGTATACGTGTTTGTGTGTATGTGTTTTTTTGTGTACCTACGTGTTTCTGTGTATGTGTTTGTGAGTATGTGTTTGTGTGTATGTGTTTGTGTGTATGCGTTTGTGTGTATGTGTTTGTGTGTATGTGTTTGTGTGTATGTGTTTGTGTGTATGTGTTTGTGGTTATGTGTTTGTGTTGGTGTGTGCGTATGTTTTTGTATGCGTGTGTTGGTGTGTATGTGTTTGTGTTGGTGTGGGCGTGTGTTTGTGTGTGCGTGTGTTGGTGTGTATGTGTTTGTGTGTATGAGTTTGTGTGTATGTGTTTGTGTGTAGGTACGTGTTTGTGTGTATGTGTTTGTGTGTACGTGTTTGTGTGTATGTGTTTGTGTGTATGTGTTTGTGTGTATGTGTTTGTGTGTTTGTGTGTGCGTGTGTTTGTGTATATGTGTATGTGTTTGTGTGTATGTGTTAGTATGTATGTGTTTGTGTGTATGTGTTTGTGTGTATGTGTTTGTGTGTATGTGTTTGTGTTGGTGTGTGCGAATGTTTGTTTGTGCGTGTGTTGGTGTGTATGTGTTTGTGTTGGTGTGTGCGTATGTTTGTGTGTGCGTGTGTTGGTGTGTATGTGTTTGTGTGTATGAGTTTGTGTGTATATGTTTGTGTGTATGTGTTTGTGTGTACGTGTTTGTGTGTATGTGTTTGTGTGTATGTGTTTTTGTGTATGTGTTTGTGTGTACGTGTTTGTGTTTGTGTGTATGTGTTTGTATGTATGTGTTTGTATGTATGTGTTTGTGTGTAGGTGATGGTGTGTATGTGTTTGTGTGTAAGTGTTTGTGTGTATGTGTTTGTGTGTATGTGTTTGAGTGTATGTGGTTGTGTGTATTTGTTTGTGTGTACGTGTTTGTGTGTACGTGTTTGTGTGTATGTGTTTGTGTTTGAGTTTGTGTTGGTGTGTGCGTATGTTTGTGTGTGCGTGTATTGGTGTGTATGTGTTTGTGTGTTTGTATGTATGTGTTTGTGTGTATGTGTTTGTGTGTATGTGTTTGTGTGTATGTGTTTGTGTGTATGTGTTTGTGTGTATGTGTTTGTGTGTATGTGTTTGAGTGTATTTGGTTGTGTGTATTTGTTTGTGTGTACGTGTTTGTGTGTACGTGTTTGTGTGTACGTGTTTGTGTGTACGTGTTTGTGTGTATGTGTTTGTGTTTGAGTTTGTGTTGGTGTGTGCGTATGTTTGTGTGTGCGTGTATTGGTGTGTATGTGTTTGTGTGTATGTGTATGTGTTTGTGTGTATATGTTTGAGTGTATGTGTTTGTGTTTATGTGTTTGTGTGTATGTGGTTGTGTGTATGTGTTATGTGTTAGTGTGTATGTGTTTGTGTGTATGTGTTTGTGTGTATGTGTTTGTGTGTATGTGTTTGTGTGTATGTGTTTGTGTGTATGTGATGGTGTTTGAGTTTGCGTTTGTGTTGGTGTGTGCGTATGTTTGTGTGTATGTGTTTGTGTGTATGTGTTTGTGTGTATGTGTTTGTGTGTATGTGTTTGTGTGTACGTGTTTGTGTGTACGTGTTTGTGTGTACGTGTTTGTGTGTATGTGTTTGTATGTGTGTGTAGGTGGCTTTAGAAGGAACATCTCCACATGCTTTGGATGGATCACCTCTACAGGTTTTGGATGGGGCGTGTTAACAGTATTAAAATGGAACACCTCCACAGGCTTTGGATGGGACATCTCCACAGGCTTTGGATGGGGACACTCCCACAGGCTTTGGATGGGATATCCATACAAGCTTTGGATGGAAAATTTAGATCTATCTAAAGACGAGTTTATCCTAAAGACGAATGTTTTATCTAAAGACGAGTTTAAGCTAAAGACAAATTTAATTTATAATACAAGTTTAAATTAGAGACAAGTTAAATTATAAGACGAGTTTATTCTAAAGACGTGTTCTATCTATAGTCAAGTTTTATGTAAAGACGATTGCTATTAAAAGATGAGTTGTATTTAAACAAGTTTTATATAAAGACAAATATAATTTAAAAACCAATTTATTTTAAAGATGAGTTTTCTCTAAAGATGAATATAACCTAAAAACGAGATATTCGATTATGAATTAAATCTAAAATCAAATTAAGCCAATTACGAGTATAACCTATTTTACTTATAACCTAAAGATGCGTTCTACCTACTATACTGGTTACACAACCATCCGTTAATTTATAATATACTTGCAAACATTTCTTGAAACGATATTCGCTTTATGTCATATATATCAATTTATAGAGAAAAAAATTCTAAGAACCCGTTTAAAGCTTATTTTTCTCAATTACGTCGGAGTTTTTTATAATTCATTAAAATATGCATTAATTTGCTTTGTTACCAATAAAATTACTAAATTTATGTTGGTATTACATACACACGTCATTATTATAATTGTACGTGTACGTGTTTGTGTGTATGTGTTTGTGTGTATGTGTTTGTGTGTACGTGTTTGTGTGTATTTGTTTGTGTGTACGTGTTTGTGTGTATGTGTTAGTGTGTATGTGTTTGTGTGTATGTGGTTGTGTGTATGTGATGGTGTTTGTGTTGGTGTGTGCGTATGTTTGTGTGTATGTGTTTGTGTGTATGTGTTTGTGTGTATATGTTTGTGTGTATGTGTTTGTGTGTATGTGTTTGGGTGTACGTGTTTGTGTGTATATGTACGTGTTTTTGTGTATGTGTTAGTGTGTATGTGTTTGTGTGTATGTGATGGTGTTTAAGTTTTTGTTTGTGTTGGTGTCTGAGTATGTTTGTGTGTATGTGTTTGTGTGTATGTCTTTGTGTATATGTGTTTGTGTGTATGTGTTTGTGTGTATGTGTTTGTGTGTATGTGTTTGTGTGTATGTGTTTGTGTGTATGTGTTTGTGTGTATATGTTTGTGTGTATGTGTTTGTGTGTATGTGTTTGTGTGTATGTGTTTGTGTGTATGTGTTTGTGTGTATGTGTTTGTGTGTACGTGTTTGTGTGTACGTGTTTGTGTGTACGTGTTTGTGTGTATGTGTTTGTGTTTGTGTGTTTGTGTTTGAGTTTGTGTTGGTGTGTGCGTATGTTTGTGTGTGCGTGTATTGGTGTGTATGTGTTTGTGTGTATTTGTATGTGTTTGTGTGTATATGTTTGAGTGTATGTGTTTGTGTTTGTGTGTATGTGTTTGTGTGTATGTGTTTGAGTTTGTGTTGGTGTGTGCGTATGTTTGTGTGTGCGTGTGTTGGTGTGTATGTGTTTGTGTGTATATGTTTGTGTGTATGTGTTTGAGTTTGTGTTGGTGTGTGCGTGTGTTGGTGTGTATGTGTTTGTGTTTATGTTTGTCTGTGTGTTTGTATGTGTGTGTGGGTGGCTTTAGAAGGAACATCTCCACATGCTTTGAATGGATCACCTCTACAGGCTTTGGATGGGGCGTGTTAACAGTATTAAAATGGAACACCTCCACAGGCTTTGGATGGGACATCTCCACACAATTTGGATGGGGACACTCCCACAGGCTTTGGATGGGATATCCATACAAGCTTTGGATGGAAAACTTAGATCTAGCTAAAGACGAGTTTATCATAAAGACGAATGTTTTATCTATCTATCTAAGACGAGTTTAATCTAAAGACGAATTTAACTTAAAAACGAATTTAATTTATAATACAAGTTTAAATTAGAGACAAGTTAAATTATAAGACGAGTTTATTCTAAAGACGTGTTCTATCTATAGTCAAGTTTTATGTAAAGACGATTGCTATTAAAAGATGAGTTGTATTTAAACAAGTTTTATCTAAAGACAAATATTATTTAAAAACCAATTTATTTTAAAGATGAATATAACCTAAAAACGAGTTATTCGATTATGAATTAAATCTAAAATCAAATTAAGCCAATTACGAGTATAACCTATTTTACTTATAACCTAAAGATGCGTTCTACCTACTATACTGGTTACACAACCATCCGTTCATTTATAATATACTTGCAAACATTTTTGGAAACGATATTCGCTTCATGTCATATATATCAATTTAAAGAGAAAAAAATTCTAGGAACCCGTTTAAAGCTTATTTTTCTCAATTACGTCGGAGTTTTTTATAATTCATTAAAATATGCATTAATTTGCTATGTTACCAATAAAATTACTAAATTTATGTTGGTATTACATACACACGTCATTATACGCAAAGTCAATGTTACCAACTGTATATTGATTTTAAAATTTTTACAAATCTATTTCAATTTATTCATATTAGAATTACTTCCTATATAACTTATATAAAAATTAATTTATTTTTAAATATATATATATATATATATATATATATATATATATATATATATATATATATATATATATATATATATATATATATATTTAATTAAATTATCATTTGTACGATCATTTTATAGTAAATACGATTATTTTGCACGTTATTTTTCTCAACTACGTTTGCCAACACTGGCTTTAGTTTACGTCAAAAAATTTTAGGTTATCGTTATATTAGTACATGGTATAAGATTTTCATCTTATTTATACATTATTAATTCTTATTATTATCAGTAATAATACCTCCTAACATCAATATTATTATTCATACTTTAATAATAAACTTCGCATGATATAAAAGTTGATGTATGTACATAATTATACAAGGAAATAATGAACAGATAAATTGGAAGAAGACCAGAAGAAGCATATAATACCAAATGGGCTTATATATGTTTGAAACTATACCAAATTGTCTATAAACATGGTACATGAAACTACGGAGGGTATACTCTAAACTTTTTATACTTTGGCGAAATGCAAGACGAACAATTTGTACACGACAACATTTACTTTGACAAATGGTTTCTTATTGAAGTTTCTACATTTTAAATATTTACTACATCTACTACAATTTTGCCATTATATATTTGTGTTGTTTAATATTTTATTTAATGTTATTATTTTTCTATTATTTTAATAATAACAATAATACTGAGGAACTGAAACCTAGATCTTGCGTTAGCTGTAGTAACTGTCACGAGATGGCGCAGTCTACATGGTTACAGCCGATAACAGGAATTTTTATGGTCTGTGTGGTTAAATTTGATGTAAATATTGCTAAAAATTATTTTATTTTTAATTATATAATTTGTTGTATTATTATTATTATTTCTGTAATAAAGAAATTTACAAAATGTGGCTATAAATTAATATCAACTCATATCGTTACTTGCAATTCTTAGCTAATAACCAATTTTCTTTTCCAGAAATTTACAAAATAATTTTAAATTAAACATTTAGACTCATATTGGGTATTGTCGTCTGAGAATGTTCCTGTTTAGTTCGGTAGGATCTAAACAAATTCTAATCAATATTATATTATATATGAACACGGACAGATATATTAGAATAATAATTTTATAATTTCTGTATTACACTCATGCAATATTGAAGCAACTTGTCAAAAGTTGCACTAGCATCTGCAATATTGCTCAAAGTAAAATGGGTTTAATAAAGATGGTTTACAAAATGAGGTCGTCTATAACACTCCTTTCGTTACTTGCAAATAATCTCAGTTAAAATCTAATGTTAAAAATTAGTGTGTGCGTGTGTTGGTGTGTGCGTTTGTGTGTATGTGTTAGTGTGTACGTGTTTGTGTGTATGTGTTTGTGTGTATGTGTTTGTGTGTGTGTGTTTGTGTGTATGTGTTTGTATGTATGTGTTTGTGTGTACGTGTTTGTGTGTATGTGTTTGTGTATACGTGTTTGTGTGTATGTGTTTTTTTGTGTACCTACGTGTTTCTGTGTATGTGTGTATGTGTTTGTGTGTATACGTTTGTGTGTACGTGTTTGTGTGTATGTGTTTGTGTGTATGTGTTTGTGTGTATGTGTTTGTGTGTATGTGTTTCTGTGTTTGTGTGTATGTGTTTGTGTGTATGTGTTTGTGTATATGTGTTTGTGTGTTGGTGTGTGCATATGTTTGTGTGTGCGTGTGTTTGTATGTAGGTGTTTGTGTATATGTGTATGTGTTTGTGTGTATGTGATAGTATGTATGTGTTTGTGTTGGTGTGTGCGTATGTTTGTGTGTGCGTGTGTTGGTGTGTATGTGTTTGTGTGTATGAGTTTGGGTGTATGTGTTTGTGTGTACGTGTTTGTGTGTGTGTGTGTGTGTTTGTGTGTATTTGTTTGTGTGTACGTGTTTGTGTATATGTGTTTGTGTGTGCGTGTTTGTGTGTATGTGTTAGTGTGTATGTGTTTGTATGTATGTGTTTGTGTGTATGTGATGGTGTTTGAGTTTGCGTTTGTGTTGGTGTGTGCGTATGTTTGTGTGTATGTGTTTGTGTGTATATGTTTGAGTGTATGTGTTTGTGTGTATGTGTTTGTGTGTATGTGTTTGTGTGTACGTGTTTGTGTGTATGTGTTTGTGTGTATGTGTATGTGTTTGTGTGTATGTGTTTGTGTGTACGTGTTTGTGTTTGTGTGTATATGTTAGTGTGTATGTGTTTGTGTGTATGTGTTTGTGTGTATGTGTTTGTGTGTATGTGTTTGTGTGTACGTGTTTGTGTGTACGTGTTTGTGTGTATGTGTTTGTGTGTACGTGTTTGTGTTTGTGTGTATGTGTTAGTGTGTATGTGTTTGTGTGTATGTGATGGTGTTTGAGTTTGTGTTGGTGTGTACGTGTTTGTGTTTGTGTGTATATGTTAGTGTGTATGTGTTTGTGTGTATGTGTTTGTGTGTATGTGTTTGTGAGTATGTGTTTGTGTGTATGTGTTTGTGTGTATGTGTTTGTGTGTATGTGTTTGTGTGTACGTGTTTGTGTGTTTGTGTTTGTGTGTTTGTGTATATGTGTTTGTGTGTATGTGTTTGTGTGCACGTGTTTGTGTGTACGTGTTTGTGTGTACGTGTTTGTGTGTATGTGTTTGTATGTTTGTGTGTTTGTGTTTGAGATTGAGTTGGTGTGTGCGTATGTTTGTGTGTTCATGTATTGCTGTGTATGTGTTTGTGTGTATGTGTATGTGTTTGTGTTATATGTTTGAGTGTATGTGTTTGTGTGTACGTGTTTGTGTGTATATGTTTGTGTGTACGTGTTTGTGTTTTTGTGTATGTGTTAGTGTGTATGTGTGTGTGTATGTGTTTGTGTGTATGTGATGGTGTTTGAGTTTGTGTTGGTGTGTGCGTATGTTTGTGTGTATGTGTTTGTGAGTATGTGTTTGTGAGTATGTGTTTGTGTGTTTGTGTTTGTGTGTATGTGTTTGTGAGTATGTGTTTGTGTGTATGTGTTTGTGTGTATGTGTTTGTGTGTATGTGTTTGTGTGTTTGTGTTTGTGTGTATGTGTTTGTGTGTATGTGTTTGTGTGTACGTGTTTGTGTGTATGTGTTTGTTTGTATGTGTTTGTGTGTATGTGTTTGTGTGTATGTGTTTGTGTGTATGTGTTTGTGTGTATGTGTTTGTGTGTATGTGTTTGTGTGTATGTGTGTATGTGTTTGTGAGTATGTGTTTGTGTGTATGTGTTTGTGTGTATGTGTGTATGTGTTTGTGTGTATGTGTTTGTGTGTATGTGTTTGTTTGTATGTATTTGTGTGTATGTGTTTGTGTGTATGTGTTTGTGTGTATGTGTTTGTGTGTATGTGTGTATGTGTTTGTGAGTATGTGTTTGTGTGTATTTGTTTGTGTGTATGCGTTTGTGTGTATGTGTTTGTGTGTACGTGTTTGTGTGTTTGTGTTTGTGTGTATGTGTTTGTGTGTATGCGTTTGTGTGTACGTGTTTGTGTGTACGTGTTTGTGTGTACGTGTTTGTGTGTATGTGTTTTTATGTATGTGTTTTTATGTTTGTGTGTTTGTATTTGAGATTGTGTTGGTGTGTGCGTATGTTTGTGTGTGCATGTATTGCTGTGTATGTGTTTGTGTTATATGTTTGAGTGTATGTGTTTGTGTGTATGTGTTTGTGTGTACGTGTTTGTGTGTATATGTTTGTGTGTACGTGTTTGTGTTTCTGTGTATGTGTTAGTGTGTATGTGTGTGTATGTGTTTGTGTGTATGTGTTTGTGTGTATGTGTTTGTGTGTATGTGTTTGTGTGTACGTGTTTGTGTGTACGTGTTTGTGTGTACGTGTTTGTGTGTACGTGTTTGTGTGTTTGTGTTTGAGTTTGTGTTGGTGTGTGCGTATGTTTGTGTGTGCGTGTATTGGTGTGTATGTGTTTTTGTGTATGTGTATGTGTTTGTGTGTATATGTTTGAGTGTATGTGTATGTGTTTGTGTGTATGTGTTTGAGTTTGTGTTGGTGTGTGCGTATGTTGGTGTGTATGTGTGTATGTGTTTGTGTTTATGTTTGTCTGTGTGTTTGTATGTGTGTGTGCGTGGCTTTAGAAGGAACATCTCCACATGCTTTGGATGGATCACCTCTACAGGCTTTGGATGGGACATCTCCACAGGCTTTGGATGGGGACACTCCCACAGGCTTTGGATGGGATATCCATACAAGCTTTGGATGGAAAACTTAGATCTATCTAAAGACGAGTTTATCCTAAAGACGAATGTTTTATCTAAAGACGAGTTTAATCTAAAAACGAATTTAACTTCAAAACGAATTTAATTTATAATACAAGTTTAAATTAGAGACAAGTTAAATTATAAGACGAGTTTATTCTAAAGACGTGTTCTATCTATAGTCAAGTTTTAAGACGATTGCTATTAAAAGATGAGTTGTATTTAAACAAGTTTTATCTAAAGACAAATATTATTTAAAAACCAATTTATTTTAAAGATGAGTTTTATCTAAAGATGAATATAACCTAAAAACGAGATATTCGATTATGAATTAAATCCAAAATCAAATTAAGCCAATTACGAGTATAACCTATTTTACTTATAACCTAAAGATGCGTTCTATCTACTATACTGGTTAAACAACCTTTACTATTAATATTCTACTTGCAAACATTATATAAAATTCTATTATATTAATATGTTATATATTATTTATAAGAGAAAAAAATTCTAAGAACCAGTTTAAAATGCATTTTTCTCTCTATAATTAACGTTTTTTTTAATTAAATAAAATACACATTTATCTTATAATTTTAAATGCAATGTTACCAACTCTATAATAATTTTAGAAATTTACTTTTTCAATTTCTATTATTTAATGTTTATATTATATATAATTGATAAATAATTAACTTATTTATATATTTATATTATTTTTATACAAATTTATACGGTAATTATGTATTAAATATGATTATTTTGTGTTTAATGTATTATATTTTTTTCCACTAGCTTGGCAACACTGATCTCTTTATCTCTTACTAAACGTCAGATATTTTTTTAGGTTATTGATTTATATTAGTACAAGTTCTTATTTATACATTATTGTATCTTATTATTATTATTATTATTAATAATATCTAACAACAATATTATTATTTCTAAACGTAACGCGCATAACATTCTATATAAAAGTTGTATGTAGGTATGAAACATATTATAGTATAATGAAATAATTATTTTGCAGAGATATTACGGAAAAAGAAGATCAGATCAGGTTGTAAATATGTGTTTTGTATCTGTACAAAATAGTTTAGAAACGTAAGTTGTTGTCGTGTCTATCTAAACATTGGTGGTGAAATGCAAGACGAATGACAACATTTTTTTCTTACTCTTTGACAACACTTTCTTGGTTTTCGTATTGATAATAAAATTTATTAGGTATTTTGTATCAGAGACTAGGTAATTCTTATACTCTTATTGACTTGCTTTTAGATATATACAGAGTAGTTCAAATATATTTGCTGACAGATCTGAATCTCAGACGAGGAAACCCTCAGAAGAAGATCTTGACATTATTTGTTTGTAAAACAGCTTCACGATGCGCCGGCTTTTGACAGCGATAATCATATTGGGTTCTTATTTTTTCTTCAGTAACCTAATTAAACTATCAAATCATTTCGCGTTTTCTATATTTATGTTAAAATATCTAAATCTCATACTTAATAATATAAATGTCAATAATATTGACATGTTCTGTATAAAGTGTGTTTCAATAATATTATTATTCATCCATCAGTCTTCTTATGACTGTTTTGTTGGTGGTGGTGTTAAGTTCTGGATTTAGGTTTGACATTTGTATTATTTTAAAAGGTACATTAATACGTAAAATACATTAATATTATTTTGTTTCAGGTAAATAATACAATTTTAATGGGATATTATAGCTGGGATTGATTAATACAAATATATGAACAATGTAATACTAGTGTTATGTATTGTTAGAACAGTATTTTATTGTACCGGTAGAAATAAAGTTGAGGTAGACAGCATATTATGATGATGGTTTATTTCACAAACGTCAGACATTTATAGGGCAAAAATACGTTGTACAAGATCTTATTTATACATTATTATATCTTATTATTATTAATAATAATATCTAACAAAAATATTATTATTTATAAACTTTACGCATGACATAAATAAAAGTTGTACGTAGGTATGTACATATTATAATATTATACAATGAAATAATTTTTGCAGAGATATTTTATGGATAAATAATGAACAGATAGTTTGTTGTAAATTAATATGTGTTTGAATCTGTACAAATATGTTTATAAACGTAAATACTGAGAAACTAAAACCTAGATCTTGCGTTAACTGTCACGAGATGGCGCAGTCTACATGGATACAGACGATAACAGGAATTTTTATGGTCTGTGTGGTTAAATTTGATGTAAATATAGCTAAAAATCATATTATTTTTAATTATATAATTTTTTGTATTATTGTTATTATTTCTGTAATAAAGAAGTTTACAAAATGTGGTCATAATTTGATATCAACTCATTTCGTTACTTGCAATTCTTAGCTAATAACCAATTTTCTTTTTCAGCAATTTACAAAATAATTTTAAATTAACATGTAGACTGATATTGGGTATTGTCGTCTGAGAATGTTCCTGTTCGGTAGGATCTAAACAAATTCTAATCAATATTATATTATATATGAACACGAACAGATATATTAGAATAATAATTTTATAATTTCTGTATTACACTCATGCAATATTGAAGCAACGTGTCAAAAGTTGCACTTGCATCTGCAATATTGCTCAATGTGAAATGGGCTTAATAAAGATGGTTTACAAAATGAGGTCGTAAATTAATATATAACACTGCTTTCGTAACTTGCAAATAATCTCAGTTAAAATCTAATGTTAATAATTAGTGTGTGCGTGTGTTGGTGTGTGCGTTTCTGTGTATGTGTTTGTGTGTAGGTACGTGTTTGTGTGTATGTGTTTGTGTGTATGTGTTTGTGTTGGTGTGTGCGTATGTTTGTGTGTGCGCGTGTTGGTGTATATGTGATTGTGTTTGTATTGGTGTGTGCGTATATTTGTGTGTGTATGTGATTGTGTGTATGTGTTTGTGTGTACGTGTATGTGTTTGTGTGTACGTGTTTGTGTGTATGTGTTTGATGTGTTTGTGTGTGTGTGTTTAAGTGTATGTGTTTGTGTGTACGTGTTTGTGTGTATGTGTTTGTGTGTATGTGTTAGTGTGTATGTGTTTGTGTGTATGTGTTTGTCTGTATGTGTTTGTATGTACGTGTTTGTGTGTATGTGTTTGTGTGTACGTGTTTGTGTGTATTTGTTTGAGTGTACGTGTTTGTGTGTATGTGTATGTGTTTTTGTGTATGTGTTAGTGTGTTTGTGTGTATGTGATGGTGTTTGAGTTTTTGTTTGTGTTGGTGTGTGCGTATGTCTGTGTGTATGTGTTTGTGTGTATGTGTTTGTGTGTATGTGTTTGTGTGTATGTGTTTGTGTGTATGTGTTTGTGTATATGTGTTTGTGTTTGAGTTTATGTTGGAGTGTGCGTATGTTTGTGTGTGCGTGTATTGGTGTGTATGTGTTTGTGTGTATATGTTTGAGTGTATGTGTTTGTGTATGTGTTTGTGTGTATGTGTTTGAGTTTGTGTTTGTGTTGGTGTGTGTGCGTATGTTTGTGTGTGCGTGTGTTGGTGTGTATGTGTAATGTGTATGTGTTTATGTTTGTCTGTGTGTTTGTATGTGTGTGTGGGTGGCTTTAGAAGGAACATCTTCACATGTTTTGGATGGATCACCTCTACAGGCTTTGGATGGGGCGTGTTAACAGTATTAAAATGGAACACCGCCACAGGCTTTGGATGGGATATCTCCACAGACTTTGGATGGGGACACTCCCACAGGCTTTGGATGGGATATCCATACAAGCTTTGGATGGAAAACTTAGATCTATCTAAAGACGAGTTTATCATAAAGACGAATGTTTTATCTAAAGACGAGTTTAATCTAAAGACGAATTTAACTTAAAAACGAATTTAATTTATAATACAAGTTTAAATTAGAGACAAGTTAAATTATAAGACGAGTTTATTCTAAAGACGTGTTCTATCTATAGTCAAGTTTTATGTAAAGACGATTTCTATTAAAAGATGAGTTGTATTTAAACAAGTTTTATCTAAAGACAAATATTATTTAAAAACCAATTTATTTTAATGATGAGTTTTATCTAAAGATGAATATAACCTAAAAACGAGTTATTCGATTATGAATTAAATCTAAAATCAAATTAAGCCAATTACGAGTATTACGAGTTTTGTTTGTGGTGAATTACATTAATGTCGTGGACCTGAAAGCAGGTAATAATATTATTGAAATGCTAACATAATCATGACCATAAAGACGAATTTAATTTAAAAACTAATTTAATTTATATACAAGTTTAAATTAGAGACAAGTTAAATTATAAGACGAGTTTATTCTAAAGACGTGTTCTATATAAAGTTATATAAAGACGATATCTATTAAAAAATTAATTTTATTTAAACAAGTTTTATCTAAAAACAAATATTATTTAAAAACAAAAATTATTTAATCTGAGTTTACATATTATACATCAATTTTAAGAGAAAAGAATTCTAAGAACCCGTTTAAAACTTATGTTTACCTCTATGTGTCTTTAGTATTTTTATAATTAATTAATAATAAAATTACTAAATTTATGTTGGTATTACATATATACGTCATAACGGTTGCCCAGCAATCGAAAAACACGCCAAGTCAATGTTACCAACTGTATATTAATTTAGTAATTGAAACTTCAAATTAAATTTATTCGATTATGAATTAAACCTACAATCAAATTAAGCCAATTACGAGTATTACCTACTACACTGATAACCTACTTTACTTATAATTTAAAGAAGAGTTTAACTTACTTTACTTATAACTTAAAGATGAGTTTAACCAATATTACTTATAACTTAAAAATGAGTTTAATATATTTTACTTATAACCTAAAAATGAGTTTAACCTACTATAAAATTTTTATTCTTATATTATACTTGCAAACAATAACAAAAATTTCTATCAACACTATATCATATATATCAATTTAAAGAGAAAAAAATTCTAAGAACCCGTTTCAAACGACTTTTTCTCTCTATGTCTTCACTTTTTTATTATTAATTAAAATACATATTTATTGAATAATCTTAAGTGTAATGTTACCAACTTTATAATAATTTTAGAAATTTACTTTTTCAATTTCTATTATTTCATCTTTATATTATATATAATTGATAAATAATTAACTTATTTATATATTTATATTATTTTTATACAAATTTATACGTTTATTATGTCTTTAAATATGATTATTTTGTATTTAATGTATGATATTTTTTTCCACTAGCTTGGCAACACTGATCTCCTGATCTCTTATTAAACGTCAGATATTTTTTTAGGTTATTGATTTATAATTAGTACAAGATCTTATTTATACATTATTGTATCTTATTATTATTATTATTAGTAATAATATCTAACAACAATATTATTATTTCTAAACGTAACGCGCATAACATACTATATAAAAGTTGTATGTAGGTATGAAACATAATATTATAGTATAATGAAATAATTATTTTGCAGAGATATTACGGAAAAAGAAAATCAGATCAGGTTGTAAATATGTATTTTGTATCTGTACAAAATAGTTTAGAAACGTAAGTTGTTGTCGTGTCTATCTAAACATTGGTGCGGTGAAATGCAAGACGAATGACAACATTTTTTTGTTACTCTTTGACAACACTTTCTTGGTTTTCGTATTGATAATAAAATTTATTAGGTATTTTGTATCCAGAGACTAGGTAATTCTTATACTCTTATTGACTTGCTTTTAGATATATACAGAGTGGCTCAAATATATTTGCTGACAGATCTGAATCTTCACGATGTGCCGGCTATTTTTTCTTCAGTAACCTAATTAAACCATCAAATCATTTCGCGTTTTCTATATTTATGATAAAATATCTAAATCTCATACTTAATAATATAAATGTCAATAATATTGACATGTTCTGTACAAAGTGTGTTTCAATAATATTAATATTCATCCATCAGTCTTCTTATGACTGTTTTGTTGGTGGTGGTGTTAAGTTCTGGATTTAGGTTTGACATTTGTATTATTTTAAAAGGTACATTAACACGTAAAATACATTAATATTATTTTGTTTCAGGTAAATAATACAATTTTAATGGGATATTATAGCTGGGATTGATTAATACAAATATATGAACAATATAATACTAGTGTTATGTATTGTTAGAACAGTATTTCATTGTACCGGTAGAAATAAAGTTGAGGTAGGCAGCATATTAAGATGATGGTTTATTTCACAAACGTCAGACATTTATAGGGTAAAAGTACGTTGTACAAGATCTTATTTATACATTATTATATCTTATTATTATTAATAATAATATCTAACAAAAATATTATTATTTATAAACTTTACGCATGACATAAATAAAAGTTGTTCGTAGGTATATAGGACATATTATTATAATATTATACAATGAAATAATTTTTTGCAGAGATATTTTATGGATAAATAATGAACAGATAGTTTTTTGTAAATTAATATGTGTTTGAATCTGTACAACTATGTTTATAAACGTAAATACTGAGGAACTGTAACTGTCACGAGATGGCACAGTCTACATGGATACAGTCGATAACAGGAATTTTTATGGTCTGTGTGGTTAAATTTGATGTAAATATAGCTAAAAATCATATTATTTTTAATTATATAATTTGTTGTATTATTGTTATTATTTCTGTAATAAAGAAGTTTACAAAATGTGGTCATAATTTAATATCAACTCATTTCGTTACTTGCAATTCTTAGCTAATAACCAATTTTCTTTTTCAGCAATTTACAAAATAATTTTAAATTAAACATGTAGACTGATATTGGGTATTGTCGTCTGAGAATGTTCCTGTTCGGTAGGATCTAAACAAATTCTAATCAATATTATATTATATATGAACACGAACGGATATATTAGAATAATAATTTTATAATTTCTGTATTACACTCATGCAATATTGAAGCAACTTGTCAAAATTTGCACTTGCATCTGCAATATTGCTCAATGTAAAATGGGCTTAATAAAGATGGTTTACAAAATGAGGTCGTAAATTAATATATAACACTCCTTTCATTACTTGCAAATAATCTCAGTTAAAATCTAATGTTAATAATTATTAGTGTGTGCATTTCTGGGTATGTGTTTGTGTGTGTATGTTTTTGTGTGTGTATGTTTTTGTGTGTATGTGTTTGTGTGTATGTGTTTTTGTGTATGTGTTTGTGTGTACGTGTTTGTGTGTATGTGTTTGTGTGTACGTGTTTGTGTGTACGTGTTTGTGTGTATGTGTTGGTGTGTGCGTATGTTTGTGTGTGCGCGTGTTGGTGTGTATGTGTTTTTGTTTGTATTGGTGTGTGCGTATATTTGTGTGTGCATGTGTTGGTGTGTATGTGTTTGTGTGTATGTGATTGTGTGTATGTGTTTGTGTGTACGTGTATGTGTTTGTGTGTATGTGTTTGTGTGTACGTGTTTGTGTGTATGTGTTTGATGTGTTTGTGTGTATGTGTTTGTGTGTATGTGTTTGTGTGTATTTGTTTGTGTGTACGTGTTTGTGTGTGTATGTGTTTGTGTGTATGTGTTTGTGTGTATGTGTTAGTGTGTATGTATTTGTGTGTATGTGTTTGTGTTTGTCTGTATGTGTTTGTGTGTACGTGTTTGTGTGTATGTGTTTGTGTGTACGTGTTTGTGTGTATGTGTTTGTGTGTATGTGTATGTGTTTTTGTGTATGTGTTAGTGTGTTTGTGTGTATGTGATGGTGTTTGAGTTTTTGTTTGTGTTGGTGTGTGCGTATGTTTGTGTGTATGTGTTTTACGTGTTTGTGTGTATGTGTTTGTGTTTGAGTTTATGTTGGTGTGTGCGTATGTTTGTGTGTGCGTGTATTGATGTGTTTGTGTGTATGTGTATGTGTTTGTGTGTATATGTTTGAGTGTTTGTGTATGTGTTTGTGTGTATGTGTTTGAGTTTGTGTTGGTGTGTGCGTATGTTTGTGTGTGCGTGTGTTGGTGTGTATGTGTAATGTGTATGTGTTTGTGTTTATGTTTGTCTGTGTGTTTGTATGTGTGTGTGGGTGGCTTCAGAAGGAACATCTCCACATGTTTTGGATGGATCACCTCTATAGGCTTTGGATGGGGCGTGTTAACAGTATTAAAATGGAACACCGCTACAGGCTTTGGATGGGATATCTCCACAGACTTTGGATGGAGACACTCTCACAGGCTTTGGATGGGATATCCATACAAGCTTCGGATGGAAAACTTAGATCTATCTAAAGACGAGTTTATCATAAAGACGAATGTTTTATCTAAATACGAGTTTAGTCTAAAGACTAATTTAACTTAAAAACGAATTTAATTTATAATACAAGTTTAAATTAGAGACAAGTTAAATTATAAGACGAGTTTATTCTAAAGACGTGTTCTATCTATAGTCAAGTTTTATGTAAAGACGATTTCTATTAAAAGATGAGTTGTATTTAAACAAATTTTATCTAAAGACAAATATTATTTAAAAACCAATTTATTTTAATGATGAGTTTTATCTAAAGATGAATATAACCTAAAAACGAGTTATTCGATTATGAATTAAATCTAAAATCAAATTAAGCCAATTACGAGTATTACGAGTTTTGTTTGTGGTGAAATACATTAATGTCGTAGACCTGAAAGCAGGTAATAATATTATTGGAATGCTAACATAATCATGACCATAAAGACCTAATTACTTATTACTTATAACTTAAAGATGAGTTTAATCTATTTTACTTATAACCTAAAAATGAGTTTAACCTACTATACTGGTTAAACAACCTTTACTAATAATATTCTACTTGCAAACATTATATAAAATTCTATTATATTAATATGTTATATATTATTTATAAAAGAAAAAAATTCTAAGAACCCGTTTAAAATGCATTTTTCTCTTTATAATTATCGTTTTTTTTAATTAAATAAAATACACATTTATCTTATAATCTTAAATGCAATGTTACGAACTCTATAATAATTTTAGAAATTTACTTTTTAAATTTCTATTATTTAATGTTTATATTATATATAATTGATAAATAATTAACTTATTTATATATTTATATTATTTTTATACAAATTTATACGGTAATTATGTATTAAATATGATTATTTTGTGTTTAATGTATTATATTTTTTTCCACTAGCTTGGCAACACTGATCTCCTTATCTCTTACTAAACGTCAGATATTTTTTTAGGTTATTGATTTATATTAGTACAAGTTCTTATTTATACATTATTGTATCTTATTATTATTATTATTATTAATAATATCTAACAACAATATTATTATTTCTAAACGTAACGCGCATAACATACTATATAAAAGTTGTATGTAGGTATGAAACATATTATAGTATAATGAAATAATTATTTTGCAGAGATATTACGGAAAAAGAAGATCAGATCAGGTTGTAAATATGTGTTTTGTATCTGTACAAAATAGTTTAGAAACGTAAGTTGTTGTCGTGTCTATCTAAACATTGGTGGTGAAATGCAAGACGAATGACAACATTTTTTTGTTACTCTTTGACAACACTTTCTTGGTTTTCGTATTGATAATAAAATTTATTAGGTATTTTGTATCAGAGACTAGGTAATTCTTATACTCTTATTGACTTGCTTTTAGATATATACAGAGTAGTTCAAATATATTTGCTGACAGATCTGAATCTCAGACGAGGAAACCCTCAGAAGAAGATCTTGACATTATTTGTTTGTAAAACAGCTTCACGATGCGCCGGCTTTTGACAGCGATAATCATATTGGGTTCTTATTACTTCCTTGTACGAAGTAAGGAAGTATTGTAATCGCGAAAAATTTCGGTTCTCAGATTTTGACGGAAATATCCGTTTTGACCTTTTCTGAATCCATTATGACAAGTTTCGACGTGACGTCTGTACGTACGTACGTACGTACGTACGTACGGACGGACGTATGTGTGTCGCATAACTCAAATACGGTTAGACGTAGAAAGTTGAAATTTTGTATTTAGGACTGTTATAGCATCTAGTTGTGCACCTCCTATTTTTGGTTTCAGTCTACAAACCGGAAGTAGTACTTTTTAAAAATATTTCGATAAATATTTAATTTGAGACAATTTTTTTTATTTTAAATGAAAGATTATGTGATTATTACCTACAATCGGTATTTTATAAATATTTTTGTATCTGCTATCATTAAAAAATAATTAAAGTATATATTTATAATTTATAGTATTTCGGTATCTTGTAGTCCATGATCGATTAACATTTGTTACTACGTAAAATTTAAATGATTATGACATGACAGTGACAATAGTAAAATATGCTTTATATCTTCTTCTGCAGTTTAAATAAAATGACTAAAATGTATTTGTGAGTATACTAGTATAATAAGTTAAAAGAATTTTTAATATTATTTTACATTTTAGTTATTAAGAAAAGTATGAACACACAAGGCGTACAAGGAAGTCATGTGGTGTCCACGTCAGATTTTTTTTTCTTCAGTAACCTAATTAAACTATCAAATCATTTCGCGTTTTCTACATTTATGTTAAAATATCTAAATCTCATACTTAATAATATAAATGTCAATAATATTGACATGTTCTGTATAAAGTGTGTTTCAATAATATTAATATTCATCCATCAGTCTTCTTATGACTGTTTTGTTGGTGGTGGTGGTGTTAAGTTCTGGATTTAGGTTTGACATTTGTATTATTTTAAAAGGTACATTAATACGTAAAATACATTAATATTATTTTGTTTCAGGTAAATAATACAATTTTAATGGGATATTATAGCTGGGATTGATTAATACAAATATATGAACAATGTAATACTAGTGTTATGTATTGTTAGAACAGTATTTTATTGTACCGGTAGAAATAAAGTTGAGGTAGACAGCATATTATGATGATGGTTTATTTCACAAACGTCAGACATTTATAGGGCAAAAATACGTTGTACAAGATCTTATTTATACATTATTATATCTTATTATTATTAATAATAATATCTAACAAAAATATTATTATTTATAAACTTTACGCATGACATAAATAAAAGTTGTTCGTAGGTATGTACATATTATAATATTATACAATGAAATAATTTTTGCAGAGATATTTTATGGATAAATAATGAACAGATAGTTTGTTGTAAATTAATATGTGTTTGAATCTGTACAAATATGTTTATAAACGTAAATACTGAGGAACTAAAACCTAGATCTTGCGTTAACTGTCACGAGATGGCGCAGTCTACATGGATACAGACGATAACAGGAATTTTTATGGTCTGTGTGGTTAAATTTGATGTAAATATAGCTAAAAATCATATTATTTTTAATTATATAATTTTTTGTATTATTGTTATTATTTCTGTAATAAAGAAGTTTACAAAATGTGGTCATAATTTGATATCAACTCATTTCGTTACTTGCAATTCTTAGCAAATAACCAATTTTCTTTTTCAGCAATTTACAAAATAATTTTAAATTAAACATGTAGACTGATATTGGGTATTGTCGTCTGAGAATGTTCCTGTTCGGTAGGATCTAAACAAATTCTAATCAATATTATATTATATATGAACACGAACAGATATATTAGAATAATAATTTTATAATTTCTGTATTACACTCATGCAATATTGAAGCAACGTGTCAAAAGTTGCACTTGCATCTGCAATATTGCTCAATGTAAATTGGGCTTAATAAAGATGATTTACAAAATGAGGTCGTAAATTAATATATAACACTCCTTTCGTTATTTGCAAATAATCTTATGTATGTGTTTGTGTGTATTTGTTTGTGTGTATGTGTTTGTGTGTACATGTTTGTGTGTATGTGTTTTTGTGTACATGTTTGTGTGTATGTGTTTGTGTGTATGTGTTTGTGTGTATTTGTTTGTGTGTATGTGTTTGTGTGTACATGTTTGTGTGTATGTGTTTGTGTGTATGTGTTTGTATGTATTTGTTTGTGTGTATGTGTTAGTGTGTTTGTGTGTATGTGTTTGTGTGTATGTGTTAGTGTGTTTGTGTGTATGTGTTTGTGGGTATGTGATGGTGTTTGTGTTGGTGTGTGCGTATGTTTGTGTGTATGTGTTTGTGTGTATGTGTGTGTGTATGTGTTTGTGTGTACGTGATTGTGTGTACGTGTTTGTGTGTATGTGTGTATGTATGTGTTTGTGTGTATGTGTTTGTGTGTATGTGTTTGTGTGTACGTGTTTGAGTGTATTTGTTTGAGTGTATTTGTTTGAGTGTACGTGTTTGTGTGTATGTGTTTGTGTGTATGTGTTTGTGTGTATGTGTTTGTGTGTGTGTGTGTGTGTGTGTGTGTGTGTGTGTGTGTGTGTGTGTGTGTGTGTGTATGTGTTTGAGTTTGTGTTGGTGTGTGCGTATGTTTGTGTGTGCGTATGTTTGTGTGTGCGTGTATTGGTGTGTATGTGTTTGTGTTGGTGTGTGCGTATGTTTGTGTGTATGTGTTTATGTTTGTCTGTGTGTTTGTATGTGTCTGTGGGTGGCTTTAGAAGGAACATCTCCACATGCTTTGGATGGATCAACTCTACAGGCTTTGGATGGAACGTGTTAACAGTATTAAAATGGAACACCTCCACAGGCTTTGGATGGGGAAACTCCCACAGGCTTTGAATGGGATATCCATACAAGCTTTGGATGGAAAACTTAAATCTATCTAAAGACGAGTTTATCCTAAAGACGAATGTTTTATCTAAAGACGAGTTTAATCTAAAGACGAATTTAACTTAAAAACGAATTTAATTTATAATACAAGTTTAAATTAGAGACAAGTTAAATTATAAGACGAGTTTATTATAAAGACGTGTTCTATCTATAGTCAAGTTTTATGTAAAGACGATTGCTAATAAAAGATGAGTTGTAGGTATTTAAACAAGTTTTATCTAAAGACAAATATTATTTAAAAACCAATTTATTTTAAAGACGAGTTTTATCTAAAGATGAATATAACCTAAAAACGAGCGTCAATATAAGTGATGAGCGTCAATATATAAGTGACGAGCGTCAATATATAAGTGATGAGCGTCAATATATAAGTGACGAGCGTAAATGTGAAAATTTTATTCTAAAGACGTGCTCTATCTAAAGTCAAGTTTTATGTAAAGACGATTTCTATTTAAAGATGAGTTTAACCTACTTTACTTATAACTTAAAGATGAGTTTAACTTACTTAACTTATAACTTAAAGATGATTTTAACCTACTTTACTTATAACTTAAAGATGAGTTTAACCTAATTAACTTATAACTTAAAGACGAGTTTAACCTATTTTATTTATAACCTAAAAATGAGTTCTACCTACTATACTGGTTAAACAACCTTTACTATTAATATTCTACTTGCAAACATCATATAAAATTCTATTATATTAATATGTTATATATTATTTATAAGAGAAAAAAATTCTAAGAACCAGTTTAAAATGCATTTTTCTCTCTATAATTAACGTTTTTTTTAATTAAATAAAATACACATTTATCTTATAATTTTAAATGCAATGTTACCAACTCTATAATAATTTTAGAAATTTACTTTTTCAATTTCTATTATTTCATGTTTATATTATATATAATTGATAAATAATTAACTTATTTATATATTTATATTATTTTTATACAAATTTATACGTTAATTATGTATTAAATATGATTATTTTGTGTTTAATGTATTATATTTTTTTCCACTAGCTTGGCAACACTGATCTCCTTATCTCTTACTAAACGTCAGATATTTTTTTAGGTTATTGATTTATATTAGTACAAGATCTTATTTATACATTATTGTATCTTATTATTATTATTATTATTATTATTATTAATAATATCTAACAACAATATTATTATTACTAAACGTAATGCGCATAACATACTATATAAAAGTTGTATGTAGGTATGAAACATATTATAGTATAATGAAATAATTATTTTGCAGAGATATTACGGAAAAAGAAGATCAGATCAGGTTGTAAATATGTGTTTTGTATCTGTACAAAATAGTTTAGAAACGTAAGTTGTTGTCGTGTCTATCTAAACATTGGTGGTGAAATGCAAGACGAATGACAACATTTTTTTGTTACTCTTTGACAACACTTTCTTGGTTTTCGTATTGATAATAAAATTTATTAGGTATTTTGTATCAGAGACTAGGTAATTCTTATACTCTTATTGACTTGCTTTTAGATATATACAGAGTAGTTCAAATATATTTGCTGACAGATCTGAATCTCAGACGAGGAGATCTTGACATTATTTGTTTGTAAAACAGCTTCACGATGCGCCGGCTTTTGACAGCGATAATCATATTGGGTTCTTATTTTTTCTTCAGTAACCTAATTAAACTATCAAATCATTTCGCGTTTTCTATATTTATGTTAAAATATCTAAATCTCATACTTAATAATATAAATGTCAATAATATTGACATGTTCTGTATAAAGTGTGTTTCAATAATATTAATATTCATCCATCAGTCTTCTTATGACTGTTTTGTTGGTGCTGGTGTCAAGTTCTGGATTTAGGTTTGACATTTGTATTATTTTAAAAGGTACATTAATACGTAAAATACATTAATATTATTTTGTTTCAGGTAAATAATACAATTTTAATGGGATATTATAGCTGGGATTGATTAATACAAATATATGAACAATGTAATACTAGTGTTATGTATTGTTAGAACAGTATTTCATTGTACCGGTAGAAATAAAGTTGAGGTAGGCAGCATATTATGATGATGGTTTATTTCACAAACGTCAGATATTTATAGGGTAAAAGTACGTTGTACAATATCTTATTTATACATTATTATATCTTATTATTGTTAATAATAATATCTGACAAAAATATTATTATTTATAAACTTTACGCATGACATAAATAAAAGTTGTTCGTAGGTATATAGGATATATTATTATAATATTATACAATGAAATAATTTTTGCAGAGATATTTTATGGATAAATAATGAACAGATAGTTTTTTGTAAATTAATATGTGTTTGAATCTGTACAAATATGTTTATAAACGTAAATACTGAGGAACTGTAACTGTCACGAGATGGCACAGTCTACATGGATACAGTCGATAACAGGAATTTTTATGGTCTGTGTGGTTAAATTTGATGTAAATATAGCTAAAAATCATATTATTTTTAATTATATAATTTGTTGTAGTATTGTTATTATTTCTGTAATAAAGAAGTTTACAAAATGTGGTCATAATTTAATATCAACTCATTTCGTTACTTGCAATTCTTAGCTAATAACCAATTTTCTTTTTCAGCAATTTACAAAATAATTTTAAATTAAACATGTAGACTGATATTGGGTATTGTCGTCTGAGAATGTTCCTGTTCGGTAGGATCTAAACAAATTCTAATCAATATTATATTATATATGAACACGAACGGTTAAATTAGAATAATAATTTTATAATTTCTGTATTACACTCATGCTATATTGAAGCAACTTGTCAAAATTTGCACTTGCATCTGCAATATTGCTCAATGTAAAATGGGATTAATAAAGATGGTTTACAAAATGAGGTCGTAAATTAATATATAACACTCCTTTCATTACTTGCAAATAATCTCAGTTAAAATCTAATGTTAATAATTATTAGTGTGTGCGTTTCTGGGTATGTGTTTGTGTGTGTATGTTTTTGTGTGTATGTGTTTGTGTGTACGTGTTTGTGTGTACGTGTTTGTGTGTACGTGTTTGTGTGTATGTGTTTGTGTTGGTGTGTGCGTATGTTTGTGTGTGCGCGTGTTGGTGTGTATGTGTTTTTGTTTGTATTGTTGTGTTTGTGTGTACGTGTTTGTGTGTACGTGTTTGTGTGTATGTGTTTGTGTTGGTGTGTGCGTATATTTGTGTGTGCATGTGTTGGTGTGTATGTGTTTGTGTGTATGTGTTTGTGTGTATGTGATTGTGTGTATGTGTTTGTGTGTACGTGTTTGTGTGTACGTGTTTGTGTGTACGTGTTTGTGTGTATGTGTTTGATGTGTTTGTGTGTATGTGTTTGTGTGTATGTGTTTGTGTGTATTTGTTTGTGTGTACGTGTTTGTGTGTGTATGTGTTTGTGTGTATGTGTTTGTGTGTTAGTGTGTATGTGTTTGTGTGTACGTGTTTGTGTGTATGTGTTTGTGTGTATGTGTTTGTGTGTACGTGTTTGTGTGTATGTGTTTGTGTGTATGTGTATGTGTTAGTGTGTTTGTGTGTATGTGATGGTGTTTGAGTTTTTGTTTGTGTTGGTGTGTGCGTATGTTTGTGTGTATGTGTTTTACGTGTTTGTGTGTATGTGTTTGTGTTTATGTTGGTGTGTGCGTATGTTTGTGTGTGCGTGTATTGATGTGTTTGTGTGTATGTGTTTGTGTGTATGTGTTTGAGTTTGTGTTGGTGTGTGCGTATGTTTGTGTGTGCGTGTATTGGTATGTATGTGTAATGTGTATGTGTTTGTGTTTATGTTTGTCTGTGTGTTTGTGTGTGTGTGTGTGTGTGTGTGTGTGTGTGTGTGGTGTGTGTGTGTGTGTGTGTGTGTGTGTGTGTGTGTGTGTGTGTGTGTGTGTGTGTGTGTGTGTGTGTGTGTGTGTGTGTGTGTGTGTGTGGGTGGCTTTAGAAGGAACATCTCCACATGTTTTGGATGGATCACCTCTATAGGCTTTGGATGGGGCGTGTTAACAGTATTAAAATGGAACACCGCCACAGGCTTTGGATGGGATATCTCTACAGACTTTGGATGGAGATACTCTCACAGGCTTTGGATGGGATATCCATACAAGCTTCGGATGGAAAACTTAGATCTATCTAAAGACGAGTTTATCATAAAGACGAATGTTTTATCTAAATACGAGTTTAGTCTAAAGACTAATTTAACTTAAAAACGAATTTAATTTATAATACAAGTTTAAATTAGAGACAAGTTAAATTATAACACGAGTTTATTCTAAAGACGTGTTCTATCTATAGTCAAGTTTTATGTAAAGACGATTTCTATTAAAAGATGAGTTGTATTTAAACAAATTTTATCTAAAGACAAATATTATTTAAAAACCAATTTATTTTAATGATGAGTTTTATCTAAAGATGAATATAACCTAAAAACGAGTTATTCGATTATGAATTAAATCTAAAATCAAATTAAGCCAATTACGAGTATTACGAGTTTTGTTTGTGGTGAAATACATTAATGTCGTAGACCTGAAAGCAGGTAATAATATTATTGAAATGCTAACATAATCATGACCATAAAGACGAATTTAATTTAAAAACAAATTTAGTTTATATACCTACAAATTTAAATTAGAGACAAGTTAAATTATAAGACGAGTTTATTCTAAAGACGTGTTCTATATAAAGTTATATAAAGACGATATCTATTTAAAAATTAATTTTATTTAAACAAGTTTTATCTAAAGACAAATATTATTTAAAAACAAAAATTATTTAATCTGAGTTTACATATTATACATCAATTTTAAGAGAAAAGAATTCTAAGAACCCGTTTAAAACTTATGTTTACCTCTATGTGTCTTTAGTATTTTTATAATTAATTAATAATAAAATTACTAAATTTATGTTGGTATTACATATATACGTCATAACGTTGCCCAGCAACCGAAAAACACGCCAAGGCAATGTTACCAACTGTATATTAATTTAATAATTGAAACTTCAAATTAAATTTATTCTATTATGAATTAAACCTACAATCAAATTAAGCCAATTACGATTATTACCTACTACACTGATAACCTACTTTACTTATAACTTAAAGAAGAGTTTAACTTACTTTACTTATAACTTAAAGATGAGTTTAACCTATATTACTTATAACTTAAAGATGAGTTTAATCTATTTTACTTATAACCTAAAAATGAGTTTAACCTACTATACTGGTTAAACAACCTTTACTATTAATATTCTACTTGCAAACATTATATAAAATTCTATTATATTAATATGTTATATATTATTTATAAAAGAAAAAAATTCTAAGAATCCGTTTAAAATGCATTTTTCTCTCTATGTCTTTACTTTTTTATTATTAATTAAAATACATATTTATTGAATAATCTTAAGTGTAATGTTACCAACTCTATAATAATTTTAGAAATTTACTTTTTCAATTTCTATTATTTCATGTTTATATTATATATAATTGATAAATAATTAACTTATTTATATATTTATATTATTATTTATACGTTAATTATGTCTTAAATATGATTATTTTGTGTTTCATATATGATTATTTTTTTCCACTACGTTGGCAACACTATAACACTGATCTCTTACTAAACGTCAGATATTTTTTTTAGGTTATTGACTTATATTAGTACAAGTTCTTATTTATACATTATTGTACTTTATTATTATTATTAGTAATAATATTTAACAACAATATTATTATTTATAAACGTAACGCGCATGACATAATATATAAAAGTTGTATGTAGGTATGAAACATATTATAGTATAATGAAATAATTATTATTTTGCAGAGATATTACGGAAAAAGAAGATCAGATCAAGTTGTAAATATGTGTTTTGTATCTGTACAAAATAGTTTAGAAATGTAAGTTGTTGCCGTGTCTATCTAAACATTGGTGGTGAAATGCAAGACGAATGACAACATTTTTTTGTTACTCTTTGACAACACTTTCTTGATTTTCGTATTGATAATAAAATTTACTAGGTATTTTGTATCAGAGACTAGGTAATTCTTATACTCTTATTGACCTGCTTTTAGATATAATATACCTATAGAGTGGCTCAAATATATTTGCTGACAGATCTGAATCTCAGACGAGAAAACCCTTAGAAGATCTTGACATTATTTGTTTGTAAAACAGATTCACGATGCGACGAATTAGCAAACGTTGGAAGAGGTGTTTGTAGCATTATTGTGTAGCGCCGGCTTTTGACAGAGATAATGATATTGGGTTCTTCTTATTTTTTCTCCAGTAACCTAATTAAACCATCAAATCATTTCGCGTTTTCTATATTTATGATAAAATATCTAAATCTCATACTTAATAATATAAATGTCAATAATATTGACATGTTCTGTACAAAGTGTGTTTCAATAATAATAATTTATTCATCCAGCAGTCTTCTTATGACTGTTTTGTTGCTGGTGGTGTCAATAGCTATGGATTTAGGTTTGACATTTGTATTATTTTAAAAGGTACATTAACACGTTAAATAGGTACATTAATATTATTTTGTTTCAGGTAAATAATACAATTTTAATGGGATATTATAGCTGGGATTGATTAATACAAATATAGTTAAGGTAGGCAGCATAAAAATGATGATGACTGATTTCACAAATGTCAGACATTTTTAGGTTATTATAAGTACGTCGTACAAGATCTTATTTATACATTATTATAACTTATTATCATTATTAGTAATAATATCAAACAACAATATTATTATTTATAAACTTTACGCATGACATAAATAAAAGTTGTTCATAGGTACCTATGTATATATTATAATATTATACAATGAAATAATTTTTTGCAGAGATATTTTAAGGATCTTAATTTAATATCGCTGTATTTTTCTTTATAGGAATAAATAAACCTTTACACAAAATGTATTGATTGTCAATGAGTACAAAATCCAATATCAATTAACATAAACATCCGCCAGATGATCCAAATATAAAAAGAAATTATAGAGCTAAGTGCGGCGCTAAATATAGCTAAAAATCATTTTATTTTTAATTATATAATTTGTTGTATTATTGTTACTATTTCTGTAATAAAGAAGTTTACAAAATGTGGTCATAAATTAATATCAACTCATTTCGTTACTTGCAATTCTTAACTAATAACCAATTTTCTTTTTCAGCAATTTACAAAATAATTTTAAATTAAACATGCAGACTGATATTGAGTAATGTCGTCTGAGAATGTTCCTGTTTAGTTCGGTAGGATCTAAACAAATTCTAATCAATATTATATTATATATGAACACGAACATATATATTAGAATAATAATTATATAATTTCTGTATTACACTCATGCAATATTGAAGCAACGCGTCAAAAGTTGCACTTGCATCTGCAATATTGCTCAATGTAAAATGAGCTTAATAAAGATGGTTTACAAAATGAGGTCGTAAATTAATATATAACACTCCATTCGTTACTTGCAAATAATCTTAGTTAAAATCTAATGTTAAAAATTAGTGTGTGCGTGTGTTGGTGTGTGCGTTTGTGTGTGCGTGTGTTGGTGTGTGTGTTTGTTTGTTTGTGTGTTTGTGTTGGTGTGTGCGTATGTTTGTGTGTGCGTGTGTTGGTGTGTATGTGTTTGAGTTTGTGTTGGTGTGTGCGTATGTTTGTGTGTGCGTGTGTTGATGTGTATGTGTTTGCGTGTATGTGTTTGTGTGTATGTGTTTGTGTGTATGTGTTTGTGTGTATGTGATTGTGTGTATGTGTTTGTGTGTACGTGTTTGTGTGTATGTGTTTGTGTGTACGTGTTTGTGTGTACGTGTTTGTGTGTATTTGTTTGTGTGTATGTGTTAGTGTGTTTGTGTATGTGTTTGTGGCTATGTGATGGTGTTTGAGTTTGTGTTTGTGTTGGTGTGTGCGTATGTTTGTGTGTATGTGTTTGTGTGTATGTGATTGTGTGTACGTGTTTGTGTGTATGTGTTTGTGTGTATGTGTTTGTGTGTATGTGTTTGTGTGTATTCGTTTGTGTGTACGTGTTTGTGTGTATGTGTTTGTGTATAATGTGTTTGTGTATAATGTGTTTGTGTGTATGTGTTTGTGGGTATGTGTTTGTGTGTATGTGTTAGTGTGTATGTGTATGTGTTTGTGTGTATGTGTTTGTGTGTACGTGTTTGTGTGTACGTGTTTGTGTGTACGTGTTTGTGTGTACGTGTTTGTGTGTACGTGTTTGTGTGTACGTGATTGTGTGTGTGTGTGTGTGTGTGTGTGTGTGTGTATGTGTTTGTGTTGGTGTTGGTGTGTGCGTGTATTGGTGTGTATGTGTTTGTGTGTATGTGTTTGAGTTTGTGTTGGTGTGTGCGTATGTTTGTGTGTATGTGTTTATGTTTGTCTGTGTGTTTGTATGTGTCTGTGGGTGGATTTAGAAGGAACATCTCCACATGCTTTGGATGGCTCATCTCTACAGGCTTTGGATGGAGCGTGTTAACAGTATTAAAATAGAAAACCTCCACAGGCTTTGGATGGGATATCTCCACAGGCTTTGGATGGGGACACTCCCACAGGCTTTGAATGGGATATCCATACAAGCTTTGGATGGAAAACTGAGATCTATCTAAAGACGAGTTTATCCTAAAGACGAATGTTTTATCTAAAGACGAATTTAACTTAAAAACGAATTTAATTTATAATACAAGTTTAAATTAGAGACAAGTTAAATTATAAGACGAGTTTATATTTTCTAAAGACGTGTTCTATCTATAGTCAAGTATTATGTAAAGACGATTGCTATTAAAAGATGAGTTGTATTTAAACAAGTTTTATCTAAAGACAAATATTATTTAAAAACCAATTTATTTTAAAGATGAGTTTTATCTAAAGATGAATATAACCTAAAAACGAGCGTCAATATAAGTGACAAACGTCAATATATAAGTGACGAGCGTCAATATATAAGTGACGAGCGTCAATATATAAGTGACGAGCGTAAATGTGAAAATTTTATTCTAAAGACGTGCTCTATCTAAAGTCAAGTTTTATGTAAAGGCGATTTCTATTTAAAGATGAGTTTAACCTACTTTACTTATAACTTAAAGATGAGTTTAACCTACTTTACTTATAACTTAAAGATGAGTTTAACCTACTTTACTTATAACTTAAAGATGAGTTTAACCTACTTTACTTATAACTTAAAGATGAGTTTAACTTACTTAACTTATAACTTAAAGATGAGTTTAACCTACTTTACTTATAACTTAAAGATGAGTTTAATCTAATTTACTTATAACTAAAAGACGAGTTTAACCTATTTTATTTATAACCTAAAAATGAGTTCTACCTACTATACTGGTTACACAACCATCCGTTAATTTATAATATACTTGCAAACATTTCTTGAAACGATATTCGCTTTATGTCATATATATCAATTTATAGAGAAAAAAATTCTAAGAACCCGTTTAAAGCTTATTTTTCTCAATTACGTCGGAGTTTTTTATAATTCATTAAAATATGCATTAATTTGCTTTGTTACCAATAAAATTACTAAATTTATGTTGGTATTACATACACACGTCATTATTATAATTGTACGTGTACGTGTTTGTGTGTATGTGTTTGTGTGTATGTGTTTGTGTGTACGTGTTTGTGTGTATTTGTTTGTGTGTACGTGTTTGTGTGTATGTGTTAGTGTGTATGTGTTTGTGTGTATGTGGTTGTGTGTATGTGATGGTGTTTGTGTTGGTGTGTGCGTATGTTTGTGTGTATGTGTTTGTGTGTATGTGTTTGTGTGTATATGTTTGTGTGTATGTGTTTGTGTGTATGTGTTTGGGTGTACGTGTTTGTGTGTATATGTACGTGTTTTTGTGTATGTGTTAGTGTGTATGTGTTTGTGTGTATGTGATGGTGTTTAAGTTTTTGTTTGTGTTGGTGTCTGAGTATGTTTGTGTGTATGTGTTTGTGTGTATGTCTTTGTGTATATGTGTTTGTGTGTATGTGTTTGTGTGTATGTGTTTGTGTGTATGTGTTTGTGTGTATGTGTTTGTGTGTATGTGTTTGTGTGTATATGTTTGTGTGTATGTGTTTGTGTGTATGTGTTTGTGTGTATGTGTTTGTGTGTATGTGTTTGTGTGTATGTGTTTGTGTGTACGTGTTTGTGTGTACGTGTTTGTGTGTACGTGTTTGTGTGTATGTGTTTGTGTTTGTGTGTTTGTGTTTGAGTTTGTGTTGGTGTGTGCGTATGTTTGTGTGTGCGTGTATTGGTGTGTATGTGTTTGTGTGTATTTGTATGTGTTTGTGTGTATATGTTTGAGTGTATGTGTTTGTGTTTGTGTGTATGTGTTTGTGTGTATGTGTTTGAGTTTGTGTTGGTGTGTGCGTATGTTTGTGTGTGCGTGTGTTGGTGTGTATGTGTTTGTGTGTATATGTTTGTGTGTATGTGTTTGAGTTTGTGTTGGTGTGTGCGTGTGTTGGTGTGTATGTGTTTGTGTTTATGTTTGTCTGTGTGTTTGTATGTGTGTGTGGGTGGCTTTAGAAGGAACATCTCCACATGCTTTGAATGGATCACCTCTACAGGCTTTGGATGGGGCGTGTTAACAGTATTAAAATGGAACACCTCCACAGGCTTTGGATGGGACATCTCCACACAATTTGGATGGGGACACTCCCACAGGCTTTGGATGGGATATCCATACAAGCTTTGGATGGAAAACTTAGATCTAGCTAAAGACGAGTTTATCATAAAGACGAATGTTTTATCTATCTATCTAAGACGAGTTTAATCTAAAGACGAATTTAACTTAAAAACGAATTTAATTTATAATACAAGTTTAAATTAGAGACAAGTTAAATTATAAGACGAGTTTATTCTAAAGACGTGTTCTATCTATAGTCAAGTTTTATGTAAAGACGATTGCTATTAAAAGATGAGTTGTATTTAAACAAGTTTTATCTAAAGACAAATATTATTTAAAAACCAATTTATTTTAAAGATGAATATAACCTAAAAACGAGTTATTCGATTATGAATTAAATCTAAAATCAAATTAAGCCAATTACGAGTATAACCTATTTTACTTATAACCTAAAGATGCGTTCTACCTACTATACTGGTTAAACAACCTTTACTAATAATATTCTACTTGCAAACATTATATAAAATTCTATTATATTAATATGTTATATATTATTTATAAAAGAAAAAAATTCTAAGAACCCGTTTAAAATGCATTTTTCTCTTTATAATTATCGTTTTTTTTAATTAAATAAAATACACATTTATCTTATAATCTTATGCCCTGTTCACACGTTGCTACTTTGAAGACACATTCGTGCTACTGTAGCATGAAAAAATCTGAGTCGCTTGTCAAATAGCAGCGCTGCTAATTTGTAGCATCAAAGTATCAAGAACTACTCGTTGATAATTTCACATCGTTGATCGTTGTGTGTGTAGATAGCGATTTTTTGGGGTAATTGTTTCGATTTGAATTTCTTTTCATGCTACAGTAGCACGTATGTGTCTTCAAAGTAGCAACGTGTGAACAGGGCATTAAATGCAATGTTACGAACTCTATAATAATTTTAGAAATTTACTTTTTAAATTTCTATTATTTAATGTTTATATTATATATAATTGATAAATAATTAACTTATTTATATATTTATATTATTTTTATACAAATTTATACGGTAATTATGTATTAAATATGATTATTTTGTGTTTAATGTATTATATTTTTTTCCACTAGCTTGGCAACACTGATCTCCTTATCTCTTACTAAACGTCAGATATTTTTTTAGGTTATTGATTTATATTAGTACAAGTTCTTATTTATACATTATTGTATCTTATTATTATTATTATTATTAATAATATCTAACAACAATATTATTATTTCTAAACGTAACGCGCATAACATACTATATAAAAGTTGTATGTAGGTATGAAACATATTATAGTATAATGAAATAATTATTTTGCAGAGATATTACGGAAAAAGAAGATCAGATCAGGTTGTAAATATGTGTTTTGTATCTGTACAAAATAGTTTAGAAACGTAAGTTGTTGTCGTGTCTATCTAAACATTGGTGGTGAAATGCAAGACGAATGGCAACATTTTTTTGTTACTCTTTGACAACACTTTCTTGGTTTTCGTATTGATAATAAAATTTATTAGGTATTTTGTATCAGAGACTAGGTAATTCTTATACTCTTATTGACTTGCTTTTAGATATATACAGAGTAGTTCAAATATATTTGCTGACAGATCTGAATCTCAGACGAGGAAACCCTCAGAAGAAGATCTTGACATTATTTGTTTGTAAAACAGCTTCACGATGCGCCGGCTTTTGACAGCGATAATCATATTGGGTTCTTATTACTTCCTTGTACGAAGTAAGGAAGTATTGTAATCGCGAAAAATTTCGGTTCTCAGATTTTGACGGAAATATCCGTTTTGACCTTTTCTGAATCCATTATGACAAGTTTCGACGTGACGTCTGTACGTACGTACGTACGTACGTACGTACGGACGGACGGACGGACGTATGTGTGTCGCATAACTCAAATACGGTTAGACGTAGAAAGTTGAAATTTTGTATTTAGGACTGTTATAGCATCTAGTTGTGCACCTCCTATTTTTGGTTTCAGTCTACAAACCGGAAGTAGTACTTTTTAAAAATATTTCGATAAATATTTAATTTGAGACAATTTTTTTTATTTTAAATGAAAGATTATGTGATTATTACCTACAATCGGTATTTTATAAATATTTTTGTATCTGCTATCATTAAAAAATAATTAAAGTATATATTTATAATTTATAGTATTTCGGTATCTTGTAGTCCATGATCGATTAACATTTGTTACTACGTAAAATTTAAATGATTATGACATGACAGTGACAATAGTAAAATATGCTTTATATCTTCTTCTGCAGTTTAAATAAAATGACTAAAATGTATTTGTGAGTATACTAGTATAATAAGTTAAAAGAATTTTTAATATTATTTTACATTTTAGTTATTAAGAAAAGTATGAACACACAAGGCGTACAAGGAAGTCATGTGGTGTCCACGTCAGATTTTTTTTTCTTCAGTAACCTAATTAAACTATCAAATCATTTCGCGTTTTCTACATTTATGTTAAAATATCTAAATCTCATACTTAATAATATAAATGTCAATAATATTGACATGTTCTGTATAAAGTGTGTTTCAATAATATTAATATTCATCCATCAGTCTTCTTATGACTGTTTTGTTGGTGGTGGTGGTGTTAAGTTCTGGATTTAGGTTTGACATTTGTATTATTTTAAAAGGTACATTAATACGTAAAATACATTAATATTATTTTGTTTCAGGTAAATAATACAATTTTAATGGGATATTATAGCTGGGATTGATTAATACAAATATATGAACAATGTAATACTAGTGTTATGTATTGTTAGAACAGTATTTTATTGTACCGGTAGAAATAAAGTTGAGGTAGACAGCATATTATGATGATGGTTTATTTCACAAACGTCAGACATTTATAGGGCAAAAATACGTTGTACAAGATCTTATTTATACATTATTATATCTTATTATTATTAATAATAATATCTAACAAAAATATTATTATTTATAAACTTTACGCATGACATAAATAAAAGTTGTTCGTAGGTATGTACATATTATAATATTATACAATGAAATAATTTTTGCAGAGATATTTTATGGATAAATAATGAACAGATAGTTTGTTGTAAATTAATATGTGTTTGAATCTGTACAAATATGTTTATAAACGTAAATACTGAGGAACTAAAACCTAGATCTTGCGTTAACTGTCACGAGATGGCGCAGTCTACATGGATACAGACGATAACAGGAATTTTTATGGTCTGTGTGGTTAAATTTGATGTAAATATAGCTAAAAATCATATTATTTTTAATTATATAATTTTTTGTATTATTGTTATTATTTCTGTAATAAAGAAGTTTACAAAATGTGGTCATAATTTGATATCAACTCATTTCGTTACTTGCAATTCTTAGCAAATAACCAATTTTCTTTTTCAGCAATTTACAAAATAATTTTAAATTAAACATGTAGACTGATATTGGGTATTGTCGTCTGAGAATGTTCCTGTTCGGTAGGATCTAAACAAATTCTAATCAATATTATATTATATATGAACACGAACAGATATATTAGAATAATAATTTTATAATTTCTGTATTACACTCATGCAATATTGAAGCAACGTGTCAAAAGTTGCACTTGCATCTGCAATATTGCTCAATGTAAATTGGGCTTAATAAAGATGATTTACAAAATGAGGTCGTAAATTAATATATAACACTCCTTTCGTTATTTGCAAATAATCTTATGTATGTGTTTGTGTGTATTTGTTTGTGTGTATGTGTTTGTGTGTACATGTTTGTGTGTATGTGTTTTTGTGTACATGTTTGTGTGTATGTGTTTGTGTGTATGTGTTTGTGTGTATTTGTTTGTGTGTATGTGTTTGTGTGTACATGTTTGTGTGTATGTGTTTGTGTGTATGTGTTTGTATGTATTTGTTTGTGTGTATGTGTTAGTGTGTTTGTGTGTATGTGTTTGTGTGTATGTGTTAGTGTGTTTGTGTGTATGTGTTTGTGGGTATGTGATGGTGTTTGTGTTGGTGTGTGCGTATGTTTGTGTGTATGTGTTTGTGTGTATGTGTGTGTGTATGTGTTTGTGTGTACGTGATTGTGTGTACGTGTTTGTGTGTATGTGTGTATGTATGTGTTTGTGTGTATGTGTTTGTGTGTATGTGTTTGTGTGTACGTGTTTGAGTGTATTTGTTTGAGTGTATTTGTTTGAGTGTACGTGTTTGTGTGTATGTGTTTGTGTGTATGTGTTTGTGTGTATGTGTTTGTGTGTGTGTGTGTGTGTGTGTGTGTGTGTATGTGTTTGAGTTTGTGTTGGTGTGTGCGTATGTTTGTGTGTGCGTATGTTTGTGTGTGCGTGTATTGGTGTGTATGTGTTTGTGTTGGTGTGTGCGTATGTTTGTGTGTATGTGTTTATGTTTGTCTGTGTGTTTGTATGTGTCTGTGGGTGGCTTTAGAAGGAACATCTCCACATGCTTTGGATGGATCAACTCTACAGGCTTTGGATGGAACGTGTTAACAGTATTAAAATGGAACACCTCCACAGGCTTTGGATGGGGAAACTCCCACAGGCTTTGAATGGGATATCCATACAAGCTTTGGATGGAAAACTTAAATCTATCTAAAGACGAGTTTATCCTAAAGACGAATGTTTTATCTAAAGACGAGTTTAATCTAAAGACGAATTTAACTTAAAAACGAATTTAATTTATAATACAAGTTTAAATTAGAGACAAGTTAAATTATAAGACGAGTTTATTATAAAGACGTGTTCTATCTATAGTCAAGTTTTATGTAAAGACGATTGCTAATAAAAGATGAGTTGTAGGTATTTAAACAAGTTTTATCTAAAGACAAATATTATTTAAAAACCAATTTATTTTAAAGACGAGTTTTATCTAAAGATGAATATAACCTAAAAACGAGCGTCAATATAAGTGATGAGCGTCAATATATAAGTGACGAGCGTCAATATATAAGTGATGAGCGTCAATATATAAGTGACGAGCGTAAATGTGAAAATTTTATTCTAAAGACGTGCTCTATCTAAAGTCAAGTTTTATGTAAAGACGATTTCTATTTAAAGATGAGTTTAACCTACTTTACTTATAACTTAAAGATGAGTTTAACTTACTTAACTTATAACTTAAAGATGATTTTAACCTACTTTACTTATAACTTAAAGATGAGTTTAACCTAATTAACTTATAACTTAAAGACGAGTTTAACCTATTTTATTTATAACCTAAAAATGAGTTCTACCTACTATACTGGTTAAACAACCTTTACTATTAATATTCTACTTGCAAACATTATGTTAAGTTCTATTATATTAATATGTTATATATTATTTATAAAAGAAAAAAATTCTAAGAACCCGTTTAAAATGCATTTTTCTCTCTATAATTATCGTTTTTTTTAATTAAATAAAATACACATTTATCTTATAATCTTAAATGCAATGTTACCAACGCTATAATAATTTTAGAAATTTACTTTTTCAATTTCTATTATTTCATGTTTATATTATATATAATTGATAAATAATTAACTTATTTATATATTTATATTATTATTATTATTATTTATACGTTAATTATGTCTTAAATATGATTATTTTGTGTTTCATATATGATTATTTTTTTCCACTAAGTAGGCAACACTATAACACTGATCTCTTACTAAACGTCAGATATTTTTTTAGGTTATTGACTTATATTAGTACAAGTTCTTATTTATACATTATTGTACTTTATTATTAGTAATAATATCTAACAACAATATTATTATTTATAAACGTAACGCGCATGACATAATATATAAAAGTTGTATGTAGGTATGAAACATATTATAGTATAATGAAATAATTATTATTTTGCAGAGATATTACGGAAAAAGAAGATCAGATCAAGTTGTAAATATGTGTTTTGTATCTGTACAAAATAGTTTAGAAATGTAAGTTGTTGTCGTGTGTATCTAAACATTGGTGGTGAAATGCAAGACGAATGACAACATTTTTTTGTTACTCTTTGACAACACTTTCTTGATTTTCGTATTGATAATAAAATTTATTAGGTATTTTGTATCAGAGACTAGGTAATTCTTATACTCTTATTGACCTGCTTTTAGATATAATATACCTATAGAGTGGCTCAAATATATTTGCTGACAGATCTGAATCTCAGACGAGAAAACCCTTAGAAGAAGATCTTGACATTATTTGTTTGTAAAACAGATTCACGATGCGACGAATTAGCAAACGTTGAAAGAGGTGTTTGTAGCATTATTGTGTAGCGCCGGCTTTTGACAGAGATAATGATATTGGGTTCTTCTTATTTCTTTTCTTCAGTAACCTAATTAAACCATCAAATCATTTCGCGTTTTCTATATTTATGATACAATATCTAAATCTCATATTTAATAATATAAATGTCAATAATATTGACATGTTCTGTACAAAGTGTGTTTCAATAATATTAATATTCATCCAGCAGTCTTCTTATGACTGTTTTGTTGGTGGTGGTGTCAATAGCTATGGATTTAGGTTTGACATTTGTATTATTTTAAAAGGTACATTAACACGTAAAATACATTAATATTATTTTGTTTCAGGTAAATAATACAATTTTAATGGGATATTATAGCTGGGATTGATAATACAAATATAGTTAAGGTAGGCAGCATAAAAATGATGATGACTGATTTCACAAACGTCAGACATTTTTAGGTTATTATAAGTACGTCGTACAAGATCTTATTTATACATTATTATAACTTATTATCATTATTAGTAATAATATCAAACAACAATATTATTATTTATAAACTTTACGCATGACATAAATAAAAGTTGTTCATAGGTATGTATATATTATAATATTATACAATGAAATAATTTTTTGCAGAGATATTTTAAGGATCTTAATCTTAATTTAATATCGCTGTATGTTTCTTTATAGGAATAAATAAACCTTTACACAAAACGTATTGATTGTTAATGAGTACAAAATCCAATATCAATTAACATAAACATCCGCCAGATGATCCAAATATAAAAAGAAATTATAATTATATTTGAAACAGTACACTGTTGTAGGTACATGGTACATGAAACTACACAGAGAGAGAGAGAGGGTGGCGTATTATAAAAACTTAAACAATCTAAAACATTGGTGAAATGCAAGACGAAGAATGACAACATATTTTTTGCCTCTTTGACAACTTGGTTTTCGTATTGAAGTTTCTACATATAAATATTAAGTCTACGTCCTAAATCTACCTACTACAATAATAATTATACTGTCATAATATCTATAGTAAAGCATAATTAATTATTATTATACGACATTAATAATTTACTGTGTATGTGGGTTTCTATTATAATTATGAAAATTAGTATATAACTTTTAAGAAGTGACTAATCACACTTAAAAAACGCGGAATGCGACTTACAGTGTTGACGCTTACTTCGACACGCGAGAAACGCGGAAAACGCGAAGAGAACTCGGATGAAAGGCCAATTTCGGGATTACCACACGACCGGCACGCGGTTTCTCGAGGACATTTGTGACATTTTGGGGTTAGGTTAGGTTTTTCGAGTGTCGGGGTAAGCGGCAACACTAAGTCGCGTTCCGCGTTTTTCGAGTTTCGCGATTTTTAAGTATGATTAGGCACTTCCTAACTTTTAATATCTGTATATTTCTTAATAGGTAAAAACATTATATCGTTATACGGTAGGAATACCTTTAGATTTAAAGCGCGTAACAACAGTCAAATAAACCAAATATATGAAAATGATGAAATAAAGTGCGTGCAAAACTTCTCAGTGGGAAAATCCTATAAAACATGAATGTATGTGTGTGTATTGCTTACGAAATGTCATATCAAGTGAACACACGACACTGCATATTAGTGATGTTTCTACAGGCTACAGAAGAACCGCAAATCACAAATAACATCAACTCTTTCTGTCAAACAACGAAGAGGCCAAATATTAGTTAAATTGATTCTCTGTCTCTACCTCTCTGTTACCACCAAGATACTTGAAAAATGCCCGGCCCGGATGTCAACAAATACTATTTCAACTGACAGCCGAATCTGTTAAATTTTAACACGTTATTAATATTTTTGGCTAAATATTTGTGTTTTCTTTGTAAGTAATATAATTATTGGAGCAAATGTTATAAATAATTATTGTAGAAAATGTATATTTATAGAGGTTTAGTAAAAAATTAACTTAATCTAATTTGAAATACCAGTCCTATTAATTCCTTTTATATTCGTTCCACGTAATAAGTGCGATTCCCATACAAAGATGACACTGTAAACAGTATCAAATCGTAGCATTACAGATACCACTGTCTGAACTCTATGCGATCAATTTTATGAGAGATGTTATTGTTATGTTAGACATTTTTGTATTATATTAAAAGGTAAAGTAAACATAAAATACATTAATATTATTATTATATTGTTTCAGGTAATCATATAATATTTTATACTATAAAACGTTAGATAGCACTCTGACATTAGGTACAGATTAAACAAAGTCAGATATTTGTATGTCAAAGCATTTCCATGGTTATCGTAATATTAACATTTGGTTGCATTATTGTTATTATTTTCGTAATAAAGATGTTTACAAAATGTAGTCGTACACTCCTTTCATTATTTATTGCAAAACTCAATTAAATATTCTGTTTATAATTTTTTTTATAGATAATAGGGTAGTTGCGCATTTTCCAATAAATTTTTTTTCTGAAATAATGCATTAAGTAACTAATTTTAATAAATGTTTCATAAGTGAAAAGTGTATTATTTTTAAGATACAATTTTTTTTAAATATCTTCTAATTTCAAATTTTTTAGTCTGACGTACATTGTGAAAACCAATCACAGAGCTCGGCCCTCTGGCGAGTGATCTCAGAACTCAACTGACATTTCTCTGTACAGTCCTTGAAGTGTACAGGCTGACATAAAATTTGTAGTGTTTCAAGAACTATACTACTTATCGAGTAAATAAGTAATATTTTTTAACAATAAATTACTTTTAAATATTATTTAGATATCTGTTAATTTAATATTTGAAATAAGTTTAAAATTATGTTCTAATAAAATATAAAGATATGTAGACTACTTCGCTTTGTTGAGGTATTACAACGAGTCTGTCGGAGTCGCCAAGACTTAGAAGGACTGTATCATTCTGCACAATCTACGTCACAATGTTTGTACGTCGAACTTTATTTATGGAAATTATGAATGAAAAGTTGTAAATTTAGAAATGATTTTTATGGAAACATGTTCAGAATTGGCCAAAGTTTAATAATTTATCAAAAAATCAACTACTTTTTTTTCCCGCAACTATCCCATTAAAATATACATTAATTTATTATGTTATTAATAAAATTACTAAATTTATGTTGGTATTACATATATACGTCATTACGGTTACTAAGCAACCAAAAAACACACGAAGTCAATGTTACCAACTGTATATTAATTTAATAATCGAAACCTAAAATTGAATTTAGCCGATTACGAATTGGACCTAAAACCGAATTCTACCTACTACACTTTGGTTGTATTATTGTTATTATTTTCGTAATAAGGAAGTTTACAAAATGTAGTCGTACACTTCTTTCATTAACTATTATTGCAAAACTCAATTAAATATTATATGTCTTTAGTTTTTTATAATTAACTAAAATATACATTAATTTTGTTATGTATACTAATAAAATTACTAAATTTATGTTGTTATTACATATGTACGTCATTATAGTTACTAACTAACTGAAAAACATACAAAGTCAATGTTACCAACTGTATATTAATTTAATAATTGAAACCTAAAATTAAATTTATCCAATTATTATTATCCATCTTATTTTGCGACTACTCTAACAGGTGTCAGTTTTTGACGTCTCTGGATATGAATGTGAAAGTGACGTGCGTCAATATATAAGTGACGAGCGTCACAATATAAGTGACGAGCGTCAATATATAAGTGACGAGCGTCAATATATAAGTGACGAGCGTCAATATATAAGTGACGAGCGTCAATATATAAGTGACGAGCGTCAATATATAAGTGACGAGCGTCAATATATAAGTGACGAGCGTTCATATATAAGTGACGAGCGTCAATATATAAGTGACGAGCGTCAATATATAAGTGACGAGCGTCAATATATAAGTAACGAGCGTCAATATATAAGTGACAAGCGTGAATATATAAGTGACGAGCGTCAATATATAAGTGACGAGCATCAATATATAAGTGACGAGCGTCAATGTGAAAATTTTATTCTAAAGACGTGTTCTATCTAAAGTCAAGTTTTATGTAAAGACGATTTCTATTTAAAGATGAGTTCAACCTACTTTACTTATAACTTAAAGATGAGTTTAACCTAATTAACTTATAATTTAAAGACGAGTTTAACCTATTTTATTTATAACCTAAAAATGAGTTCTACCTACTATACTGGTTAAACAACCTTTACTATTAATATTCTACTTGCAAACATTATATAAAATTCTATTATATTAATATGTTATATATTATTTATAAAAGAAAAAAATTCTAAGAATCCGTTTAAAATGCATTTTTCTCTCTATGTCTTTACTTTTTTATTATTAATTAAAATACATATTTATTGAATAATCTTAAGTGTAATGTTACCAACTCTATAATAATTTTAGAAATTTACTTTTTCAATTTCTATTATTTCATGTTTATATTATATATAATTGATAAATAATTAACTTATTTATATATTTATATTATTATTTATACGTTAATTATGTCTTAAATATGATTATTTTGTGTTTCATATATGATTATTTTTTTCCACTACGTTGGCAACACTATAACACTGATCTCTTACTAAACGTCAGATATTTTTTTTAGGTTATTGACTTATATTAGTACAAGTTCTTATTTATACATTATTGTACTTTATTATTATTATTAGTAATAATATTTAACAACAATATTATTATTTATAAACGTAACGCGCATGACATAATATATAAAAGTTGTATGTAGGTATGAAACATATTATAGTATAATGAAATAATTATTATTTTGCAGAGATATTACGGAAAAAGAAGATCAGATCAAGTTGTAAATATGTGTTTTGTATCTGTACAAAATAGTTTAGAAATGTAAGTTGTTGCCGTGTCTATCTAAACATTGGTGGTGAAATGCAAGACGAATGACAACATTTTTTTGTTACTCTTTGACAACACTTTCTTGATTTTCGTATTGATAATAAAATTTACTAGGTATTTTGTATCAGAGACTAGGTAATTCTTATACTCTTATTGACCTGCTTTTAGATATAATATACCTATAGAGTGGCTCAAATATATTTGCTGACAGATCTGAATCTCAGACGAGAAAACCCTTAGAAGATCTTGACATTATTTGTTTGTAAAACAGATTCACGATGCGACGAATTAGCAAACGTTGGAAGAGGTGTTTGTAGCATTATTGTGTAGCGCCGGCTTTTGACAGAGATAATGATATTGGGTTCTTCTTATTTTTTCTCCAGTAACCTAATTAAACCATCAAATCATTTCGCGTTTTCTATATTTATGATAAAATATCTAAATCTCATACTTAATAATATAAATGTCAATAATATTGACATGTTCTGTACAAAGTGTGTTTCAATAATAATAATTTATTCATCCAGCAGTCTTCTTATGACTGTTTTGTTGCTGGTGGTGTCAATAGCTATGGATTTAGGTTTGACATTTGTATTATTTTAAAAGGTACATTAACACGTTAAATAGGTACATTAATATTATTTTGTTTCAGGTAAATAATACAATTTTAATGGGATATTATAGCTGGGATTGATTAATACAAATATAGTTAAGGTAGGCAGCATAAAAATGATGATGACTGATTTCACAAATGTCAGACATTTTTAGGTTATTATAAGTACGTCGTACAAGATCTTATTTATACATTATTATAACTTATTATCATTATTAGTAATAATATCAAACAACAATATTATTATTTATAAACTTTACGCATGACATAAATAAAAGTTGTTCATAGGTACCTATGTATATATTATAATATTATACAATGAAATAATTTTTTGCAGAGATATTTTAAGGATCTTAATTTAATATCGCTGTATTTTTCTTTATAGGAATAAATAAACCTTTACACAAAATGTATTGATTGTCAATGAGTACAAAATCCAATATCAATTAACATAAACATCCGCCAGATGATCCAAATATAAAAAGAAATTATAGAGCTAAGTGCGGCGCTAAATATAGCTAAAAATCATTTTATTTTTAATTATATAATTTGTTGTATTATTGTTACTATTTCTGTAATAAAGAAGTTTACAAAATGTGGTCATAAATTAATATCAACTCATTTCGTTACTTGCAATTCTTAACTAATAACCAATTTTCTTTTTCAGCAATTTACAAAATAATTTTAAATTAAACATGCAGACTGATATTGAGTAATGTCGTCTGAGAATGTTCCTGTTTAGTTCGGTAGGATCTAAACAAATTCTAATCAATATTATATTATATATGAACACGAACATATATATTAGAATAATAATTATATAATTTCTGTATTACACTCATGCAATATTGAAGCAACGCGTCAAAAGTTGCACTTGCATCTGCAATATTGCTCAATGTAAAATGAGCTTAATAAAGATGGTTTACAAAATGAGGTCGTAAATTAATATATAACACTCCATTCGTTACTTGCAAATAATCTTAGTTAAAATCTAATGTTAAAAATTAGTGTGTGCGTGTGTTGGTGTGTGCGTTTGTGTGTGCGTGTGTTGGTGTGTGTGTTTGTTTGTTTGTGTGTTTGTGTTGGTGTGTGCGTATGTTTGTGTGTGCGTGTGTTGGTGTGTATGTGTTTGAGTTTGTGTTGGTGTGTGCGTATGTTTGTGTGTGCGTGTGTTGATGTGTATGTGTTTGCGTGTATGTGTTTGTGTGTATGTGTTTGTGTGTATGTGTTTGTGTGTATGTGATTGTGTGTATGTGTTTGTGTGTACGTGTTTGTGTGTATGTGTTTGTGTGTACGTGTTTGTGTGTATTTGTTTATGTGTATGTGTTAGTGTGTTTGTGTATGTGTTTGTGGCTATGTGATGGTGTTTGAGTTTGTGTTTGTGTTGGTGTGTGCGTATGTTTGTGTGTATGTGTTTGTGTGTATGTGATTGTGTGTACGTGTTTGTGTGTATGTGTTTGTGTGTATGTGTTTGTGTGTATGTGTTTGTGTGTATTCGTTTGTGTGTACGTGTTTGTGTGTATGTGTTTGTGTATAATGTGTTTGTGTATAATGTGTTTGTGTGTATGTGTTTGTGGGTATGTGTTTGTGTGTATGTGTTAGTGTGTATGTGTATGTGTTTGTGTGTATGTGTTTGTGTGTACGTGTTTGTGTGTACGTGTTTGTGTGTACGTGTTTGTGTGTACGTGTTTGTGTGTACGTGTTTGTGTGTACGTGATTGTGTGTGTGTGTGTGTGTGTGTGTGTGTGTGTGTGTGTGTGTGTGTGTGTGTGTGTGTGTGTGTGTGTGTGTGTGTGTGTGTGTGTGTGTGTATGTGTTTGTGTTGGTGTTGGTGTGTGCGTATGTTTGTGTGTGCGTGTATTGGTGTGTATGTGTTTGTGTGTATGTGTTTGAGTTTGTGTTGGTGTGTGCGTATGTTTGTGTGTATGTGTTTATGTTTGTCTGTGTGTTTGTATGTGTCTGTGGGTGGATTTAGAAGGAACATCTCCACATGCTTTGGATGGCTCATCTCTACAGGCTTTGGATGGAGCGTGTTAACAGTATTAAAATAGAAAACCTCCACAGGCTTTGGATGGGATATCTCCACAGGCTTTGGATGGGGACACTCCCACAGGCTTTGAATGGGATATCCATACAAGCTTTGGATGGAAAACTGAGATCTATCTAAAGACGAGTTTATCCTAAAGACGAATGTTTTATCTAAAGACGAATTTAACTTAAAAACGAATTTAATTTATAATACAAGTTTAAATTAGAGACAAGTTAAATTATAAGACGAGTTTATATTTTCTAAAGACGTGTTCTATCTATAGTCAAGTATTATGTAAAGACGATTGCTATTAAAAGATGAGTTGTATTTAAACAAGTTTTATCTAAAGACAAATATTATTTAAAAACCAATTTATTTTAAAGATGAGTTTTATCTAAAGATGAATATAACCTAAAAACGAGCGTCAATATAAGTGACAAACGTCAATATATAAGTGACGAGCGTCAATATATAAATGACGAGCGTCAATATATAAGTGACGAGCGTCAATATATAAGTGACGAGCGTAAATGTGAAAATTTTATTCTAAAGACGTGCTCTATCTAAAGTCAAGTTTTATGTAAAGGCGATTTCTATTTAAAGATGAGTTTAACCTACTTTACTTATAACTTAAAGATGAGTTTAACATACTTTACTTATAACTTAAAGATGAGTTTAACCTACTTTACTTATAACTTAAAGATGAGTTTAACCTACTTTACTTATAACTTAAAGATGAGTTTAACTTACTTAACTTATAACTTAAAGATGAGTTTAACCTACTTTACTTATAACTTAAAGATGAGTTTAATCTAATTTACTTATAACTAAAAGACGAGTTTAACCTATTTTATTTATAACCTAAAAATGAGTTCTACCTACTATACTGGTTACACAACCATCCGTTAATTTATAATATACTTGCAAACATTTCTTGAAACGATATTCGCTTTATGTCATATATATCAATTTATAGAGAAAAAAATTCTAAGAACCCGTTTAAAGCTTATTTTTCTCAATTACGTCGGAGTTTTTTATAATTCATTAAAATATGCATTAATTTGCTTTGTTACCAATAAAATTACTAAATTTATGTTGGTATTACATACACACGTCATTATTATAATTGTACGTGTACGTGTTTGTGTGTATGTGTTTGTGTGTATGTGTTTGTGTGTACGTGTTTGTGTGTATTTGTTTGTGTGTACGTGTTTGTGTGTATGTGTTAGTGTGTATGTGTTTGTGTGTATGTGGTTGTGTGTATGTGATGGTGTTTGTGTTGGTGTGTGCGTATGTTTGTGTGTATGTGTTTGTGTGTATGTGTTTGTGTGTATATGTTTGTGTGTATGTGTTTGTGTGTATGTGTTTGGGTGTACGTGTTTGTGTGTATATGTACGTGTTTTTGTGTATGTGTTAGTGTGTATGTGTTTGTGTGTATGTGATGGTGTTTAAGTTTTTGTTTGTGTTGGTGTCTGAGTATGTTTGTGTGTATGTGTTTGTGTGTATGTCTTTGTGTATATGTGTTTGTGTGTATGTGTTTGTGTGTATGTGTTTGTGTGTATGTGTTTGTGTGTATGTGTTTGTGTGTATGTGTTTGTGTGTATATGTTTGTGTGTATGTGTTTGTGTGTATGTGTTTGTGTGTATGTGTTTGTGTGTATGTGTTTGTGTGTATGTGTTTGTGTGTACGTGTTTGTGTGTACGTGTTTGTGTGTACGTGTTTGTGTGTATGTGTTTGTGTTTGTGTGTTTGTGTTTGAGTTTGTGTTGGTGTGTGCGTATGTTTGTGTGTGCGTGTATTGGTGTGTATGTGTTTGTGTGTATTTGTATGTGTTTGTGTGTATATGTTTGAGTGTATGTGTTTGTGTTTGTGTGTATGTGTTTGTGTGTATGTGTTTGAGTTTGTGTTGGTGTGTGCGTATGTTTGTGTGTGCGTGTGTTGGTGTGTATGTGTTTGTGTGTATATGTTTGTGTGTATGTGTTTGAGTTTGTGTTGGTGTGTGCGTGTGTTGGTGTGTATGTGTTTGTGTTTATGTTTGTCTGTGTGTTAGTATGTGTGTGTGGGTGGCTTTAGAAGGAACATCTCCACATGCTTTGAATGGATCACCTCTACAGGCTTTGGATGGGGCGTGTTAACAGTATTAAAATGGAACACCTCCACAGGCTTTGGATGGGACATCTCCACACAATTTGGATGGGGACACTCCCACAGGCTTTGGATGGGATATCCATACAAGCTTTGGATGGAAAACTTAGATCTAGCTAAAGACGAGTTTATCATAAAGACGAATGTTTTATCTATCTATCTAAGACGAGTTTAATCTAAAGACGAATTTAAGGCTATACACTTGCTATAAAAATCAAAGCAAAAAAGGATGCTACAATATTCAAGATTGTGACTTTGTTTTTGAAATTTATAAACTCATATTTGACATGTACGTTAATAAAGAGTGGCTCTAGGGTGCTACATGACGATATTTTTGAAATACCTAATAGTCTGCTGGTAATTAATTAGTGAAATCAATCGATTTCGTCAATTTTTAAATGTTTCTTAACTTACTTCTTTCATATTTTTCAAAAAAAATCGTCTTGTGGCACTCTTCAGAATTACGCAAGGAATCGATAACACCAATAAAAATTTAATTGTGTGCATTAATAAGGTAATAATCTTGAATATTAAAATGCAAAAAAATACTCTCCACAGATGGCACTACGGCATCGCCTTGGCGTTCGGCTCACGTGGGCCCGGCCGGGCACAGCCTACTGTTTTACTCTAGGCAGGGTAAGAGGGGTATTATACGGCACGCAGGCGGGTGAAGCGTATTTGTTGTCGTTCGAATTTAGTTTTTAGCCAGGAAATTTAACATTTTACAAAATTTTCTTTTTAATGTTGATATTAAAATTGTTTTTAATTGAATAAAAAAAATAAAATAAATTATAATTTATTATACATAATTTAGGTATATAATTATATAATATAATTATTGTAAATCTGTATTTTCATTGTTCTCTATTTTCGCTGTTCTTTTTTTATTTTCTGTTCTTTCATGTTCTGTTCTGTCCGGTCACCATTTAGTACAACTTGTACATAAGTGACTTGTTTCTTATGGCGATATATACGTCAGTGTGTTTTAAATTCCTGAATGTGACGTTTCTCAATACTCATTGAGTGAAATTTTAAGTGTTTTGTGCAACATGGCAAAAGGTAGCAAAGATGAAATTAAAAAACCTAGACTCTCGAAGGTACGTAACCTGCGTTTGAGAAAAGGTGCTACTACAATAATTATTTGTAAAAATGTGTATATTGCACCTTCATCACTGTTACGAAGTATTTCACAGAAGGAACTCGATGAAGTTGGATGTGATTTTTTACCAGATATTCCAGAAACTCAGGTAGAAACTCAGGTGCAATTAATTTCTAAAATTTTGGATATTTCGAAAATGACCGATTTAAATTAAAAAAGAACCACAGTTACTATTATCAAGTGCAAGGACAATTGCACATTTCAAGAAGAAATTTTTGTTATTTCATATTCTGGACGCCAAAAGGAATACTAGTAGACAAAGTAGGTAGCAAAGTAAATAAATACTTACCTATTATAAAATATTTCATTCTACTATCGGAGTAATAAGTATAGTCACTCGGACGTAAAGTTGAATAACTTGTTTAAAAATAATCAAAAAAATTTAAATAAAACTTTATACTAAAGTATGCACATTTCTACGTTATTGTATAGAAATTCAAATTTTTAAATGTATATGTGTAGAAGTAACAAAAATTTATAGCAAAAATGAGCTATGATTTTGAAACATTTTTAGAAACTGTTAACTAATGACGTCTACTGTCAATATACATCATGCAAAAAAAATCAAATTTTGGTATAGTATAGTTATAAGCCTAGTTCAGTTATTTGCTACTGTAAATTATTTAAATATTTATGTTTTGTTTATAATAATAAAATAAGTGAACATGTAATATCTTTCTTACTGGTAATTTTATAAGATTCAAATTCAGGTCAGCGATGCCTTATATAATTATAAAAAAGATTTGTTTACAACTTTTATTTACAAATTATTACTTGAATTTTAATAATTTTTTTTCTGAAATTTATGATTCCTGAGGTATCACTTTTTATAATTATATAAGGCATCGGTAACCTGAATTTGAATCTTATAAGATTACCAGTAACAAAGATATTACATGTTCACTTATTTTATTATTATAAACAAAATATAAGTATTTAAAAAAAAAAACCGTAGCAAATAACATAACTAAGCTTATCTATCCAAAATGTGATTTTTTTTGCATGATGTATATTGAAAGTAGACGTCATTAAAGTTTCTAAAAATGTGTCAAAATCATAGCTCATTTTTGCTATAAATTTTTGTTATTTCTACACATATACACATTTAAAATTTTGAAATTTTATACAATAACGTAGAAATGTGCATACTTTAGTATAAGGTTTTATTTAAATTTTTTGGATTATTTTTAAACAAGTTATTCAACTTTACATCCGAGTGACTATACTTATTACTCCGATAGTAGATATTATTCTTTACAGATTCATCGTGATGACCATTTTTGGTATCAAACTATGGTACCGAAATTACAAGATTTTAATTTCCAATTTCTCTTACCGGAAATAATAGACAGCCGTAACCGGCGTAATTGACTCCACAAGTTGTGACGTCACGACCGCCATGTTATTGTAGTAGGTTACGGTTTACGTTCCAAACAAACCATTATAAGCGTGATGCAGAGCATAAGTTAGTATGAAAATATCATATTTAATTACAAAATTCAGTTTATTTTGAAGTTTAGTAAATATTTAAACTAATAGGAAAGTGTAACCTATCAACAAACTTTACTTTAGTGTTTATTTGACAGGTATTGCTTAAATACGAGAAATTTGATGAATGCAAGTTGAACATATCTGTATTAAAACATAAATGTACTTACCTTACACAATAAATAGCATTAATAAAGAAATAAATGACTTTCAAACTGAGCTACACTTAAAATAACACGTTCAGCTGCGTTTGTTTGGAACGCAAACCAAACCGTAACCATAGTAACCTGGTGGTCATGACGTCACACTTGCGGAGTCAATTTAGCTATTAGAAATAAACCTGTAATTATGTAATTTTAATATTATGTGGAATTTATAAATAAATATTATTGTATTATAATAATTATTATTGTTGTGTGTTGTTTCATTTCATATTCATACACATTGTTGTTGTTGTTGTTTAAATTGTTCGATGAACATTATCTCCCCCAAATCACGATTCGGTAATACTGAGAAATTCGAAATTAGTAAGTGTGTGGATTTCGTTTTCGTTGAAATAATAATCATAGTTTTTATACTAATTAATTTGAAGACGTTATTATTTCACTTAAAATAATTTTGAACCTTTCTTTATATTTGACTCACTGCATAATGTACAAAAATTCTGAACCGTATAGATGATTTTACAGCATGCTTCATTTTACATTAGGTAGGTACATTGAATTTGCATCATTAAATAAATTATATATTTTCTCTATTTTTTTAAGTAGGTATCTACTTAATTTCATATTTTTAATCAAACAGTATTGTGCTATATAAATAAATCTGCATTTATTTTACATTTCAATTCGGTTCTGCGAAAAGGTTATGATATAATGCAAGATATATGTTTAGAATATTATGAAATTTTAAATTTCTATCAACGAATGTGTATTTATTTTGCTACTCTCTTCTGATTGGCTGATTTAAAACGTCGGGAGTAGGGGCAATGCCAGCCTTCTTGCTACCTCGCCGCTTACACTTACAAAACCGTAGATGGTTCGTGATCACAAGCGTAGCGCCTTAACTTAAAAACGAATTTAATTTATAATACAAGTTTAAATTAGAGACAAGTTAAATTATAAGACGAGTTTATTCTAAAGACGTGTTCTATCTATAGTCAAGTTTTATGTAAAGACGATTGCTATTAAAAGATGAGTTGTATTTAAACAAGTTTTATCTAAAGACAAATATTATTTAAAAACCAATTTATTTTAAAGATGAATATAACCTAAAAACGAGTTATTCGATTATGAATTAAATCTAAAATCAAATTAAGCCAATTACGAGTATAACCTATTTTACTTATAACCTAAAGATGCGTTCTACCTACTATACTGGTTAAACAACCTTTACTATTAATATTCTACTTGCAAACATTATGTTAAGTTCTATTATATTAATATGTTATATATTATTTATAAAAGAAAAAAATTCTAAGAACCCGTTTAAAATGCATTTTTCTCTCTATAATTATCGTTTTTTTTAATTAAATAAAATACACATTTATCTTATAATCTTAAATGCAATGTTACCAACGCTATAATAATTTTAGAAATTTACTTTTTCAATTTCTATTATTTCATGTTTATATTATATATAATTGATAAATAATTAACTTATTTATATATTTATATTATTATTATTATTATTTATACGTTAATTATGTCTTAAATATGATTATTTTGTGTTTCATATATGATTATTTTTTTCCACTAAGTAGGCAACACTATAACACTGATCTCTTACTAAACGTCAGATATTTTTTTAGGTTATTGACTTATATTAGTACAAGTTCTTATTTATACATTATTGTACTTTATTATTAGTAATAATATCTAACAACAATATTATTATTTATAAACGTAACGCGCATGACATAATATATAAAAGTTGTATGTAGGTATGAAACATATTATAGTATAATGAAATAATTATTATTTTGCAGAGATATTACGGAAAAAGAAGATCAGATCAAGTTGTAAATATGTGTTTTGTATCTGTACAAAATAGTTTAGAAATGTAAGTTGTTGTCGTGTGTATCTAAACATTGGTGGTGAAATGCAAGACGAATGACAACATTTTTTTGTTACTCTTTGACAACACTTTCTTGATTTTCGTATTGATAATAAAATTTATTAGGTATTTTGTATCAGAGACTAGGTAATTCTTATACTCTTATTGACCTGCTTTTAGATATAATATACCTATAGAGTGGCTCAAATATATTTGCTGACAGATCTGAATCTCAGACGAGAAAACCCTTAGAAGAAGATCTTGACATTATTTGTTTGTAAAACAGATTCACGATGCGACGAATTAGCAAACGTTGAAAGAGGTGTTTGTAGCATTATTGTGTAGCGCCGGCTTTTGACAGAGATAATGATATTGGGTTCTTCTTATTTCTTTTCTTCAGTAACCTAATTAAACCATCAAATCATTTCGCGTTTTCTATATTTATGATACAATATCTAAATCTCATATTTAATAATATAAATGTCAATAATATTGACATGTTCTGTACAAAGTGTGTTTCAATAATATTAATATTCATCCAGCAGTCTTCTTATGACTGTTTTGTTGGTGGTGGTGTCAATAGCTATGGATTTAGGTTTGACATTTGTATTATTTTAAAAGGTACATTAACACGTAAAATACATTAATATTATTTTGTTTCAGGTAAATAATACAATTTTAATGGGATATTATAGCTGGGATTGATAATACAAATATAGTTAAGGTAGGCAGCATAAAAATGATGATGACTGATTTCACAAACGTCAGACATTTTTAGGTTATTATAAGTACGTCGTACAAGATCTTATTTATACATTATTATAACTTATTATCATTATTAGTAATAATATCAAACAACAATATTATTATTTATAAACTTTACGCATGACATAAATAAAAGTTGTTCATAGGTATGTATATATTATAATATTATACAATGAAATAATTTTTTGCAGAGATATTTTAAGGATCTTAATCTTAATTTAATATCGCTGTATGTTTCTTTATAGGAATAAATAAACCTTTACACAAAACGTATTGATTGTTAATGAGTACAAAATCCAATATCAATTAACATAAACATCCGCCAGATGATCCAAATATAAAAAGAAATTATAATTATATTTGAAACAGTACACTGTTGTAGGTACATGGTACATGAAACTACACAGAGAGAGAGAGAGGGTGGCGTATTATAAAAACTTAAACAATCTAAAACATTGGTGAAATGCAAGACGAAGAATGACAACATATTTTTTGCCTCTTTGACAACTTGGTTTTCGTATTGAAGTTTCTACATATAAATATTAAGTCTACGTCCTAAATCTACCTACTACAATAATAATTATACTGTCATAATATCTATAGTAAAGCATAATTAATTATTATTATACGACATTAATAATTTACTGTGTATGTGGGTTTCTATTATAATTATGAAAATTAGTATATAACTTTTAAGAAGTGACTAATCACACTTAAAAAACGCGGAATGCGACTTACAGTGTTGACGCTTACTTCGACACGCGAGAAACGCGGAAAACGCGAAGAGAACTCGGATGAAAGGCCAATTTCGGGATTACCACACGACCGGCACGCGGTTTCTCGAGGACATTTGTGACATTTTGGGGTTAGGTTAGGTTTTTCGAGTGTCGGGGTAAGCGGCAACACTAAGTCGCGTTCCGCGTTTTTCGAGTTTCGCGATTTTTAAGTATGATTAGGCACTTCCTAACTTTTAATATCTGTATATTTCTTAATAGGTAAAAACATTATATCGTTATACGGTAGGAATACCTTTAGATTTAAAGCGCGTAACAACAGTCAAATAAACCAAATATATGAAAATGATGAAATAAAGTGCGTGCAAAACTTCTCAGTGGGAAAATCCTATAAAACATGAATGTATGTGTGTGTATTGCTTACGAAATGTCATATCAAGTGAACACACGACACTGCATATTAGTGATGTTTCTACAGGCTACAGAAGAACCGCAAATCACAAATAACATCAACTCTTTCTGTCAAACAACGAAGAGGCCAAATATTAGTTAAATTGATTCTCTGTCTCTACCTCTCTGTTACCACCAAGATACTTGAAAAATGCCCGGCCCGGATGTCAACAAATACTATTTCAACTGACAGCCGAATCTGTTAAATTTTAACACGTTATTAATATTTTTGGCTAAATATTTGTGTTTTCTTTGTAAGTAATATAATTATTGGAGCAAATGTTATAAATAATTATTGTAGAAAATGTATATTTATAGAGGTTTAGTAAAAAATTAACTTAATCTAATTTGAAATACCAGTCCTATTAATTCCTTTTATATTCGTTCCACGTAATAAGTGCGATTCCCATACAAAGATGACACTGTAAACAGTATCAAATCGTAGCATTACAGATACCACTGTCTGAACTCTATGCGATCAATTTTATGAGAGATGTTATTGTTATGTTAGACATTTTTGTATTATATTAAAAGGTAAAGTAAACATAAAATACATTAATATTATTATTATATTGTTTCAGGTAATCATATAATATTTTATACTATAAAACGTTAGATAGCACTCTGACATTAGGTACAGATTAAACAAAGTCAGATATTTGTATGTCAAAGCATTTCCATGGTTATCGTAATATTAACATTTGGTTGCATTATTGTTATTATTTTCGTAATAAAGATGTTTACAAAATGTAGTCGTACACTCCTTTCATTATTTATTGCAAAACTCAATTAAATATTCTGTTTATAATTTTTTTTATAGATAATAGGGTAGTTGCGCATTTTCCAATAAATTTTTTTTCTGAAATAATGCATTAAGTAACTAATTTTAATAAATGTTTCATAAGTGAAAAGTGTATTATTTTTAAGATACAATTTTTTTTAAATATCTTCTAATTTCAAATTTTTTAGTCTGACGTACATTGTGAAAACCAATCACAGAGCTCGGCCCTCTGGCGAGTGATCTCAGAACTCAACTGACATTTCTCTGTACAGTCCTTGAAGTGTACAGGCTGACATAAAATTTGTAGTGTTTCAAGAACTATACTACTTATCGAGTAAATAAGTAATATTTTTTAACAATAAATTACTTTTAAATATTATTTAGATATCTGTTAATTTAATATTTGAAATAAGTTTAAAATTATGTTCTAATAAAATATAAAGATATGTAGACTACTTCGCTTTGTTGAGGTATTACAACGAGTCTGTCGGAGTCGCCAAGACTTAGAAGGACTGTATCATTCTGCACAATCTACGTCACAATGTTTGTACGTCGAACTTTATTTATGGAAATTATGAATGAAAAGTTGTAAATTTAGAAATGATTTTTATGGAAACATGTTCAGAATTGGCCAAAGTTTAATAATTTATCAAAAAATCAACTACTTTTTTTTCCCGCAACTATCCCATTAAAATATACATTAATTTATTATGTTATTAATAAAATTACTAAATTTATGTTGGTATTACATATATACGTCATTACGGTTACTAAGCAACCAAAAAACACACGAAGTCAATGTTACCAACTGTATATTAATTTAATAATCGAAACCTAAAATTGAATTTAGCCGATTACGAATTGGACCTAAAACCGAATTCTACCTACTACACTTTGGTTGTATTATTGTTATTATTTTCGTAATAAGGAAGTTTACAAAATGTAGTCGTACACTTCTTTCATTAACTATTATTGCAAAACTCAATTAAATATTATATGTCTTTAGTTTTTTATAATTAACTAAAATATACATTAATTTTGTTATGTATACTAATAAAATTACTAAATTTATGTTGTTATTACATATGTACGTCATTATAGTTACTAACTAACTGAAAAACATACAAAGTCAATGTTACCAACTGTATATTAATTTAATAATTGAAACCTAAAATTAAATTTATCCAATTATTATTATCCATCTTATTTTGCGACTACTCTAACAGGTGTCAGTTTTTGACGTCTCTGGATATGAATGTGAAAGTGACGTGCGTCAATATATAAGTGACGAGCGTCACAATATAAGTGACGAGCGTCAATATATAAGTGACGAGCGTCAATATATAAGTGACGAGCGTCAATATATAAGTGACGAGCGTCAATATATAAGTGACGAGCGTCAATATATAAGTGACGAGCGTCAATATATAAGTGACGAGCGTTCATATATAAGTGACGAGCGTCAATATATAAGTGACGAGCGTCAATATATAAGTGACGAGCGTCAATATATAAGTAACGAGCGTCAATATATAAGTGACAAGCGTGAATATATAAGTGACGAGCGTCAATATATAAGTGACGAGCATCAATATATAAGTGACGAGCGTCAATGTGAAAATTTTATTCTAAAGACGTGTTCTATCTAAAGTCAAGTTTTATGTAAAGACGATTTCTATTTAAAGATGAGTTCAACCTACTTTACTTATAACTTAAAGATGAGTTTAACCTAATTAACTTATAATTTAAAGACGAGTTTAACCTATTTTATTTATAACCTAAAAATGAGTTCTACCTACTATACTGGTTAAACAACCTTTACTATTAATATTCTACTTGCAAACATTATATAAAATTCTATTATATTAATATGTTATATATTATTTATAAAAGAAAAAAATTCTAAGAATCCGTTTAAAATGCATTTTTCTCTCTATGTCTTTACTTTTTTATTATTAATTAAAATACATATTTATTGAATAATCTTAAGTGTAATGTTACCAACTCTATAATAATTTTAGAAATTTACTTTTTCAATTTCTATTATTTCATGTTTATATTATATATAATTGATAAATAATTAACTTATTTATATATTTATATTATTATTTATACGTTAATTATGTCTTAAATATGATTATTTTGTGTTTCATATATGATTATTTTTTTCCACTACGTTGGCAACACTATAACACTGATCTCTTACTAAACGTCAGATATTTTTTTTAGGTTATTGACTTATATTAGTACAAGTTCTTATTTATACATTATTGTACTTTATTATTATTATTAGTAATAATATTTAACAACAATATTATTATTTATAAACGTAACGCGCATGACATAATATATAAAAGTTGTATGTAGGTATGAAACATATTATAGTATAATGAAATAATTATTATTTTGCAGAGATATTACGGAAAAAGAAGATCAGATCAAGTTGTAAATATGTGTTTTGTATCTGTACAAAATAGTTTAGAAATGTAAGTTGTTGCCGTGTCTATCTAAACATTGGTGGTGAAATGCAAGACGAATGACAACATTTTTTTGTTACTCTTTGACAACACTTTCTTGATTTTCGTATTGATAATAAAATTTACTAGGTATTTTGTATCAGAGACTAGGTAATTCTTATACTCTTATTGACCTGCTTTTAGATATAATATACCTATAGAGTGGCTCAAATATATTTGCTGACAGATCTGAATCTCAGACGAGAAAACCCTTAGAAGATCTTGACATTATTTGTTTGTAAAACAGATTCACGATGCGACGAATTAGCAAACGTTGGAAGAGGTGTTTGTAGCATTATTGTGTAGCGCCGGCTTTTGACAGAGATAATGATATTGGGTTCTTCTTATTTTTTCTCCAGTAACCTAATTAAACCATCAAATCATTTCGCGTTTTCTATATTTATGATAAAATATCTAAATCTCATACTTAATAATATAAATGTCAATAATATTGACATGTTCTGTACAAAGTGTGTTTCAATAATAATAATTTATTCATCCAGCAGTCTTCTTATGACTGTTTTGTTGCTGGTGGTGTCAATAGCTATGGATTTAGGTTTGACATTTGTATTATTTTAAAAGGTACATTAACACGTTAAATAGGTACATTAATATTATTTTGTTTCAGGTAAATAATACAATTTTAATGGGATATTATAGCTGGGATTGATTAATACAAATATAGTTAAGGTAGGCAGCATAAAAATGATGATGACTGATTTCACAAATCCCTGGTTAAAATGCCAGATAAAATGGTAGTTAATACAGATAAAGTTTTAATGAGAATTTATCGTAACTTATGTGCACACGCCGAATTTTATCCGCCATGCACAAAGTTGTAATAAAAACTTTATGAGAATTTATGGGATTCTATGAGCCGTAATATTTCTATTGTCATTTTATACGCAATGTGGTAATATATTCTATTGGGTTTTAATCTGGATCAATTCGGAACATATTTTATCTGCAATAATTGTAAATTTACGATAAAATTCTTAACGGATTTTATATGCTTCTATGAGAAAAGTAATCTATTCGGTTCTATACGCAGAATGGCAATTAATTTTCTATAAGAATTAATACGCAAATACACAATTCGTTATTTTTATACGGTTTTATAGTAATTTCGCTATTAACTTTTAATTGGATTTTATCCGTTTCTATGTGACACACATTCTATTTGATTCTATGAGCAAAGTGGCATGCTATTTTCTATGAGAATTTATACGCATTACACACTTTGTGATTTCTATACGGTTTTATAGTAATTTCGCTATTAACTTTTAATTGGATTTTATCCGTTTCTATGTGACACACATTCTATATGATCCTATGAGCAAAGTGGCATGCTATTTTCTATGAGAATTTATACGCATTACACACTTTGTGATTTCTATACGGTTTTATAGTAATTTCGCTATTAACTTTTAATTGGATTTTATCCGTTTCTATGTGACACACATTCTATTTGGTCCTATGAGCAAAGTGGGATACTAATTTTTATGAGAATTTATACGCATTACACACATTGTGATTTCTATACGGTTTTATAGTAATTTCGCTATTAACTTTTAATTGGATTTTATCCGTTTCTATGTGACACACATTCTATTTGATTCTATGAGCAAAGTGGCATACTATTTTCTATGAGAATTTATACGCATTACACACTTTGTGATTTCTATACGGTTTTATAGTAATTTCGCTATTAAATTTTAATTGGATTTTATCCGTTTCTATGTGACACACATTCTATATGATCCTATGAGCAAAGTGGCATGCTATTTTCTATGAGAATTTATACGCATTACACACTTTGTGATTTCTATACGGTTTTATAGTAATTTCGCTATTAACTTTTAATTGGATTTTATCCGTTTCTATGTGACACACATTCTATTTGGTCCTATGAGCAAAGTGGGATACTAATTTTTATGAGAATTTATACGCATTACACACTTTGTGATTTCTATACGGTTTTATAGTAATTTCGCTATTAACTTTTAATTGGATTTTATCCGTTTCTATGTGACACACATTCTATTTGGTCCTATGAGCAAAGTGGGATACTAATTTTTATGAGAATTTATACGCATTACACACATTGTGATTTCTATACGGTTTTATAGTAATTTCGCTATTAACTTTTAATTGGATTTTATCCGTTTCTATGTGACACACATTCTATTTGATTCTATGAGCAAAGTGGCATACTATTTTCTATGAGAATTTATACGCATTACACACTTTGTGATTTCTATACGGTTTTATAGTAATTTCGCTATTAACTTTTAATTGGATTTTATCCGTTTCTATGTGACACACATTCTATATGATCCTATGAGCAAAGTGGCATGCTATTTTCTATGAGAATTTATACGCATTACACACTTTGTGATTTCTATACGGTTTTATAGTAATTTCGCTATTAACTTTTAATTGGATTTTATCCGTTTCTATGTGACAAAGATTCTATTTGATTCTATGAGCAAAGTGGCATACTATTTTCTATGAGAATTTATACGCATTACACACTTTGTGATTTCTATACGGTTTTAAAGTAATTTCGCTATTAACTTTTAATTGGATTTTACCCGTTTCTATGTGACACACATTCTATTTGATTCTATGAGCAAAGTGGCATACTATTTTCTATGAGAATTTATACGCATTACACACTTTGTGATTCCTATACGGTTTTATAGTAATTTCGCTATTAACTTTTAATTGGATTTTATCCGTTTCTATGTGACACACATTCTATTTGATCCTATGAGCAAAGTGGCATGCAATTTAGTAAATTAGTATCCCACTTTGCTCATAGGATCAAATAGAATGTGTATAACAAAGAAACGAATAAAATCCAATTAAAAGTTAATAGCGAAATTACTATAAAGCCGTATAGGAATCACTAAATGTGTAATGCGTATAAATTCTCATAAAAATTAGTATCCCACTTTGCTCATAGGACTAAATAGAATGTGTGTCACATAGAAACGGATAAAATTCAATTAAAAGTTAATAGCGAAATTAGTATAAAACCGTATAGAAATCACAAAGTGTGTAATGCGTATAAATTCTCATAGAAAATTGCATGCCACTTTGCTCATAGGATCAAATAGAATATGTGTGTCACATAGAAACGGATATAATCCAATTAAAAGTTAATAGCGAAATTACTATAAAATCGTATAGAAATCACAAAGTGTGTAATGCGTACAAATTCTCATAGAAAATAGTATCCCACTTTGCTCATAGGATCAAACAGAATGTGTCACATAGAAACGGATAAAATCCAATTAAAAGTTAATCGCGAAATTACTATAAAAACGTATAGAAATCACAAAGTGTGCAATGCGTATAAATTCTCATAGAAAATAGTATGCCACTTTGCTCATAGAATCAAATAGAATGTGTGTCACATAGAAACGGATAAAATCCAATTAAAAGTTAATAGCGAAATTACTATAAAACCGTATAGAAATCACAATGTGTGTAATGCGTATAAATTCTCATAAAAATTAGTATCCCACTTTGCTCATAGGACCAAATAGAATGTGTGTCACATAGAAACGGATAAAATCCAATTAAAAGTTAATAGCGAAATTACTATAAATCCGTAAAGAAATAACAAAGTGTGTAATGCGTATAAATTCTCATAGAAAATAGTATCCCACTTTGCTCATAGGATCAAATAGAATGTGTGTCACATAGAAACGGATAAAATCCAATTAAAAGTTAATAGCGAAATTACTATAAAACCGTATAGAAATAACAAAGTGTGTAATGCGTATAAATCTCATAGAAAATTGCATGCCACTTTGCTCATAGGATCAAATAGAATGTGTGTCACATAGAAACGGATAAAATCCAATTAAAAGTTAATAGCGAAATTACTATAAATCCGTATAGAAATAACAAAGTGTGTAATGCGTATAAATTCTCATAGAAAATAGTATGCCACTTTGCTCATAGAATCAAATAGAATGTGTGTCACATAGAAACAGATAAAATCCAATTAGAGTTAATAGCGAAATTACTATAAAACCGTATAGAAATCACAAGGTGTGTAATGCGTATAAATTCTCATAGAAAATAGTATCCCACTTTGCTCATAGGATCAAATAGAATGTGTGTCACATAGAAACAGATAAAATCCAATTAAAAGTTAATAGCGAAATTACTATAAAATCGTATAGAAATCACAAGGTGGTTAATGCGTATAAATTCTCATAGAAAATAGTATCCCACTTTGCTCATAGGATCAAATAGAATGTGTATCACATAGAAACGGATAAAATCCAATTAAAAGTTAATAGCGAAGTTACTATAAAACCGTATAGGAATCACTAAGTGTCTAATTTTCGAAGTGCTTACTTCTCCGCTATTTTTACCTGTGGCTTCTAACTTATACCTTCTACCGATATTCGTATAGAAACAGATAGACTGTAACCAGCAATGAATGGTAAAATACATATTAAGTACCATAGATTCCAATAAAATCCGTTCTACTTGTGTACCATTATATCCTATACAAACGGATAGACTTTCATTCTTATATGCGGATAAAAACCAATAAAATAAATTACTGGATTTCCAGCAGTTTATGGTAAAAGAGGTGTTTCAATACACATATTGATTACCATAGAATCGTATAAAATCCGTTCGACCTGTGTACCATTATATCTCATACGAACGGATAGACTTACATTCGTAAATGCGGATAAAAACCAATAAAATATATATCTGGATTTCCAGCAGTTTATGGTAAAAGAGGTGTTTCAATACACATATTGATTACCATAGAATCGTATAAAATCCGTTCTACCTGTGTACCATTAAAACTCATAAGATCGAATAGACTTACATTCGTATATGCGGATAAAAACCAATAAAATATATATCTGGATTTCCAGCAGTTTATGGTAAAAGAGGTGTTTCAATACACATATTGACTACCATAGAATCGTATAAAAATTTTTATGTGTTTCTATGTGGCATTCTAACCAGGGATGTCAGACATTTTTAGGTTATTATAAGTACGTCGTACAAGATCTTATTTATACATTATTATAACTTATTATCATTATTAGTAATAATATCAAACAACAATATTATTATTTATAAACTTTACGCATGACATAAATAAAAGTTGTTCATAGGTACCTATGTATATATTATAATATTATACAATGAAATAATTTTTTGCAGAGATATTTTAAGGATCTTAATTTAATATCGCTGTATTTTTCTTTATAGGAATAAATAAACCTTTACACAAAATGTATTGATTGTCAATGAGTACAAAATCCAATATCAATTAACATAAACATCCGCCAGATGATCCAAATATAAAAAGAAATTATAGAGCTAAGTGCGGCGCTAAATATAGCTAAAAATCATTTTATTTTTAATTATATAATTTGTTGTATTATTGTTACTATTTCTGTAATAAAGAAGTTTACAAAATGTGGTCATAAATTAATATCAACTCATTTCGTTACTTGCAATTCTTAACTAATAACCAATTTTCTTTTTCAGCAATTTACAAAATAATTTTAAATTAAACATGCAGACTGATATTGAGTAATGTCGTCTGAGAATGTTCCTGTTTAGTTCGGTAGGATCTAAACAAATTCTAATCAATATTATATTATATATGAACACGAACATATATATTAGAATAATAATTATATAATTTCTGTATTACACTCATGCAATATTGAAGCAACGCGTCAAAAGTTGCACTTGCATCTGCAATATTGCTCAATGTAAAATGAGCTTAATAAAGATGGTTTACAAAATGAGGTCGTAAATTAATATATAACACTCCATTCGTTACTTGCAAATAATCTTAGTTAAAATCTAATGTTAAAAATTAGTGTGTGCGTGTGTTGGTGTGTGCGTTTGTGTGTGCGTGTGTTGGTGTGTGTGTTTGTTTGTTTGTGTGTTTGTGTTGGTGTGTGCGTATGTTTGTGTGTGCGTGTGTTGGTGTGTATGTGTTTGAGTTTGTGTTGGTGTGTGCGTATGTTTGTGTGTGCGTGTGTTGATGTGTATGTGTTTGCGTGTATGTGTTTGTGTGTATGTGTTTGTGTGTATGTGTTTGTGTGTATGTGATTGTGTGTATGTGTTTGTGTGTACGTGTTTGTGTGTATGTGTTTGTGTGTACGTGTTTGTGTGTACGTGTTTGTGTGTATTTGTTTGTGTGTATGTGTTAGTGTGTTTGTGTATGTGTTTGTGGCTATGTGATGGTGTTTGAGTTTGTGTTTGTGTTGGTGTGTGCGTATGTTTGTGTGTATGTGTTTGTGTGTATGTGATTGTGTGTACGTGTTTGTGTGTATGTGTTTGTGTGTATGTGTTTGTGTGTATGTGTTTGTGTGTATTCGTTTGTGTGTACGTGTTTGTGTGTATGTGTTTGTGTATAATGTGTTTGTGTATAATGTGTTTGTGTGTATGTGTTTGTGGGTATGTGTTTGTGTGTATGTGTTAGTGTGTATGTGTATGTGTTTGTGTGTATGTGTTTGTGTGTACGTGTTTGTGTGTACGTGTTTGTGTGTACGTGTTTGTGTGTACGTGTTTGTGTGTACGTGTTTGTGTGTACGTGATTGTGTGTGTGTGTGTGTGTGTGTGTGTGTGTGTGTGTGTGTGTGTGTGTGTGTGTATGTGTTTGTGTTGGTGTTGGTGTGTGCGTGTATTGGTGTGTATGTGTTTGTGTGTATGTGTTTGAGTTTGTGTTGGTGTGTGCGTATGTTTGTGTGTATGTGTTTATGTTTGTCTGTGTGTTTGTATGTGTCTGTGGGTGGATTTAGAAGGAACATCTCCACATGCTTTGGATGGCTCATCTCTACAGGCTTTGGATGGAGCGTGTTAACAGTATTAAAATAGAAAACCTCCACAGGCTTTGGATGGGATATCTCCACAGGCTTTGGATGGGGACACTCCCACAGGCTTTGAATGGGATATCCATACAAGCTTTGGATGGAAAACTGAGATCTATCTAAAGACGAGTTTATCCTAAAGACGAATGTTTTATCTAAAGACGAATTTAACTTAAAAACGAATTTAATTTATAATACAAGTTTAAATTAGAGACAAGTTAAATTATAAGACGAGTTTATATTTTCTAAAGACGTGTTCTATCTATAGTCAAGTATTATGTAAAGACGATTGCTATTAAAAGATGAGTTGTATTTAAACAAGTTTTATCTAAAGACAAATATTATTTAAAAACCAATTTATTTTAAAGATGAGTTTTATCTAAAGATGAATATAACCTAAAAACGAGCGTCAATATAAGTGACAAACGTCAATATATAAGTGACGAGCGTCAATATATAAGTGACGAGCGTCAATATATAAGTGACGAGCGTCAATATATAAGTGACGAGCGTAAATGTGAAAATTTTATTCTAAAGACGTGCTCTATCTAAAGTCAAGTTTTATGTAAAGGCGATTTCTATTTAAAGATGAGTTTAACCTACTTTACTTATAACTTAAAGATGAGTTTAACCTACTTTACTTATAACTTAAAGATGAGTTTAACCTACTTTACTTATAACTTAAAGATGAGTTTAACCTACTTTACTTATAACTTAAAGATGAGTTTAACTTACTTAACTTATAACTTAAAGATGAGTTTAACCTACTTTACTTATAACTTAAAGATGAGTTTAATCTAATTTACTTATAACTAAAAGACGAGTTTAACCTATTTTATTTATAACCTAAAAATGAGTTCTACCTACTATACTGGTTAAACAACCTTTACTATTAATATTCTACTTGCAAACATTATGTTAAGTTCTATTATATTAATATGTTATATATTATTTACAAGAGAAAAAAATTCTAAGAACCCGTTTAAAATGCATTTTTCTCTCTATAATTATCGTTTTTTTTAATTAAATAAAATTAACATTTATCTTATAATCTTAAATGCAATGTTACCAACTCTATACTAATTTTAGAAATTTACTTTTTAAATTTCTATTATTTTATGTTTATATTATATATAATTGATAAATAATTAACTTATTTATATATTTATATTATTTTTATACAAATTTATACGTTAATTATGTATTAAATATGATTATTTTGTGTTTAATGTATTATATTTTTTTCCACTAGCTTGGCAACACTGATCTCCTGATCTCTTACTAAACGTCAGATATTTTTTTAGGTTATTGATTTATATTAGTACAAGATCTTATTTATACATTATTGTATATTATTATTATTATTATTATTATTATTAATAATATCTAACAACAATATTATTATTTCTAAACGTAACGCGCATAACATACTATATAAAAGTTGTATGTAGGTATGAAACATATTATAGTATAATGAAATAATTATTTTGCAGAGATATTACGGAAAAAGAAGATCAGATCAGGTTGTAAATATGTGTTTTGTATCTGTACAAAATAGTTTAGAAACGTAAGTTGTTGTCGTGTCTATCTAAACATTGGTGGTGAAATGCAAGACGAATGACAACATTTTTTTGTTACTCTTTGACAACACTTTCTTGGTTTTTGTATTGATAATAAAATTTATTAGGTATTTTGTATCAGAGACTAGGTAATTCTTATACTCTTATTGACTTGCTTTTAGATATATACAGAGTAGTTCAAATATATTTGCTGACATATCTGAATCCCAGACGAGGAAACCCTCAGAAGAAGATCTTGACATTATTTGTTTGTAAAACAGCTTCACGATGCGCCGGCTTTTGACAGCGATAATCATATTGGGATCTTATTTTTTCTTCAGTAACCTAATTAAACTATCAAATCATTTCGCGTTTTCTATATTTATGTTAAAATATCTAAATCTCATACTTAATAATATAAATGTCAATAATATTGACATGTTCTGTATAAAGGGTGTTTCAATAATATTAATATTCATCCATCAGTCTTCTTATGACTGTTTTGTTGGTGGTGGTGTTAAGTTCTGGATTTAGGTTTGACATTTGTATTATTTTAAAAGGTACATTAACACGTAAAATACATTAATATTATTTTGTTTCAGGTAAATAATACAATTTTAATGGGATATTATAGCTGGGATTGATTAATACAAATATATGAACAATATGTAATACTAGTGTTATGTATTGTTAGAACAGTATTTTATTGTACCGGTAGAAATAAAGTTGAGGTAGGCAGCATATTATGATGATGGTTTATTTCACAAACGTCAGACATTTATAGGGTAAAAATACGTTGTACAAGATCTTATTTATACATTATTATATCTTATTATTATTAATAATAATATCTAACAAAAATATTATTATTTATAAACTTTACGCATGACATAAATAAAAGTTGTTCGTAGGTATGTACATATTATAATATTATACAATGAAATAATTTTTGCAGAGATATTTTATGGATAAATAATGAACAGATAGTTTGTTGTAAATTAATATGTGTTTGAATCTGTACAAATATGTTTATAAACGTAAATACTGAGGAACTAAAACCTAGATCTTGCGTTAACTGTCACGAGATGGCGCAGTCTACATGGATACAGACGATAACAGGAATTTTTATGGTCTGTGTGGTTAAATTTGATGTAAATATAGCTAAAAATCATATTATTTTTAATTATATAATTTTTTGTATTATTGTTATTATTTCTGTAATAAAGAAGTTTACAAAATGTGGTCATAATTTGATATCAACTCATTTCGTTACTTGCAATTCTTAGCTAATAACCAATTTTCTTTTTCAGCAATTTACAAAATAATTTTAAATTAAACATGTAGACTGATATTGGGTATTGTCGTCTGAGAATGTTCCTGTTCGGTAGGATCTAAACAAATTCTAATCAATATTATATTATACAGGGTGTTTTAGACCACCCGTACCACCCAAATATCTCGCGTAAAACGGAACGAATCAAAAAAAGAAAAAATACGTCCAAAAAGATTTCAAAAATTCTATTAATTGACACCAAATGCAAATTTTTCCCCCACCCCCTGGGGGGTGGAGGGGGGGTAGCTTTGTAAATTTAAATGGGGACCCCCATTTTTTATTGCAGATTCGGATTCCTAGATTTAAATAAAGAAGGTTTTGTCCGAAAAAATTTTTTTGATTCTTGAAAAATTTTTTTTGATTCTTGAAAAATTTTTTTTGATTCTTGAAGTTAAAAGGCAAATTAAATTTTGGTTTTAAACAGAAATTGATTCATTCAAATTTGACAAAAAGAAAAAAGCGCAGTAACTGAAACAAGAAATAAAAATCATTTAAAAAATTATAACTGTGTAAGGTACTTACCGTAATGTCAGTCCTATCCCACCCTTGCGTAGACGATAAATTACGTTGTTTTCGAAAAATCTTAAAAAATTTTCGGACAAAACCTTCTTTATTTAAATCTAGGAATCCGAATCTGCAATAAAAAATGGGGGTCCCCATTTAAATTTACAAAGCTACCCCCCCTCCATCCCCCAGGGGGTGGGGGAAAAATTTGCATTTGGTGTCAATTAATAGAATTTTTGAAATCTTTTTGGACGTATTTTTTCTTTTTTTGATTCGTTCCGTTTTACGCGAGATATTTGGGTGGTACGGGTGGTCTAAAACACCCCGTATATGAACACGAACGGTTAAATTAGAATAATAATTTTATAATTTCTGTATTACAAAATGGGCTTAATACAGATGGTTTACAAAATGAGGTCGTAAATTAATGCCCTGTTCACACGTTGCTACTTTGCAGACACATTCGTGCTACTGTAGCAAGAAAAAATCTGAGTCGCTTGTCAAATAGCAGCGCTGCTAATTTGTAGCATCAAAGTATCAAGAACTACTCGTTGATAATTTCACATCGTTGATCGTTGTGTGTGTAGATAGCGATTTTTTGCGGTAATTGTTTCGATTTGAATTTCTTTTCATGCTACAGTAGCACGTATGCGTCTTCAAAGTAGCAACGTGTGAACAGGGCATAATATATAGCACTGCTTTCGTAACTTGCAAATAATCTCAGTTAAAATCTAATGTTAATAATTAGTGTGTGCGTGTGTTGGTGTGTGCGTTTCTGAGTATGTGTTTGTGTGTAGGTACGAGTTTATGTGTATGTGTTTGTGTGTACGTGTTTGTTTGTATGTGTTTGTGTTGGTGTGTGCGTATATTTGTGTGTGTATGTGTTTGTGTGTATGTGATTGTGTGTACGTGTATGTGTTTGTGTGTACGTGTTTGTGTGTATGTGTTTGATGTGTTTGTGCGTATGTGTTTGTGTGTGTGTTTAAGTGTATGTGTTTGTGTGTATTTGTTTGTATGTACGTGTTTGTGTGTATGTGTTAGTGTGTATGTGTTTGTGTGTATGTGTTTGTGTTTGTCTGTATGTGTTTGTATGTACGTGTTTGTGTGTACGTGTTTGTGTGTATGTGTTTGTGTGTACGTGTTTGTGTGTATTTGTTTGTGTGTACGTGTTTGTGTGTATGTGTTTGTGTGTATGTGTATGTGTTTTTGTGTATGTGTTAGTGTGTTTGTGTGTATGTGATGGTGTTTGAGTTTTTGTTTGTGTTGGTGTGTGCGTATGTTTGTGTGTATGTGTTTGTGTGTATGTGTTTGTGTGTATGTGTTTGTGTATATGTGTTTGTGTTTGAGTTTATGTTGGTGTGTGCGTATGTTTGTGTGTGCGTGTATTGGTGTGTATGTGTTTGTGTGTATGTGTATGTGTTTGTGTGTATATGTTTGAGTGTATGTGTTTGTGTATGTGTTTGTGTGTATGTGTTTGTGTTTGTGTTGGTGTGTGCGTATGTTTGTGTGTGCGTGTGTTGGTGTGTATGTGTAATGTGTTTGTGTTTATGTTTGTCTGTGTGTTTGTATGTGTGTGTGGGTGGCTTTAGAAGGAACATCTCCACATGTTTTGGATGGATCACCTCTACAGGCTTTGGATGGGGCGTGTTAACAGTATTAAAATGGAACACCGCCACAGGCTTTGGATGGGATATCTCCACAGACTTTGGATGGGGACACTCCCACAGGCTTTGGATGGGATATCCATACAAGCTTTGGATGGAAAACTTAGATCTATCTAAACACGAGTTTATCATAAAGACGAATGTTTTATCTATCTATCTAAGACGAGTTTAATCTAAAGACGAATTTAACTTAAAAACGAATTTAATTTATAATACAAGTTTAAATTAGAGACAAGTTAAATTATAAGACGAGTTTATTCTAAAGACGTGTTCTATCTATAGTCAAGTTTTATGTAAAGACGATTTCTATTAAAAGATGAGTTGTATTTAAACAAGTTTTATCTAAAGACAAATATTATTTAAAAACCAATTTATCTTAATGATGAGTTTTATCTAAAGATGAATATAACCTAAAAACGAGTTATTCGATTATGAATTAAATCTAAAATCAAATTAAGCCAATTACGAGTATTACGAGTTTTGTTTGTGGTGAAATACATTAATGTCGTGGACCTGAAAGCAGGTAATAATATTATTGAAATGCTAACATAATCATGACCATAAAGACGAATTTAATTTAAAAACTAATTTAATTTATATACAAGTTTAAATTAGAGACAAGTTAAATTATAAGACGAGTTTATTCTAAAGACGTGTTCTATATAAAGTTATATAAAGACGATATCTATTAAAAAATTAATTTTATTTAAACAAGTTTTATCTAAAAACAAATATTATTTAAAAACAAAAATTATTTAATCTGAGTTTACATATTATACATCAATTTTAAGAGAAAAGAATTCTAAGAACCCGTTTAAAACTTATGTTTACCTCTATGTGTCTTTAGTATTTTTATAATTAATTAATAATAAAATTACTAAATTTATGGTGGTATTACATATATACGTCATAACGATTGCCCAGCAATCGAAAAACACGCCAAGTCAATGTTACCAACTGTATATTAATTTAGTAATTGAAACTTCAAATTAAATTTATTCGATTATGAATTAAACCTACAATCAAATTAAGCCAATTACGAGTATTACCTACTACACTGATAACCTACTTTACTTATAACTTAAAGAAGAGTTTAACTTACTTTACTTATAACTTAAAGATGAGTTTAACCTATATTACTTATAACTTAAAAATGAGTTTAATATATTTTACTTATAACCTAAAAATGAGTTTAACCTACTATACTGGTTAAACAACCTTTACTATTAATATTCTACTTGCAAACATTATATAAAATTCTATTATATTAATATGTTATATATTATTTATAAGAGAAAAAAATTCTAAGAACCAGTTTAAAATGCATTTTTCTCTCTATAATTAACGTTTTTTTTATTAAACAACCTTTAGTATTAATATTCTACTTGCAAACATTATATAAAGTTCTATTATATTAATATGTTATATATTATTTATAAGAGAAAAAATTCTAAGAACCCGTTTAAAATGCATTTTTCTCTCTATAATTATCGTTTTTTTTAATTAATTAAAATACACATTTATTTTATAATCTTAAGTGCAATGTTACCAACTCTATAATAATTTTAGAAATTTACTTTTTAAATTTCTATTATTTCATGTTTATATTATATATAATTGATAAATAATTAACTTATTTATATATTTATTTTATTTTTATACAAATTTATACGTTAATTATGTCGTAAATATTATTATTTTGTGTTTAATGTATGATATTTTTTTCCACTAGCTTGGCAACACTGATCTCCTGATCTCTTACTAAACGTCAGATATTTTTTTAGGTTATTGATTTATATTAGTACAAGATCTTATTTATACATTATTGTATCTTATTATTATTATTATTAGTAATAATATCTAACAACAATATTATTATTTCTAAACGTAACGCGCATAACATACTATATAAAAGTTGTATGTAGGTATGAAACATATTATAGTATAATGAAATAATTATTTTGCAGAGATATTACGGAAAAAGAAGATCAGATCAGGTTGTAAATATGTGTTTTGTATCTGTACAAAATAGTTTAGAAACGTAAGTTGTTGTCGTGTCTATCTAAACATTGGTGGTGAAATGCAAGACGAATGACAACATTTTTTTGTTACACTTTCTTGGTTTTCGTATTGATAATAAAATTTATTAGGTATTTTGTATCAGAGACTAGGTAATTCTTATACTCTTATTGACTTGCTTTTAGATATACTATACAGATACAGAATGGCTCAAATATATTTGCTGACAGATCTGAATCTCAGACGAGGAAATCCTCAGAAGAAGATCTTGACATTATTTGTTTGTAAAACAGCTTCACGATGCGCCGGCTTTTGACAGCGATAATGATATTGGGTTCTTATTTTTTCATCAGTAACCTAATTAAACCATCAAATCATTTCGCGTTTTCTATATTTATGATAAAATATCTAAATCTCATACTTAAAGGGGGTGTAAACAAAAAATCAAAATTGTAGTATGAAAAATTCTAAGAATAAATTTTCAAACCGCATATTTTTATTGTTAAAGCTTCAATAATTATGAGAGTTTTAAATAACGCGTCCTCCACTTGTGACGTCATACCGACATGAGCCGGGCGAGCCAGCATTGGCTACAATGCTGTTATTCGTATGCGTTTCAAAAGAAGCAATATCCGTGGCTTACTTATATCATTATTACTTGTGTTCTGGCGTTAATATTATATTCCAATTATACACAATGGCTTTTGGCTTTGAACCTAAGTTTACCGAGATGAAAATGGAAGAAAAATCAATCAATTGCGTATTCCAAAGGAAACAGATAATATTGAACGCCTAGATAATGTGAACTGGTGCAATTGTACGAATTGCATAAAAATACCTACTGCCCGAGAATGTGTTTGCTGTTGGGATAGCAAAATAATATCGGATGTAAGAAGCGAAAATATATGTATTACATTAGGTACACGAAAGTTTTGCAAATATAGTTTTAAATTTAGACTCTTTAAATCTGACGAGATACAATGAAATTTTGTAATGTAGTGCTAATAATGAAAAAACCAAATTATTTTCAAGTGAGCAACAAACTATGGCGACATTTAGCATATAAAAATTTTACAAGTTGGGTATATTCTTGGACCTCAATTGGACGTTTCAACAGAATTGTCATACCGCCTTGCACTGTATCACAAATACGAAAACGCTACCCAGAAGAAAGTTGAATATATATTGGTTTCAAGAATGGTGAAGACAACAATGAATATATAAAGTAAGATTTATTAAGTGTTGCATTGTACATTACTATTTTAAACATAAAATTAAATATTCTGAAAAAGATGTTTCAATATAAAATTATTTCTTCTCAAACCTTGACAATTGTTTTTCTTTTGGTTTTTTAAATTTATAAATATTTTTAGGCACATCAAAATAAGTTTATCAACATTAGGGTTACAATTTAAATTTTTTTGCAAGAGGTCAGATTTCCACTCATAACTTTTTTGTCGTATTTATTTTTAAAATGCCAACGTTCAGAACTTTTTGAAAATTGTACATCATCACCAATAATTTTCTGTCTGCATTCAAAGTATTATCTAATATTGCACCTTTACATATCTATTTTCAAAATCGTCAGTTTTAAACTGTAAACTACAGACAACATGGTTGTGATTGGGAGTAAAATGCTTCCGATTGATACGATTTTTCCATGCTTTATATCGTTGTGGATCTTTTTCTTTCCGGGGAAAATTATGTAATATTACGTTTGAATTCTTTAAGTTGTTGTTACAACCAACTACAAAACAATTAGACATTTTTAAACAACAAATAACACCTTGTACGACTGCACAATCGAAAATTTACGCGACTGCACTCATATACAGCGGGCTAGCTCAACCTGGCTCAGCAGACTCGTGTCGGTATGACGTCACGCGCTACTCTGTTAATATATTCGCGATTGAATATCTCAAAAAGTATTGCCCGTAGCAAACTGCGGTTTTCATTTTTGTTCTTAGATAATTTTTTTCTATTTTTTAATGTAAAGTTGTTTTTTTGGTTTACACCCCCTTTAATAATATAAATGTCAATAATATTGACATGTTCTGTACAAAGTGTGTTTCAATAATATTAATATTCATCCATCAGTCTTCAAATGACTGTTTTGTTGGGGTTGGTGTTAAGTTCTGGATTTAGGTTTGACATTTGTATTATTTTAAAAGGTACATTAACACGTAAAATACATTAATATTATTTTGTTTCAGGTAAATAATACAATTTTAATGAGATATTATAGCTGGGATTGATTAATACAAATATATGAACAATGTAATACTAGTGTTATGTATTGTTAGAACAGTATTTCATTGTACCGGTAGAAATAAAGTTGAGGTAGGCAGCATATTATGATGATGGTTTATTTCACAAACGTCAGACATTTATAGGGTAAAAGTACGTTGTACAAGATCTTATTTATATATTATTATATCTTATTATTATTAAAAATAATATCTAACAAAAATATTATTATTTATAAACTTTACGCATGACATAAATAAAAGTTGTTCGAAGGTATGTACATATTATACAATGCAATAATTTTTGCAGACATATTTTATGGATAAATAATGAACAGATAGTTTGTTGTAAATTAATATGTGTTTGAATCTGTACAAATATGTTTATAAACGTAAATACTGAGGAACTAAAACCTAGATCTTGCGTTAACTGTCACGAGATGGCGCAGTCTACATGGATACAGACGATAACAGGAATTTTTATGGTCTGTGTGGTTAAATTTGATGTAAATATAGCTAAAAATCATATTATTTTTAATTATATAATTTGTTGTATTATTGTTATTATTTCTGTAATAATGAAGTTTACAAAATGTGGTCATAATTTAATATCAACTCATTTCGTTACTTGCAATTCTTAGCTAATAACCAATTTTCTTTTTCAGCAATTTACAAAATAATTTTAAATTAAACCTGTAGACTGATATTGGGTATTGTCGTCTAATAATGTTCCTATTCGGTAGGATCTAAACGAATTCTAATCAATATTATATTATATATGAACACGAACGGATATATTAGAATAATAATTTTATAATTTCTGTATTACACTCATGCAATATTGAAGCAACTTGTCAAAAGTTGCACTTGCATCTGCAATATTGCTCAATGTAAAATTAACTTAATAAAGATGGATTACAAAATGAGGTCGTAAATTAATATATAACACTCCTTTCGTTACTTGCAAATAATCTCAGTTAAAATCTAATGTTAATAATTAGTGTGTGCGTGTGTTGGTGTGTGCGTTTGTGTGTATGTGTTTGAGTGTATGTGTTTGTGTGTATGTTTTTGTGTGTATGTTTTTGTGTGTATGTGTTTGTGTGTACGTGATTGTGTGTATGTGATTGTGTGTATGTGTTTGTGTGTACGTGTTTGTGTGTATGTGTTTGTGTGTACGTGTTTGTGTGTACGTGTTCGTGTGTGTGTTTGTGTTGGTGTGTGCGTATGTTTGTGTGTGCGCGTGTTGGTGTGAATGTGTTTGTGTGTATGTGTTTGTGTGTATGTGATTGTGTGTATGTGTTTGTGTGTATGTGTTTGTGTGTACGTGTATGTGTTTGTGTGTATGTGTTTGTGCGTATGTGTTTGTGTGTATGTGTTTGTGTGTATGTGTTTGTGTGTATGTGTTTGTGTGTATGTGTTTGTGTGTATGTGTTTGTGTTTACGTGTTTGTGTGTATTTGTTTGTGTGTACGTGTTTGTGTGTATGTGTATGTGTTTTTGTGTATGTGTTAGTGTGTATGTGTTTGTGTGTATGTGTTTGTGTGTATGTGTTTGCCTGTATGTGTTTGTGTGTACGTGTTTGTGTGTATGTGTTTGTGTGTATGTGTTTGTGTGTATGTGTTTGTGTGTATGTGTTTGTGTGTATGTGTTTGTGTGTATGTGTTTGTGTGTATGTGTTTGTGTGTATGTGTTTGTGTTTACGTGTTTGTGTGTATTTGTTTGTGTGTACGTGTTTGTGTGTATGTGTATGTGTTTTTGTATATGTGTTAGTGTGTATGTGTTTGTGTGTATGTGATGGTGTTTGAGTTTTTGTTTGTGTTGGTGTGTGCGTATATTTGTGTGTATGTGTATGTGTTTGTGTATGTGTTTGTGTATGTGTTTGTGTATGTGTTTGTGTTTCTGTTTATGTGTTTGTGTGTACGTGTTTGTCTGTATGTGTTTGTGTATACGTGTTTGTGTGTACGTGTTTGTGTGTATGTGTTTGTGTGTATGTGTTTGTGTGTATATGTACGTGTTTTTGTGTATGTGTTAGTGTGTATGTGTTTGTGTGTATGTGATGGTGTTTAAGTTTTTGTTTGTGTTGGTGTCTGAGTATGTTTGTGTGTATGTGTTTGTCTGTATGTGTTTGTGTGTACGTGTTTGTGTGTACGTGTTTGTGTGTATGTGTTTGTGTGTATGTGTTTGTGTGTATGTGTTTGTGTGTATGTGTTTGTGTGTACGTGTTTGTGTGTATTTGTTTGTGTGTACGTGTTTGTGTGTATGTGTTTGTGTGTATGTGTATGTGTTTTTGTGTATGTGTTAGTGTGTATGTGTTTGTGTGTATGTGATGGTGTTTGAGTTTTTGTTTGTGTTGGTGTGTGCGTATGATTGTGTGTATGTGTTTGTGTGTATGAGTTTCTGTGTTGTGTGTATGTGTTTGTGTGTATGTGTTTGTGTGTTTGTGTATATGTGTTTGTGTTTGAGTTTATGTTGGTGTGTGCCAGAGCTGGAAAGATTAACTTATTTTTTTAAATCGATTAATGATTAATGATTAAATTTTAAAAATTAATCGATTATGTATGATTATGATTAAAATTGTATGGTTAATCGATTAAGATTAATGATTAATATTAATCATACATTTAATCGATTAAGATTAATCATGATTAAATTTACAAAAATTATAGATAAAGTAAAATTAATTTAAAAAATAGAAAACATTAGTAAACATAAATGTTTTATTTAGATCATAACAAAAATTTTACTCGCGCAGGAAAGTTGCGCATAACGGATTTAAAAAGAACTAACTTCGTGTGTTTTTGATATTTATTGTTGTAATAATATTAATAAATGCATATTCATAAAAAATAGACAAAAATATAAATGTATTGTATTACACATTATATTTATGTAGAAATTCATATTAACTAGCATTATATTATTTTCTAATAAGATCATATGCCACTGGCTGCTTCCAAAATTCGAAAATGATGGTCTCGTAGCGTCACATGTCAATGTTTTTCGCTTTTCTGCCGCACTGCGCAACTTTCTTCGTAAAGACAAACTTTGCTTCACCAATTTCGCGGAGTGGGACTACTGATGCAACCTATATTGTGGTCGTGCGTCAGCTCGACGTCCCGCGAAAATAGACTAACTTGATTTTTAAAAATAATCATAAAGTTCATGATTAATTAAAAAATTAATCATGGAATTTATGATTAATGCCCAAAATTATTTAATCGATTAATTGTGAAATGTTTAAATTTATAATTTTAATCGATTATGATTAATGATTAATTTAATCATTAATCGATTAAAATTTTTGATTAATTTTAATCGATTAATTTACAGCTCTGGTGTGTGCGTATGTTTGTGAGTGCGTGTATTGGTGTGTATGTGTTTGTGTGTATGTGTTTGTGTGTATGTGTTTGTGTGTATGTGTTTGTGTGTATGTGTTTGTGTGTATGTGTATGTGTTTGTGTGTATATGTTTGAGTGTATGTGTTTGTGTATGTGTTTGTGTGTATGTGTTTGAATTTGTGTTTGTGTTGCTGTGTGCGTGTGTTGGTGTGTATGTGTAATGTGTATGTGTTTGTGTTTATGTTTGTCTGTGTGTTTGTATGTGTGTGTGGGTGGCTGTAGAAGGAACATCTCCACATGCTTTGGATGGATCACCTCTACAGGCTTTGGATGGGGCGTGTTAACAGTATTAAAATGGAACACCTCCACAGGCTTTGGATGGGACATCTCCACACAATTTGGATGGGGACACTCCCACAGGCTTTGGATGGGATATCCATTACAAGCTTTGGATGGAAAACTTAGATCTATCTAAAAACGAGTTTATCATAAAGACGAATGTTTTATCTAAATACGAGTTTAATCTAAAGACGAATTTAACTTAAAAACGAATTTAATTTATAATACAAGTTTAAATTAGAGACAAGTTAAATTATAAGACGAGTTTATTCTAAAGACGTGTTCTATCTATAGTCATGTTTTATGTAAAGACGATTTCTATTAAAAGATGAGTTGTATTTAAACAAGTTTTATCTAAAGACAAATGTTAAGAGTTGTTAAATAATTACGAAGTGCGTCTAAGTTAAATTTTAATGACATAGACAAAATAAACTAGATTACCTACTTTTCCCGTATTTATGATGCCTACTGTTAGATCAAATATCAAGCATACCTGGAAGCGATAACCTTGTCGTAAGGCTTAAGGAATTAGTTGGCGAGCTCAAGATCACGTTTAACTCTGGAAGCAAAGAAAACATAAGCAAACATGCTTAGTGAGGAGCAGTAACACGCTGGTGGAACACTTCCACCTCAGACATTCACATCACACATCAATCTCAACATCATACCACATTCCAACATTCGTATCTCGTTGGCGACCTGGTTAGGGCCACTCCAGACCAAGGCTGCTCGCTGCACCGTTGGCAATCTGACTAGGATTACTACAGCCTAGCTGCTTGCTGCACCGTTGGCGGCCAGTCACGGTCCACTACAGTCAACGCTGCTTGCTGCACGATGGCGGTCAACCACGTTCCGCTCACAGCCCGAAGCTGTCGCCGTTACTAGCACAACATCTCATCTGTCATCACGCTCTACACTCTACACATCATAGACACACACGACTCTACTCACTAGGCCAGATCAACACGGATCTATTTCACATAACCATATACACTTTACTGATTTATGATCTGTTCTTCTCGAGCACTACCATTAAACTGAAATCTAAGAGGCTAGCTAATGAGTTTTATTGTCTCAAAAGTTATCTAATTTGTTTGTAGTACTCTTATTAAAATAACATCTCGTAACACAAATATTATTTAAAAACCAATTTATTTTAAAGATGAGTTTTATCTAAAGATGAATATAACCTAAAAACGAGTTATTCGATTATGAATTAAATCTAAAATCAAATTAAGCCAATTACGAGTTTTGTTTGTGGTGAAATACATTAATGTCGTGGACCCGAAAGCAGGTAATAATATTATTGAAATGCTCACATAATCATGACCATGAAGACGAATTTAATTTAAAAACGAATTTAATTTATATACAAGTTTAAATTAGAGACAAGTTAAATTATAAGACGAGTTTATTCTAAAGACGTGTTCTATATAAAGTTATATAAAGACGATATCTATTTAAAAATTAATTTTATTTAAACAAGTTTTATCTAAAGACAAATATTATTTAAAAACAAAAATTATTTAATCTGAGTTTACATATTATACATCAATTTTAAGAGAAAAGAATTCTGAGAACCCGTTTAAAATTTATGTTAACCTCTATGTGTCTTTATTATTTTTATAATTAATTAATAATAAAATTACTAAATTTATGTAGGTATTACATATATACGTCATAACACGCCAAGTCAATGTTACCAACTGTATATTAATTTAATAATTGAAACTTAAAATTAAATTTATTCGATTATGAATTAAACCTACAATCAAATTAAGCCAATTACGAGTATTAGGTACCTACTACACTGATAACCTACTTTACTTATAACTTAAAGAAGAGTTTAACTTACTTTACTTATAACTTAAAGTTGAGTTTAACCTATATTACTTATAACTTAAAGATGAGTTTAATCTATTTTACTTATAACCTAAAAATGAGTTTAACCTACTATACTGGTTATTCCTAATTCTGTGTCAAACAATTATTTAGTATTAAGTATTATTTTGCTCTAAAATTTATTTCTACTTGTTTAGGTATTAAGGTATTATGTTTATTTTTAAGGTATTATTCTCATGCAAAATTATCGATGATTGCTCTATCTTGTGTCAATGGTATTTTGGCTGTATTCATATTAATTATTATTATCGTAATATTACTCCTGTTTGTTAAACTGCATCTGAGATATTTTCTTTACGATATCTTTATCCTGTTTTATTCCCTCTAAATACGTTTTCAGGGATATTATTTTTCGTAATTTTTATTCAAACAAAAATTACGTGGCATCCAATAACTTTAATTTAGTAGAATTTATATCCAATCTACGAACCACGAACTGTGCGCATTGGCGTACCCTCTCCGACAATTGCTAGGGGGCATGCCGTTTTGTTCACCGAAAATGTAGGTGGCACGGTTTTATATTATAATATTATACAAAAATGTCTTTTTCAGTTCTATCGTGCATCAAATAAACTATACACAGTCGAACATTATTGCTTAAATTCTTAATTAATTTTTGATAATACAAAACCTATACGGATCCGCAGTTAAATATGAAAAAGTTCGTCTACCGTCTATGGAACTTTATTTACTGACTGTGATGTGATATGTATACGAATCCGTAGTGAAATATTGTAAGTCCGTTTGCGGAATTTTAATTTCTGATACTGTGGATCCGTACGGATCTCTAAATATAAACATAGTAATAAATATCAAAAAATGAGCAAAATATTATAGCATTTAAAAAGTATTAATTTTAAAATATGTAGCTATACGTAACGTGCAGGTAGCGTATACAATGGTTTTTAGTTTATAACAAACAAAGGGTACCAGCAAAAAACATCAATACAGCAATAAATAACAAAAAATCTGCTGTGTCCACCACAGTACTTCCCCGACCATAAATTTTAATAACTTACTTTCGTAACGTCTTTAATTTTGCTTTATTCAGCAAAATTTAAAAAAAAATTATCTTTTCTCCCAAACTATTTAAGTTGATGCCAACTTCGGTATAATTTAAATAACATGTGAAAAAATCTGATGTGGCCAGCACAAGACCTCCCGCCATACTCTACCTAATCTTTTTAGTTTTTACTATACCTATATATAAATATATTTTTTTCATTTACATACACATATAAACGATGTGTCACTATTTTGTCACTGTCACTGTCATAATCAATTTAAATTTACGTAGTAACAAAAACGATCATGGACCAAAAGGTACTGAATACTGAAGTTTCATACGCACAACAATAATTTATTTCCTTAATAGTATCATGAACAGATAAAAATTTTAAATACGACTAGTATATAGGTTTCCATCATTCCTAGTTGGAACATAGGGCCTCACGAGATTTCTCCATCGGATCCGGTTTTGTGCTAGGTGTTTTAGTTCTTGCCAGGATTTTCCAGTGATTTTCGCTTCATCGATAATTGTTCTTCGCCATGTTATTTTCGGTCTGCCTCTTTTCCGGCTGCCCTGCGGGTTTCAGTCCAGAGCCATTTTAGCAATATTTCCTTGTGACTTGCGCAAGGTCTGGCCCAGCCAACCCCATTTCCTTTTGCGTATTTCCATTTCAATTTTGGTTTGTTTGGTAGTTTTCCATAGTTCTACGTTTGTTATCTGGTCCGGCCAGAATACATGTAGAATTTTTCGCAAGCATTTATTGATGAATACTTGGAGCTGATTGGTGATGGCTTTAGTTACTTTCCATGTTTGGCAGCCATATAGGAGGACGGCTTTTACATTGGTGTAAAAATGCGTAGCTTGGTGTTTAGCGAGTAAATTCTTGAGTTCCATATCTTAGATAGAGAGGCGAAAGATATGCGGGCTTTCTTGATTCTTGCCGCAACGTCGGCATCAGAGCCGCCTGTTTCGTCTATTATGCTACCAAGATAGACAAATTGATTAACCTTCTCGATAATTTCATTGTTGACGCGAAGGGGTTCGTTGTTTACCGTGTTCAATCTAATCTCTTTTGTTTTTCCGATGTTGATTCTTAACCCTGCCTGTCTTGCCTCAGCTTCTAGTATCCGCAGTTTTTGTTGTGCGTCACTTACTTTGTGAGAGAGTAGGCATATATCATCGGCATAGCCCAAATCTCCTAATTTGGAGGTAAGTGTCCATTGAATGCCTGTTTGTGTGGTATTTGCTCTGTTGAGTATTGAGTCAATTACTATATTAAATAGTGTTGGTGAAAGGACGCATCCTTGTTTCACTCCATTTCTTACTGGTATTTCGTCCCCTACAAGCCCTTTGTGAAGAATTCGACAGTTGCTGTCGTTATACAGTTCCTTGATTATGTTTATTATTTTACGGGGTACGCCCTTATCTTGCAGGGCAGTCCATATTGCTTCATGTTTTAGGCTGTCAAAAGCTCTCTCGAAGTCAATAAAGACAAGAAAGAGTGGTGAATTGAATTCAGAGGACTGCTCTATTATAAGTCTTATTGTGTTGATATGATCTATGCAGGAGCGTTGTGGTCTAAAACCAGCTTGTTCTTCTCGCAGTGTAGGTTCTACTGCGTCAGATATTCGGTTGTTTATAATAATGGCTAGTAGTTTGTTTTGGTATTTAGTAGAGTGATTCCTCGCCAGTTATTGCAGACAGTAGGGTCTCCTTTCTTTGGTAGTTTAATGATAAGGCCGTCCTTCCAGTTTCTAGGGAGTTTCTCATCTTTCCAGGCTGATACTAGAAGAGGATGTATTTGTGTGGCGATGTAATTTGGGCAGGATTTGAAGAGTTCAGGTGCCAGGTTGTCAGGGCCGGCAGCTTTGTTGTTTTTGAGGTTGTTAATCGCTCTTTTGATTTCGTTGAAAGTTGGTTCGTTTATGTTTATCCTTAGCTGTTGGGGTTGCTGTTGTTGTCTTTGTATTCTTTGTATAGGATACGGTTCATTTGGCTGCGAGCTGATGATTTCAGCGAAGTACTCTGTCCATCTAACAGTTTGATCTTCTGCCGAAGTAAGTTTTTGGCCGTTAGCATCTTTTATTGTTGGGGGGTTCTGAATGTGTGCTTTTGAGATAGTTTTTTAGTTATTTGGTACAATGCTCTGGAGTTGTTGGTTTCCGCTGAAATTTGCGCTTGCTGGGCTAAGTTATTGGCCCATTCCCGTTTGTCTCTCCTTGCGGCTCTTTTGACCTGGGCATTTAAGTCTCGGTACAGCAGCTTTAATTTTAGGGTTTCACCTGGGTCTGTTGTTTGTAGCAGCTTGCTGTTAGTGTTTTTCCGTCTTTGGATTAAGTTCCAGGTGTTTTCGGATATCCAATCCTTCCTGTTTTTGTCTCTTATTCCTAGTATATTTTTACTAACATTCGAAAGCTTTGTGCTTATGGCATCCCATGTTTTATCATTATCGTCCTGATTTTGAATAAACTCCATTTCATTTTGTAATGTTGCTTCAAAGCGTATTCGGATGAGAGGATTGTTCAGTCGTTCAATGTTATATTTTGTTCGTCTTGCAGATGTTATTTTCCTTTTGACTGAGCTTATTTTTAGGCGTATACTACCTACTACTAGGTAGTGATCACTGGAGATATCTGCTCCTCTGTAACTGCGAACATTGAGTAGTGATTTCTTCCATTTTCTACTTATTGTTATGTGATCTATCTGGTTCTTTGTTTTATTGTCTGGGGACACCCAAGTTTGTTTATGAATGGTTTTATGGGGGAAGAGGGTGCCACCGATAACCAGATCATGGTTAAGACACGCATCGATAAATAATTCTCCGTTTTCATTTCTTGTTCCTACGCCGTGTTTCCCCATAATTAATTCCAAGTTTTCATTATCGCTACCGACTTTTGCGTTTAAGTCCCCCATTAGGATCACTATGTCAGATTTTTTAATTTTATTGATGGTTTCGGTTAGTTGGTCATAAAAAGATTCCTTATCTTCTGGGCGCGCCATTTCTGATGGGGCGTAACATTGTTCAAGATTCCTCAGTTGCGTGGTGAGACGGGCTGTAATGATTCTGTCTGAAATCGGGTCCCATTGGGTAAGAGATTTCTTCGCTCTGCTACTCAAAAGTAAGCTAAATAAATACGACTAGTAGATGACAAAAATATAATCTATCATTTGAAATGGAAAATTTTGTGATAAATTAATTATTTATCGAATTATTTAAGCAAAGTACTACGTCCGGTTTGGGGCTTGCTATAGAAAATAACTGGATTCTTAAGATTTGTATTAAAACCTTAAATGTAAAATTTGGTTGTTAAATCGTACTTATATTTACTAAAAACTCACACTTGAAAATTTTAACTCGTCACAATACCTCCCCTTAGAATATAATGCGAGAGGTAAAAACAACTGATCATCATCATTTAAATGTTGTTTTTGATTCTTCGACTACATTTTTTCCCAGAGAACTTTAATTTTGATAATACACTTGAAAAAATTTGAATAATTTTTTGAGAAACAATTGAATATTGCATAAATGTCATTTTTTACATTTTACTAAACTTATCTCCCCGAGAACTTTAAATTGACAACAAACTCGGTATAATTTGAATTACGTATAATAAAAAAATTGACGATCGGTTATTCTACTAGAATCATTTTCCCGAGAGCTTTAATTTGATATCACACACGATTTTAATAAAAATAAAATAAGTTATGTTTATAAGGTTGGTACCACTGGTTGAATAAAAAAATTTGAATAATTTTTTAACAATTGAAAATCGCATAAATGTAATTTTTTACATTTTTACTAAACTTATCTCCCCGAGCGCTTCAAATTGACACCAAACTCGGTATAATTTGAATAATTTATTTAAAAACAATTGGCGATCGTTTAAATGTCATTTTTATTTTTCTACTAGAATTCGTTTCACGAGAGCTTTAATTTAATACCACACACGATAGTATTTTGATAAAAATAAAAAAAGTTTTGTTAATAAAATTGGTCACTGGTAGCATAAAACTCATTAACTAACTTGCAGTCAGATTTTGGGTCAAAATCTTAAACATAAAATTTCAGTCCGACAGACACACAGACTAACAGACCGACTTTTTTAAATATGTTTTTTGGATTCAGTAGGGTCTAAAACGTGAAGATTCACTAAAATCTCGAAATGTCAAAAAATCACGATTACAATACTTCCCTCTATTACATAGGTCGGGGAAGTAAAAATGAGCAAGTTATTATAGCATTGAAAATGTTTTAATTTTACACTATGTATACATATACGTAAGGTGAAGTTAGCGTATAAAGGTTTTTTTGTTTATAACAAATGAAGGAGAACAGCAATAAATAGCAAAAAATGAGCAAAAAATTTCATCATTCACGAAGATACGGGCTCCAGATAAATGTTGAAACTCGGGCCCCCAAATCCATAAAGACGGCCTTCGACATTACGTTTTTCCACAAATTAACGGGAAAAATAACAGTTATGTTGAAATATTATATATTGAACATTTGAAAGAAACCCTTGTGCATCTGTAGTACTCAGTTCTAGCCGACAACAACGAGTATTATGTAACCAATAGTATAACATGCAAATAAAAAATACACTGTGTGTGTGCGTGTGTGCATGTGTGTGTCAGTTGTTTTTAAATTATATACGTGTAGACACTGCTTCACCTTCTTTTATTGGACGCGAAGATGATATTATATTCAAAAATGTCACTCAACTCGATGTTAACCTTATCTATATCAAATCAACTTGTATGACTTTACAAACGAAGTTGTGAGGTGTCAGATAAAATGTAGGTATAAGGTTTTCCTTCATACACAATTTATAATATCTCCATCATCTCTAAATAACTGTTAATTCGTTGAAAAACTTCATGACAGGAGTAGGGAATCAGAAAGCACAACTCAAACTGATTACGCTGTATAACTGTTATTTTGTCCTTAATCCCTTCCAAACGAAGATATATGGATTCATAAAGGTTGTCTCTAAACAAGAAAAACGTTAATATCTTCACAGAACTCTTATTTAACCGTATTTTTTTGGAAAAAAATATAAATGACAGCTTATGAGAATTTACTCGCTATCACTATCATACCAGCCATTTTTGCGGATCGCATCACCTCTACATTTCGATTTTTTTGGAAAAAAAATAAAACAATGTACCTATCTAATAGAAAAATGCCCAAGGAATCCAATGCTGGAAACCGGAAATTGATATCATAATTCGTTATAAAATTATATAGCTGATTAAAAACAGTAAACAAAAAAATACTAAAATTTTACTATTTTCTCTCGAAGAAAAACTCTACTACTCTACATTTTGGCTTACCTAACCAAGGAAAAGGATAATGTACCCTATAGAAAAATATATTTCGACTTTACCAAGGCCTATTAAAGTTTTTCAAATAATGTTTCTACTGTTAATAATATCATTGAATATTAATTTCAATTAAAGAAATATGATGATCAAGAGAAAGCATATAAATGTGTCCGACGAATCACAAATTCAATGCTGGAAATCTGTACCCATTAAGATATTATAGTTGATTAAAAAGGCCTGCTTAAATCATAAAAAGCAAGGTACCTCGTCTTTTTAGGTCTAAGAGCCTGGACTAGTAGGCTTAATTGGGCTTAATCCTCAGGGGAGATGTGAAAAAGAGTTGACAATAGCATTACTTTTAATTAATTAATTGCATAAAAATACTTAAGGTATATTACTTGGCAGATAATTGGAAAAAAATAACGTACAAATGGAGCTTTTCTGTGATTTTTAAAAATTCATTAATTTATTCAGCCCAGTAATTCAAAAAGTATTAACTTGACAAAAAAAAGTATGGGAACAATTTTGTAGCAGATTTGATCTTCTATAACTTTTATTACGATACTTTTTTTCTAAAATCTACACGAACAGAATTATTTGCCAATAACTGATTTTGGGCGCCATTTTTCCAAAATGGCGACGTGAGCGGCGATCGCTCGAAGTCGCAAATTTAGGGTTAACAAGGCCACCTAGTCTACAATCCTACCATGACAGACCCTGCGGTCTGTCATGGAGGGTATACGGTGGTATACGGCGTATACCATGTGGTTTGATTTGAACGAATAGCGTATACCCTGTGCTTTTTCAAATACTTTAAAAATTTAAACAATTTATTAGATAATATTTAACAATTCATTTCATATTCACTTCCATTATGATTGGCAACACTGTAAACCAAAGTAGTGGTCGTTTATTTCAGAGCTCATAAATAAGTGTTCATAGTGTAAAACTCGGTAAAACAAACTAAAAAAACATTAATTCTACGTCTATCAGTAGTCTATTGGGCGTGAGTGAAGCACCTGCAGTAGATAGAATTTCTCGATTTCTCTCTTACGCGGTGGAGTTAACCTAACTTTCCCATCATGTCAGAATTGGACAAAAAACTTGATCATATTTTGAACAAAATAGCCCTACTTGATGAACTGGTGGTAATTAAAAAGGAACTACAAGATTTCAACTCCAATGTGAATAAAAATTCTGAAAAAATAGCTCAACTGGAAGCTATAATCGAAGATCAACAACGAACTATACACGTCCTAGAAAAAAGTGTCAAACAGAAGAATCTCATATTTCATGGTATAGAAGATGATGAATCTAATAATCATGAGCTAACACCTAAACTAATTGATGTGATATGTAAAGCATCGCAAATCAAAATTAACACATCACAAATCGATAATGCATTCCGCTTGGGAATCAAATCAACAAAAAATCGCCCAATACTAGTCACCTTTGCTAGTACGAATCTAAAAAACCAAATTCTAGCAAATAGATCTAAATTTAGAGACATTAATGTCATTGTTAACCCCGATAGAAGTGAAACCGAGCGTCAAAAGAGAAACCAATTAAGAAATACTGTAAAGGAATATAATGATAAAGGCATCAACGCCAAAATTATTCGGGGCAAAATAGTATTCACCCCGGAAGACAAAAATGTCCGTACGAGAATCACAAGGAACAGGCAATCATTATCATCAGAAGAATCACCCTCTAAAAACTCTCACACATTCAAGAAAATAAAGTCGGCGCTAGACAACCAAACGCACAGCGCGGGCGTGGGGGCTACGAGCGATTTTTTAGCCCAAAAGCCTTCAACGGCAACAGCAACATGATAACAAAAAATGTATCCTTTTATAAAGCAAATAAGCAATCATTTAATAGTAAAGAAAATTTATCCACTTGTAACGTCACTAACATAGATTTAAGTACTACTAACAACCTGAATCAAGGAAAAAATATAGATTCTAAAATAAATTATGTTTGTAGGCACGGCCTATCTCTGAACTTTTGGAACGTAGAAGGTTGGAACAATTTCTATACTCTGGATGATCTAGATTCAATTCAGACCATTCTTACTAACGATATCATCTGTCTCTGTGAAACATGGCACTTGCGGGACGATTTACAACTACCGGTCTATTTGAAAGGATACACTTGCTTATTTAACAGTAAGGGAGTAAAGTGCAAACAAAAAGGTAGGGCAAGCGGCGGACTAGCTATTATCATTAGAAACAGCGACGAATTTAAAATTACTCTGGTTGAAAATACAAATTTATGGATAATTTTTGAATTTAAATACCGGGAACTAAAGCTTATAATAATATTTACTTATTTAAGTCCGAGCTTGGATACCTATTGCATAAGTATGTTGGAAGAATCAATTGAATTTATTGTAGCTAATTATGATTTACACCAAATAATTATATGTGGTGACTTCAATGCTCACATCGGCAATCTAAATCAGATTTTTTTCTCAGCACTACGTTAACGAGACCAGGCAATCCCTTCATGAAAATGTGAATCCAAGAGGTAGATCACTAGTAAATACAATGGAAAAATACGGGCTTTATACTTTAAGTGGTAGGGTAGAAGGTGACATTCCTGGTAACTTCACATTTTTGAACGTCAAGGGTCGCAGCACTATTGACTTAGCATGGGCAAATTTAAATGGTTATGATAAAATAGCTTCATACAAAGTAATTCCTACTCTGAACAAGTCCTCCCATTGCATGTGCGTAATAAATTTTACTGCAGGATTCCAAAAAACCCATGCAATGAATTCAAACTCCCCACAAAACTTAATGAATTATTATCCCAAATACGAGGTCGATTTTAAATTTAATAATGATAAAAAGCCTGTTTTCCAATCTAATATATCTAATCATACTAATATTTATTTCAACAGTGAAAATATCAATGAACTTGCAAAGAATTTAGAGATATCAATTAAAGAAGTTGCATCCTCAACTAACATGCTGATAATAAAACGAAATACTCTCAACACAAACATAGATAAGAAGCACAACCCGTGGTTTGATCTAGAATGTTCAAAAGCAAAACAAGAATGTAAAGCTTCTCTAAAATCATTTACGAAAAACCCAAATAGCGAAAACCTGTCAAAATATACCCTAGAAAAGAAACAGTATGTACATTTCTTAAAGTCAAAAAAAGGTAAATTTTATAAAGCAATCCAGGATAAAATCAGCAATACTAAAAACTCTGCAGAATTTTGGAAAATAATAAACACTTTCAGATGCAAGAGACTACAAAAGAATGAAGTAAGTCTGGAAGAATGGGAATTATTTTATACTAACATCTATAAAGAAAATTCTCCAATCTATGTTACTCTTTTCGATTGTGTGCACCCAATACTGGATGTTGATATCTCCCTCGAAGAGTTACAGCATAGTTTATTTAAAAGTAAATCTCATAAAGCTGCTGGCCAGGATGGATTAAACAACGATTTTTATAAGGCTCTTCCACCCAACTGGATCCACTACATTCTAAATCTTTTTAATAAAATAATGTCACAAGAAATACTTCCTGACAGTTGGTCTAATATCCACACGTTTCTAATTCACAAAAAAGGCGATCCCACAGATCCAGCGAATTATCGGGGCATAGCCTTAGTAAATTCATTATGCAAACTTTTCACTAAAATTCTGTTCAACAGGTTACAAAACTGGTGCGAAAGTTATAACCTAATACATGAAAATCAAGCAGGATTTAGAAAAAACAGAGGGACAATTGACAACATTTTTGCTTTTTCAGTCTTAACACATCTTCAACTAAGACTTAAAGGGCAGGGGGTTTATGCTATTTTAGTTGATCTTAAAAGAGCATTTGACTCTATAGACCACAGTTTATTATGGTTTAAACTGTACAAAAGCGGAGTATCGTCCAAAATAATTAGGATTCTACAATGCTTATATAATAGTGCATTATTACAAATAAAAGTAGATAATAATCTCACTAACCCAATTAAAATAACGCTTGGAGTTTTACAAGGAGAAATCTTATCGCCTTTTTTATTTCTGTTATTCATAAACGACATATGGGAGTTCTTCATGAAGAAGGAGATTAGAGGTGTAAACATTGATGGAAGTAATGACGTTTCAATCCTAGCATTCGCAGATGACTTAGTGATTTTTGCACATTCTCCGGTAGATGTTAAGAAGAAATTAGGAATTTTACAACAATATTGTGAACTAAATTCTCTACAAGTTAATACTACCAAAACGAAGATCCTACACTTCCACAAAGGCCGTGAAAGAAGTACTTCTTTTTCCCTAGACGATAAGCCTATTGAAACCGTACAAACATTTTGCTACCTGGGTACTACATTCTCTTCATCTGGGAAATACCGCGTAGCAGCTACTGAAAATGCCAAAAAAGCAAACCTTGCGATACAAAAAGTTAAAAACATACTATATAAATCCAAGTCAAATGGCTGGGACGAGAAAACGAAACTTTTGAATTCAATTATTAATGCAACAGTCTTATACTCAACTGAAATTTGGGGTTCGTATCAGCTAGAAACATTGGAGCGCTGTCAGTTACAATTCCTTAAATGTATATTAAACGTGTCAACAAAAACCCCTGATTGTTATATTAGATTGGAAACAGGAACTATCCATATTTCATTGTTAGTTTGGAAACGCATTCTAAAACTCTGGTCCAAAATCTTAACTATGGATAAGAGTAGACTACCAAAAATCCTATATAACAGATTAGTTCAGCTTGATAACTCAATCCTAAATAAAATCGAATGGAATTGGTACACTCAAATAAAATTATTTCTAAATTCTTTAGGCTTCGATCAAGTATGGCGTGATCAATTTATAAACAACAAAATACTTGACGATATTATCATTACCTACAAAAATTCGCTTATACAAAAAGACCTATCTCAACTTCGCAATAGCAGATACAGCTTGTACTATAAGCATATCAAATTCAAGTTAGAAACCGAATCGTATTTACAACTAAATATAACGTTTGCGAAAATCCAATTAATTAGTCAAATCCGTGTAGCAAGAAAGACTGGGTTAAGAATTTACCACAAAGGTCTAAAATATGTCCTAGATTGCACCAACCATTGTACCTTATGCAATAGGCTCCAGCCTGATTCAGCTTTTCATTTCTTCTGCGAATGTCCAATCCTTGACCCGTACCGTAAACATTTTCTCAATAAATTCATCCGTAATCAGGAATCAGAATGTGATTTTTTTGTCAATTTTTTAACGAACCTTACTGTTGAAAAAGTAAATTCAATATTTTTATTTACAATTAATGCCTTTAAAACTCGCAGCTTCTGTCTGAACGAATAAAACATTCGTGCTTGCTCTATAGCTTAAACCCTAATATGTTTGTAGCTATCAGTGCAGACGCAAACAATAGAAATATTCGAACCTTCTACGGCTTTGCAATCCTTTATAAATATTATAACTCTTTTTTGCATACCTACATGGATTACTTTGGTTGTGCTCGTTGTGCTTTTAAGTGCTCAGTCATGCATTCGATATCAATCTCAAGTTTCAGTTTTTCTTCTATTTAGTTAACTATGTACTATTATGTTTATTAGTTTGTTTCATCATACAATACTTGAGATTAAGTTTTTTTATTTTCTATTTGGTAAATTATGTAGGTACTATTATGTTTATTGGTGTGTTTCATTACTTAACTAATTATTATATTACTTACTGTTGTAAATACCAGCATTTAGTAAATTTTGTCAATCCATTTGTATGGGGTTTGGCCCCGACAGCAAATTAATAAAAATAAATAATAATATTCACTTCCATTATATCAAAATTTGTTTCCTGAAATCTAAAATTCTTAGAAGAATAGAGAAAATAAGGTAATTAAATTTCACGTCATTTTATTGTGAATAGGCGATTCAAATTAAGTTTTATATTATATTTTTTTTTAAATATTATCTACTTACTACTACTAACACGAAAATGTGTGAAGCTAAAAATTTGTATAGATGTTCTATTTGATGTCCTAAACTACATATCAAAAGTCCCCAACTCTCCCCCGTCCGCATTCCTTATTTTGTAAGGGTTGAATATGTACATTTTTAGTTTTTTGCGTTTATCTCATAAATGGTTAATATTACGAAGAAAAGTGTTATATATGAAATTGTAGAGAATAAAATTCTCTATAAAAAAGGTTGTTTCATGTAAGTAGTACAGTTTCCGAGAGAATCGTGAAAATGTATTTTTCATATAGGTACCAATTTCTTTAAATCAAGTCATTATTTTGTGTTATCGCAAGAAATCGACTGTAATTATTTAACGTGTGCAAATATCGACTTCAAGCTTATGTGACATTCATTTTCCTCGGATATATTTTTAAAAAAGTAACATTATTTTCAAAAATTTTGTAGCTCTGCTCTGCTGTTATGATAATTTGAATATATTCCCCGATAAATTTTTTGTATGTTTCCTCTCGTATACCTACTATTTTGGTAGGAAATTTGCATAAAATAAAGAAAAAAAATAGGAGACTTCTGAAATTTTTGCAGAGTTATAAAAAAAATTTAACATTCAAGATCCCGATGAGTCCCGAGCAGCAGAAACTGTGCTCGAGTCGCCATATTGAAAAAAAGTCAAAAAAACTCGGGAACTTTAAATTTTACGGTAAATATTGTTATATTATAATATTGTAGCTTATAAAATTTCCTACAAAAAGATGCCATGACTGTTTTACATAAAACTAATAATAAATAAACGAGAAAATATATTTTGGTATAGAACGAAGCTAATTAACGTTCTTTCCTGACACAAAAACGGCTGTAACTTGCGAACGGATAGAAGCATTCTATCCTACGGACATTTTTATATCAAATATATTATTTTTAATTTTTAGGGGGGCTGGTTTAGCCTCAATTTTAACAGAAAATTCAGAAAATTTTGTATTTTTTACATTTTTTGTGTTTAATTTAATCTAATTAATCTAATTTCTGAATAAAATTGATATATCGACTTCTGGTTTCCAGTGTTGGATTCCTTGGACATTTTTCTATAAGATAAATTTTTATTAAACTTTTAAAGGCCTCTAGGTTGAGCTGATATTCAAAATTTTTGTGCAAAAAAAGTGAAGTTTTAGTATTTAATTTCTGACCGTATTAAGATATCGACTTCCGGTTTCCAGAATTGGATTTGTCGGACATTTTTCTATAAAATGCATTATTTTTAATTACTTTTGAGGGCCTTAATTAAGCCACAATTAATTGTTTTACGCGTAGAGAAAATAGTGACATTTTAGTATATTTCTTTTGTTTCCTGTGTTTAATCAACTCTAATTTCTGATTTGAGGTAACAAGTACTCGGCATCAGTCATAAAAAGAGAAATTACAAGTTAATGTTTCGGCTGCACAACAGCCATCATCAGTGCTACAAAACTTACGAGATATAAAGTAATGATAAATAATAATATATCGTAAAAAAACATGATGTACAAATAATATCGCAAAAACATGTGGAAGGGTGCCGTGTTAACAGCAGAATATTCAAATTCCGAATCTTGTTACAGCCTAATATTCATTTTCAGAATATTCAAATACCTATTTTTTTAGGTTTGCACAGAATTATTCAAATTCCGAAGTAAGTATGTCACAGCCGAATCTTCATTTTCAGAATATTCATAATTCGAAAATTTTAGGACTGGCCAAAATGATTAAAATTAAGAAATATGTTACAGCCGAATATTCATTTTCAGAATATTCAAATTCCGAAATATTAAAATTCCGAAACATACTGCAGCCGAATATTAATTTTCAGAATATTCATATTCCGAAAGTTTTAGGTTTGCACGGGATTATTCAATTTCCGAAACATGTTGAAACCGAATATTCGTTTTCAGAATGTACATATTCCGAAAGTTTTAGGTTTGTAAAAATTTATTCAAATGCAAAAATGTATAAATAAATAAATCTTTTTCTAATTTTAATAAAATCTTATATCAACGTTTTATTGTCTTTTAATCTAAATATCATTAAAATCCTGATTTAATCAGGAAAATTATTTTTCAAATAATTATGTCATTTATATGGTAGAACAAGTGACGTGGGAGCTCCTAACTTAATGAAACCTTTAAAATTATGAATTAAAATAATACTGAAATAATTATTTTGATCTTATGTTATAACAAAATAAAACTGTCATTTTAACAAATGGCATTCTAATTCTAGCGACGAAAAGCAAAACTAATTTCAAACTGCCAGCAAGCGATAAATTGAATATTCGGCATTTGAATAAATTTGTACAAACCTAAAACTTTCGGAATATGTACATTCTGAAAATGAATATTCGGTTTCAACATGTTTCGGAATTTGAATAATTCCGTGCAAACCTAAAACTTTCGGAAAATGAATATTCTGATAATTAATATTCGGCTGCAGTATGTTTCGGAATTTTAATATTTCGGAATTTGAATATTCTGAAAGTGAATATTCCGCTGTAACATGTTTCGGAATTTCAATAATTCTGGTCAAACTTACATTTTTCGGTTTATGAATATTCTGAAAATGAATATTCTGCTTTAACATGTTCCGGAATTTGAATAATTCTGTGCAAACCTAAAACTTTCGGAATTTGAATATTCTGAAAATGAATATTCGGCTGTAACATGATTCGGATTATGAATATTCTGCTGTTGAAACCATTCCCATGTGGAACACGTTCACTGTCACACAACGGAATAGTGCTTCGGACAATACCAAGACTAGTCTTGGTATTGGTCTTGGTCTTAACAAATATTACAAATCAAGACCAAGACTCAAGACTAGACACTCAAGATCAAGTGTCTTGAACAAGAGTCTTGCAAGAGTCTTGATCCGTTTATTAATTTTTTTCTTCTTAAAAACAATAATACGAGTATATTTATTTTAAAAATAAAATTAAATATATAAAATACAATTTTGATACTTACATTTTCTTAAATAGCATTTATCTGATGCCGGCCGGGTCATAATGACCAAGGACCATAATGAATCCAGTACGGAACTCAGTAGCTCAGTACCATAATAAAATATTAAACAACTCGTTACTTACGAAGTTTCAAAAATAGCATAACTTGACTTTTTACTTCCTTGTACGGAGTAAAAAGGAAGTATTGTAATCGCGAAAAATTTCGGTTTTCAGATTTTATGGAAATAAAAAACGGAGTTCTGTTGGACTCAAGAAGGGTTTTGTTAGCATAGATTAGTTTATGTGTTCTGTTTTTTCATGTTCTATTTTATCAATGTTCTGTTTTTTCAGTGTTCTGTTTTTTCACTGTTCTGTTTTTTCACTGTTCTGTTTTTTCATTGTTCTGTTTCTTCAGTGTTCTGTTTTTCCATTGTCCTCTTTTGTCATTGTTCTGTTTTTTCATGTTCTGTTATTTCATGTTCTGTTTTTTCGTGTTCTGTTTTTTCATTGTTTTGTTCTTTCATGGAATCAGTTTTCCTTAAATATATTGGTACATTATTTATTTATGACAATTTTTGCAATTAAAAATAAAAGATATATAATTATCTATGGATACAGTTATTTTTAAATACAATTTGCTGAATCTGGTAGTATTTAGTAATAAAATAAAGTGCAACTAATATTCTTTTTTAAGTGCCAGTATCTTGTTGTCCATGATATGAAATTTGTTTCTACACAAAATGAATTATTATGACAGTGACAGTACAGTTGACATCTTTTGCTTGCATCTTGGTTTACATTATCGTTTACATATTACATGAACATGAAACTATTAAAATGTAAGTAAAACTATTTATTAGATTAGTAGAATAAGCAGATTTAGGGGAGAGGTCGTGTGCTGGTCTGATAATCTTCACGACTTGGACCATAATGCTCGCCGTTACGTTCCTTATAAATAACTATTATAAATCTATATACGGAATGTAGGTACCTATACTCAAAATCACAAGTTCTGGCAGTATGGCAGAGATAGCAATACAGTGTTGCTAAATGTATCCCATAAGAGTAATGTGTTAGACAAAGATGGAGAATCCAGAGGCGGATTGTTTGTTTTTCGCTTACTTGTACTTTTAATAAATTATGCTGATTATTTATTGATGTTTCTCAAAACCAATAAAATGTTTAATTAATTGAATACATTAATAAGTAATCAATTGATATACATCCAATTTAAAATCTTTTACTTAGATAAAAAACTCTGGTTCCTCTAAATTAAATTTGTAAGTCAAAAAATAATCTAATTAAATATAATTCGAGAATTCGATAAATTATACAATAATTCTCCAGTGTTTCAATTTATTCTCACCCTCTTTACTGATAATTTTTCTCGTTTAATATGAAGGATACATAATTAAGTAAAATATTAAATTAATATAAATATACAATTTTATTTTATTTTTTCGATAACAAATTGATAACAATGTAACAATAAAATAAACACAGCCAAAGACGGCCAAGTCAAAATCACAAATGGCGAGTAATACAAATATATACATGTTGTTTAAAAGACATAACAATTAATGAACAAATGTTGTCAATATATACATAGCATAAAATAGAATTACAAACTTAAAGAAAAATATCACAAGTACATTGAAAATTTGAAGTAAGGTCCTGGACCTGTTTACATTTAAACTTCGTCAGGTATTTAAGCGTAGCAGCGGTACTCAAACATACAACTCATGCGTCACATCTTCATCGCTTTCAGTATCACTGTCGTCACGTAAGGTTCGATATCATCTTGCAATTGATCAGCTTCCCAAAATCTTTTTTCTTCATTTACAATGTGCCTATCATAAATTGTCCATTTTGCTCGGAAATTTTTGAATATGCTTCACATATTATGGCACTATGTTAGTTGGGATTACATTAGATAGTAGTTACAAATATATTACAAGAAATGTAATTAGTATATGTCTTGAAATAAGATTACAGGAGTAGGTATAGTTATTATATCATTTCTTAAGTAATGTGAAATCAAGCTTATAATATTTTTAAACTGTTTCATAACTGCTGGCTTCTTTTCCCATCGGCACCACTCCACCGCTATAAGATTTACAACCCTATACTAACATTTCATTAAGAAATTTAACACTGCAAACTAAATGTGTTAAAGCATGAAAACTGAATGGTGTACCATGAAACAATGTAAGTGAAAAACTGGCAACAAGGCCGAGTTTATCTCCATAAGAATAACATTGCCTATCTCTGCCATACTGCCAAAACTTGTGATTTTCACTATATATACTTTAAAATAAATCATTACAGCGTAATTTTACAAAACTATAAATTGTTCGCAATTAAAGTTAACTGTTACTGGTGACATGTCCTAAATTATTAAAAAAATGAATACCTTTTGATGTAATTATAAATTTATTCAAAATTTAGTATATTTTGATACTAATAAACAGTTTTTTTATCAAGAATCTTGATTCAAGACCAAGACTGAATGTCACAAGACCAAGACTAAGGCAAGACCAAGACAGTAGGTATACTAGGCGGGTACTGGCTCATTTCAAGGTCACTCTCCTCCAGGTGACCTAGAAACTCGCTGATGACGTTGCCCACTCGCTGCTAACTTCAAGGTCATCTTGACTTCCATTTCAAGGTCATGGACACCCTGTATATACCCAGGTGACCTAGAAACTCGCTGATGACGTTGCCCACTTGTCGCTAACTTCAAGATCATCTTGATTTCCATTTCAAGGTCACCTCCACTTCCAGGGTTGTTCCATGCCTAATGCCTCATCCGCATGCCTCATGCCTCATCCGCCATGCCTCATCCGCATGCCTCATCCGCATGCCTCATCCGCATGCCCCATCGTCACCCCTGTTGTCCACTTGTTGACCTATATTTCAAGGTCATTGTGACTTCCATCCCCCAGGTGACCTAGAAGTTCGCTGACGATGTTGTCCACTTATTGACTAATATTTTAAGGACATTTAAACTTCCTCATTAACGCCGTGACGTAGCTGCTCACTCAAGGTCATTCGGACTTCCACGTAGAAAAAAACATTTAGACTTTGAGGTTATGTAGACTTTTATTGTAAGGACATTTAAACTTCCTCTTGACATAGCTGCTCACTCAAGGCCATTCGGACTTCCACGCAGAAAAAAACATTTAGACTTTGAGGTTATGTAGACGTTTATTGCAAGGATATTTCTCATAAACACCTTGACGTCATGACACATGGTCATTCAGACATCCACGTTTAAAAAAACATTTAGACTTTGAGGTTATGTAGACGTTTATTTCATGGTCATTTAGACTTCCATATATGTTATTTGAAATAACATGTTAGTTAATAAGCTAAAAACCACAATTTGATATGAAACAGGAAGTATGTTAATGAGTGAGTAATTTTTAAAACCACAATGTGATAAGAAACAGGAAGTATGCTAATGAGCTAACAATTTTTAAAACCACAATGTGATATGAAACCGGACGTGCTTTAATAAGAAGAAAAATAAGAAGAAGTATGGAAATTTTTGTAGTGATAAGAATACATATAAGAGCTGAATTATTAACGATGCTGTTCACTGTTTACGTTTTCGATAATTTACAGAAAATTGTATAGTGTTCAGTGACGTTACCGCTCAAGGCCATTTAGACTTCCATATTTAAGGTGAATATTAGTGTTTTTTTACTGAACATGAAGAGTGAGAAGGATCGTCTCTTAACATACGTCGCCTGGCCAAACCCATACATAGACCCACAAGAGCTGGCTAAGGCTGGCTTCTTCTCCATTCGGTGTGAAGATGTGGTGCGTTGCGCCTTTTGTAACGTAGAGATCTCCCGTTGGGAGGAGGGTGACAACGCGATGACTGACCACCAGAGATGGTCCAACACTTGCCCGTTCGTTCGCGGAGTTGAAGTAGGGAACATTCCTTTAAACCCAAACGACAAAATAGAAATCCCGTGGGTGAGTCATGACACTTGCGGTAGATATGGGGTTGAAATCCGGCCGAATTCAGTGCTTGAACGTTCGGAACAGAACATAGACTTAAATAAATTAGGAATTACACTAAATAGAAGCCCGGTGTATCCGAATTATAGCACTAAAGAAGCACGGCTTAACACGTTTAAAGAGTGGCCTTCATCGATTAAACAAACATTGGAAGAGCTAGCAGATGCTGGGTTTTTCTATATTGGCAAAGGTGACCAGGCGGTGTGTTTTTCTTGCGGGGGCGTGTTGAAAGACTGGCTCGAAGTAGATGATCCTTGGGAGCAACACGCTCGTTGGTGTAGTTTAATTTACCGATAAAGGTTAAACTAGATTATAACGTGTTGCAAAAATTACCATGTGTCGATCATTATAATTTACCAATTAGGTTAAAAATTATTATTAAGGTATTGTAAGGTGTAAAAATAATTAAAAACATATAATATTGTATAATCATTTTATTATAATAAAAAACATGTGTATTACATTCTACTTTTATTTATAAAACCTAATTATTTTCCATTTAAAGCATATTTTACATCATCATATACTAAATTAGTGGACATAATTAATTCTACGTATACAGTTTTTGAAGTCAATTTATTTACAATTTGAGGATAAAAACTCAATTTATCATACTTTTTAACTTTTAAGTTTTTCACTAGCAGTATTTCAAGATTTAAAATGCCCTTAAATTTTTCGTTATCATTATCAGCATAATATTTTGTTTCAATTATATAACCATTACATGGAATAGCATATTCATTTTTGTTTTTAGAATTTAATATGTCATACGTGTCAGCATTTAATTGTAACACTAAATAAACAACGAAAATATTTTGGGCAATATTCAATTTTTGATTTATTAATTCTAGTGAATTTTTATTTTCCGTAGTATTATAATCTAATTTCAATTTTAATTCATTTATATCTTCTAACAACTCGGTTTTCAAATCACTTATTTTTTTCATCAACTGATCAGTAAGTATAATATTTATTTGTCCTCGATAAGAAATCATGTCTTTAATATTTGCTTTTATTATTTCCTCTTGAACTATTTTTAATTGGGTCTTAATCAATGGTACAATTACATTATCTTTTAAATTCTGATTATTCTGTTCAAATTTTTGATCAACAATTTGTTGAGTTAAATTTTTATTAATTTCTTGTAATTTACTTATGTCATCTTGAACTATTTTCAATTGGTCCTTAATAATTGGTACAATTACACTATCTTTTAAATTTTCATTATTCTCTTCAAATTGTTTATTGGTTTGATATTTTATACTATCGATTCCATATTTTAAGTTTTTTGCAAATTGATCCGCTGTAATATTTATACTTTTTTCCAACTGTTTTATTTTAACACACTCAATATTTATATCTATTAATTTACGCTGCATTTCAATTTTAAAGTTTTTGAAAGTAGCTATATTTTTGGCATGCGTCGTCACTATATTCTTTAAATTAGTACATAATTTCTCAACATACTGTTTTGTGCAAGCATCCGCATTATCATTTGGTTCTTTAATATTTTTCAATTGTTTATATTCAAAATCTAAATCGTTATTTTTAGTACGTTTAATCCCTATAGTAGATAATAAATGACTTGTATTTACGGCAGCAGAAGCAGCAGCAGCAGTAGTAGAACTACTATGCGCTTCATAATGTCCAAACTTATTAACACTCATTTTTATAATGATTTATTTCTTTGTTGTACCATTTATTTATATGAAAAATTAATAATCTACATTTCGTCCTCCATCTTTATATTCATATGAACTAGGTATAAGTGTTTTCCAATCTTCATAATACACTTGATTATTTTGTACCACAAAACTAGTCACTTCACTTTCATCTTTATCTTCGATTTTTATCACATAATAATCAGAATTATTTTCTCTTCTATATATTTCATATACCTCTTTATTTTGAATTATAATTTTAATACTTCTATCAACCACATTCACTTCTAAATTATCAAATATTTCATCAGCTGACATATGACTAATTAAAACACTGTGTATGTAAACAAACATCATAAGGTGTAATGAAATGACACATAATTAATAATTCATTTTAATTTATTACATTTTTTAAATTACATTTTTCACATTATGCTTTAAAATATTTTTTTTCAAGCAGTTGTAATTGATATTTACCAAAAATTATACATATTCTAATATAGAGTAAACCTAAGTTACACAATTCATTATAATATTTGATTTCATCATCATCTCGTAATCGTTTTCCATCATAATGTAAAACAATACGACATGATAATTTATAATCATTTATTCTTATAACTATCTTATCATTAAAACAATTTGATTTATTTAAATCATATACTTTATAATATTTATAAGTAGTTAAATTTAAGTCTTTTATAAAATCATGAAATGTATGTAGAATAAAATATTTTCTACCCCAAAACGATGTGTTTTGTTTTGAAATTGTTTATATATCACCAAAAGTAAACAAATTTTGATTATTTATCTCTCGTTTAAGTATTTTTGTATGTGTTTCATTAATATTTTTTTCTTGTTTACTCATTTTATAGAAACAATGTTCCTCTTAAATGTGTTTAAAAGTTTATAACTGAATAAAATTAAAATTTTGCTTTATATAAAAAGTTCTTATCTCAATCCCCCCCTCCAAATTAATTATTTTCAGAAATACAAAAACAATTGACTATAAAGATAATTGCATTTAATATAAAACATACATATTTATATGTAATTATCAAGATTTTATTTACATGTTTACGCCATAAAGTTATATTATTCATATTACTACTTTTTTTATTTTCAATTAATAATTCAATATTAGTTTTCATAGTTAATAATGCATTTCTTATGTTCTCACTAATTACTTTATAACTTAATTTTGACATTTTATCGTTATTATCATCATTAGCGTTATCTACTGACGTGTCAACACTATCAGTAGAAGCAGATGTAGATAAAGAACAATTAAAAGCCATTTTCCAAAATTACTCTTCTTCAGTTTTATAACCAAATAGTACACGTATATCATTAACATTAATTTCTTCTATCTTTACTGACTCATTATCTCCAAAATCAAATCTCTCATTAAATAATTTTAAATCTGTTTTTTTAAAATAAATTTCATTCTTTTTGGGATTCCACAAATAATACGTTTTTAGCAGGCTAAATAACTTCTCTACTGTGACATTTTTATTAACTTTGAAAACCATAATCCATTCGTATTTAAAATTAACATCATAATTATCAAAAACTCTACCCATAAAACTATGAGTGCGATAAGGTTTTTTAAAATCTTCATCTTCAACAAACTTAAATACTTCGCTATATTTACTTATACTAAATGATAGTTTTGGTGGCCAAACAGAACAACAACTTGATGTAATACCCCCGTTAATTAACACATTATCCATATAATTTGAATTAACAACTACATCGGGTTCATTATCATCATTAATTTTTACTTTAATTATCTGCATTATTTTTAGTGAATTTTAAATTAATTTCACTGGAATCTTCTTTCTTCTCAACGGTTAAGTAGGAATTTATCAGGAGAAATTTAATGTCTTCTTCGTCTAAAACATCAAATCGTGAAGGTAGAAACGTGATAAAATCAATCATATCAAGTAGTATTGATTTTTTTCCAAATTTGGAAAGTATAATTTTAGCATTTTGTATTAAATATTCTGTATTCACTTCTAAATCAACAATTTTTATGATGGGTTTGTAGTTTGATTTAGCTTGTCCAAGTTCGTTTAACTTTTCCATTCTTCAACAATTTCTTTAATAATAATAATAATACTTACAATACTTGCAGTGTGTGTTGGAGTCGTAGTACTGTACTAGTATTTAGTATATTGTTGTTGTTGTTGATTTTGATGACTGAATAATAAATATCTTATTTCTGAAACTGTATTTATATAAAAGTCTTATCTTTAAAAATTTCCATACTTCTTTTTATTTTTCTTCTCATTAGAGCACGTCCGGTTTCATATCAAATTGTGGTTTTAAAAATTGTTAGCTCATTAGCATGCATCCTGTTTCTTATCAGATTGTGGTTTTATAAATTGTTAGCTCATTAGCATGCATCCTGTTTCTTATCACATTGTGGTTTTATAAATTGTTAGCTCATTAACATATATCCGGTGTAATATCGCATTGTGGTTACACATTGTGGTTTTGTGAAATTTATTTAGTAATTAAATTTGATTTATTTATCCATGAATTGTGTGTATCATCAAATCCCAACCATTTTACAAAAACTTTTGAACCCTTTGTGTGTAATACTTTGTCAACTAAGTATACATCGGGATATTTGGTTTTTTGCAATTCTTGTTCATAGAAACCGCCTTTAATAATATTATCTTGTAAATCTTTAATTTCATATGTTACTGGATTTGTATGTTTTATTTTATGAATTATAAAAATTTCAGTTGTCCAATTGGGTTCATAACCCTTTTGAAAAATATGTTTATGTTTACTGATTCTAACATGATCCCCAACATTAAATTTTGATTTGCCACTTATTTTAATATTATTATAAATTTTTTTTAGTATTTCTTTTTCATTTTTTTCCTAACATTTATAGGTTTCATACGAATAGTTCTATGTTGTCTGTTATTATATTCTTTAACAAGTTTATTTAAAATGTTTAACCAGTTATGTGATCCTTGATAATTAAATTCACGCCACATATTGGTTTTTAATGTTCTATTAAATCGCTCACAAACTGAAGCTTTAAGATTGCTATATGTTGAATAATGATTTATATTATATTTTTCAGTTAATTGTTTGAATTTAGCATTATAAAATTCTTTTCCGTTATCAGATTGTAAATTTTTCGGAACACGACCTTTGTTAAGTATATTTTTAAATGCAATTGAAACATCTTCAGCAGATTTGGTTTTAACTGGTTTTACCCATGCATATTTAGAAAACACATCTATCACTGTTAATAAATATTTATATCCCTTATTTTGTTTTGTGTAAGGAATCATTTCAACAAGATCACATTGCCATAAATCATCAAATCCTTTAGTTATAACTCTTCTGCGTGGAAAGTTTTTACGTGCAGGTCTATGTAACTCGTTTACAACTTGTAATTTACTCATGATTAATTATTTTTAATAATTTTCAACAAATATTTTTGCCAAATTTGGATTTATTCAATTATATTAGCTTCACGTAATTCTTCTATTATTGATAAAATTTCATTATCATGACCAGTATGACCAGCGTCTTTAGAAGCGATTAATAATTTTAATCTGTCAACAAGTTCATTGGGATCATCCCAGTAAACTAAATCAGTATTTTTGTTTGTAAGGCTCATATATTTAGGAATAATACCAAATGTTCATAACTAGTTCCTAATTTATAAAAATAAGCTCAAGCGAACGCACCCAGGTTTGAAAAGCGACAAAGAACGCAGCATAGTGGTAGTCGACCCACGTGACGAATAGAACATGGCGTACACGCCACATTGTTTATGTAGTTTGATGTAGTCAATATTAGAAATAAATAGTGTAATAAATCAAAGAAAGGAAATCAGTGATACAGTCCACTCCCTAAACCAAAGCAGGTACTAAGAACTACAGTTCAAACCATTTCATGGTCCTACGATCCGAATTTCTAAAGAAAAACAGTGAGTCTAACTACAGTTAGTGACAGTAAAATCGTGTGAAAATAGTTTATAAACATAACATAAGTGTCATAAACAGTGACAAAAAATAACAAATTCTGTTTATTACAAAAAACAGACAACAAATACAGTTTACTACAGTGAACAAAGAAGAAACAGAGGTTAAAAGACATCAGCTGGCATTGTTGGCAACATCACAAAGAGGTATTGCGGCCAGACCAGCATTGAAGGCGAACTCAGGTGAGATCTTCCCAATATATTTCCTTAAATTCTGTATTTCCTTGCACAAATATTCCTTAAATCAAAACAATGGAAGCGCTAAAGCAAAAACGCGAAATATTACTAAATACTTTAAACAATTTTGAAACATTTGTCAACAGCTTCGATATTCAAACTGGAAACATTACAAAACTTAAATTGAAGCTAGAGAAAATTGAAGAAACATGGAACAGTTTTGAAATTATTCAGAGTGAAATAGAAAAGGATCAGAAAGCAAAAGAGAAGTCTAAGTCGGCTGAATTTAGGAATCAATTCGAGGAAACTTATTTCGATACAGTGTCGAAAGCCAGAGACGTGGTTGAAGAAGCTACGAGAGCACGTCAGCAAAAAATTAACACCGAAATCGTCACAACATCGATGCCTGTACCTACTCGTTCAAATATACAGCTGCCAACGTTGACTCTACCGAAGTTCAACGGTGAGTACACAAAATGGTTAACATTTAAAGATTCATTCAAGTCAGCTATACACTTGAATGATTCGTTAACAAACATTGAAAAATTAAGACACCTGCGGAGTCTGCTAACAGGGGACGCTCTGCATTTAATTAGTTCATTGGAGACTACGCATGAAAATTATGAAATTGCTTGGACGCTACTCAATGAACGGTATGAAAATGCTAAAATAATAATTCATACACACATTAAATCACTGTTCGATATGCAACCATCGAAAGAAAACCATTTCAGTATCAGACAAGTCATTGACACTTTTCAGATGCACGTCCGTGCACTGAAAGCATTAAAAGAGCCAACTGAGCATTGGGACACGATGCTAATATATCTTTTATCCACAAAAATTGATACAAAAACAAAAAGAGCGTGGGAGCAACACATTGTTGACATAAAAAATCCTACTCTTAAAGAATTAATGCAATTCTTGTCAAAATATTGTCAAACGTTAGAAATATCTGAGGCCATAAATAAATCTGCTATTAAAACAGATACAAGCAAAGTTAGTACACATAAAAAACAGGTAACAGTAGCAACAGCAACAGTTTCAAATAACAACAATTGTTTTTTATGCAATAAACCGAAACATCAGATATACAAATGTTTTAAATTTTTATCTCTTCCAGTTCAAGCTAGGAGAGAAGAAGTAAAACGATTGAAGCTTTGCAATAACTGCCTCAGAAGCGGACATGAAGCTGCTTACTGTCACGGGAAGAACTGCCATATCTGCGACGGTAAACACAACAGTTTACTTCATATGGAGCAACAGCAACAAACAGAAGATCTTCCTAAAACAGAAAAGATAGATACAACTGTTAGTACAAAAATCAACACTTACACATGTAGGTCTACACAACTGCAAACTCTGTTACCTACAGCTTCAGTAAAAGTAAGTGACTCTAAAAATCATTTATAATTAGAACCTTATTGGATTGTGGTTCACAGTCTAATTTCATAACCACTAATCTATGCCGTAAACTAAATTTAAAAATGTTTAAATCAACGATGAACGTATCGGGATTTAACCAAACAATTTCTAAAACAAATTTTAAAACTAATATATTAATCAATTCATTACATAATAGTTATTCTAAACAAATAACGTGCATTGTAGTTGATCATATTACAACAGACTTACCTACATTGTCAATAGATGTATCAGAATTACAAATACCACAAAATCTAACATTAGCAGATTCTTCTTTTAATACCACAGGACCTATTGAATTACTGCTTAATGTCAGCATGGTTTTTGATATTTTGACAGAAGGAAAACTCGTCTTAAATGGCGGATTAAACCTACAAAATACAAAATTAGGATGGGTTGTAGGAGGTGATGTATACTTACCTGCACCGACACCAAAGTATACCCGTACACTTCTCTGTATAAAGCAGACCGAACGAGACATACATGATCAACTTCAACAATTTTGGACGTTAGAAGAAGCAGCAGCATCTATAAAATACTCCAAAGAAGAAGAAGATTGTTTGGAACACTTTAAATCTACGACAAGCAGAGATACCAATGGCCAGTTCATCGTAAACATGCCACTTCGAGGAACGGAAGATATATTAGGTAATACTTTAAATACAGCAATAACTAGACTTCTTTCGGTAGAAAGAAAATTTAACAACAATCCTATTTTAAAAGAAAAATATCATGAATTCATGAAGGAGTATGAAACACTGGGACACATGACCCCAATTCCGTACAATGAGAATAAGTTTTCGTACTATCTCCCACACCATCCGGTTGTTAAAATGGATAGCTTAACCACCAAGATAAGAGTTGTGTTCGACGGATCAGCACAACCAAGCGATGGATGGTCACTCAATCAACTCCAAAAGGTTGGCCCAACTATCCAAAATGACTTATTTGCCATTATATGCATGTTTAGAACATACGCAGTAGCTTTAACTGCTGATGTGGAAAAAATGTACAGGCAAATATTAATTGACAAGTCACAGCGTCATCTGCAACACATTGTTTGGCGAACCAACGTAAATGAACCAATGCAACACTACCAGTTAAACACTGTAACATACGGTCAAGCTGCCTCACCATTTTTAGCCATTAGATCGTTAATGCAGTTATCATTTGAGTATGAAGAGGAATACCCAGAAGCTTGTGATGTAATCAAAAATTCATTTTACGTAGATGATTTGCTTGCAGGTGCGGAGAACGAAGATAAAGCCTGTAAATTGTATGAACAGCTAACTAAAATTTTAACAACAGCTCAAATGAAGTTAAGAAAATGGTGCACCAACAGTGCTAACACGCTACACAAAATTAACACTACAAATGAATCACAAACAAGCGTAGTGTATGTTTGTGAGAATGCCTCACTGAAAACATTAGGTATTCATTGGAATCCTAAAGAAGACGTGTTTGAGTATACAGTTAACATCAGTGACAACTCAGTCATGTCTACTAAAAGAACCGTGTTATCTGTTATCTCCCAAATCTTCGACCCATTAGGTTTAATTAGTCCTATTATTATTATCGCAAAACTTATTATACAAAGTCTTTGGCAAGCAAAGTTAGGATGGGACGATCCGTTAGATCAAAAATCATGTGCTGAATGGCGTAACTTTTTATTTAGCGCTGGACAAGTTGGAAAAATAAAAATACCACGATTCATTTTATGTGAGAGCCATACTAAAATAGAAATACATGGGTTCTCTGATGCGTCTACAAAGGCATATGCAGCTTGTTTGTACATCAGAGTAACAAATGACTGTAACCAAACCACAGTTAAATTAATATGTGCTAAAACCAAGGTAGCACCATTAAAAACATTGTCAACCCCACGATTGGAACTATGTGGAGCTTTATTATTAAGCAAACTGGTAAATAAAACTAAACAAGCTTTACGTTTAACAGTATCGCGTACTATTTACTGGACTGATGCGACGGTTGTTCTCGGATGGATCAACACCTCTCCTCACTTGCTAAAAACTTTTGTAGCTAATCGGGTGGCAAATATTCAGTCTCATACAACCAGCTCAGATTGGAAATACGTACCTACCACAGATAATCCAGCGGACATTGCATCTCGTGGATCATATGGTAACAATTTAATTACCGCATCATTATGGTGGACCGGACCTCCATGGTTAGCTGAAACTGAAGATTATTGGCCGACACTTTCTGTAAAAAAGGAAGAAAACCTACCTGAAGTTAAACAGCAAGTTCAGACGTGTTACGTAGCTGAAACCAAACTTGATATTTTTGATCGTTTTTCAAAAATTGGTAAACTTAGACGAGTCTTTTGTTATGTGCTCAGGTTTATTAATAACCTGAAACTGAAGAAAAATAAAATGGCACCACAGCAAGATGCACTTACAATATCAGAATTATATGATGCAAACACTATGCTCATTAAGCTAGCACAACGACAATCTTTTTCAAATGAAATTGAACACCTGGAAAAAGGTCAGCCGTTATCAAACAATTCTAAACTTCTACGATTATCACCTTACCTGGATGATAAGAAATTATTAAGAGTCGGTGGAAGATTAGAAAATTCAGATTTTAAATATGAAAAGAAGCATCCAATTATTCTCGGAAATCATATACTTACCAAATTAATGTTCGAAGAAGCTCATATCACATTGCTCCATGCTGGACCACAACTTTTATTAAACCACATGAGAGAGACGTACTGGCCGATAAAAGGACGTAATTTGGAAAGAAGTGTTACACAAAACTGCACGAAATGTTTCAGATGTAATCCAAAACCATTGCAGACAATTATGGGTAACCTACCTACTGACAGAATAACTGCAACATATCCATTCATGATCAGCGGCGTAGACTACGCTGGACCATTTATGTTAAAAAACAAGAAAGGTCGCAAAGCATCACTAACCAAAGGCTATTTATGTTTATTCATATGCTTTGTCTCTAAGGCTATACATTTAGAGTTAGTCTCTGAACTAACTACTGAAGCATTCATAATGGCACTAAGGCGATTCGTTGCAAGAAGAGGCAAACCAAGCCGTATTTACTCTGACAATGGAACCAACTTCATCGGAGCTAACAATAAACTACGTGAACTAGCTCAGTTTTTAAAAACTTACGAATCAGATTTGATTGACCAATGTACTACCGAATCAATAAATTGGAATTTTATTCCAGCCAATTCTCCCCATCATGGAGGTTTGTGGGAAAGCGGTGTAAAAAGCGCTAAATACCATATGCGGCGAATAATCGGTAACTCTTCTTTAACGTTTGAAGAATTCTCTACTGTAATTACCCAAATCGAATCTATTCTTAATTCTAGACCACTGTCTCCAATCTCCAGTGATCCAACTGAATTAACTCCTTTAACACCCGCACATTTCCTTGTGGGAAGATCTTTAGCTACTGTTCCAGATCCAAATCTACAACTAGTACCAGATAATCGAATAACCAGCTATCAACGCCTCCAAAAATTTACTCAAAATTTTTGGAGCCGATGGTCCTCTGAATACATTTCAGAGTTACAACAGCGACAGAAATGGACTACGGCTCAACGCAACATCCAACTTGGAGCTGTGGTGATTGTCAAGGATGACAATCTGCCTCCACTTCACTGGATTCTCGCACGAGTAGAGCAACTACATCCAGGGGCCGATGGAATCACCCGGGTTGTAACATTAAAGTTACCTAATGGCAACACGACCAGGCGCGCCATCACCAAAGTGTGTCCGTTACCGTGTAGTGATTAGTGTCAATAGTGAATTAGTGTTTAAATACCTAATTATAAGTGTTTATTTAAATTTAAGAGAATACCATTGTTATGTATAAGAATATTTATATTTTGTTGAAGCCATTATCTTCAAGGCTGGGGGCAATGTTCATAACTAGTTCCTAATTTATAAAAATAAGCTCAAGCGAACGCACCCAGGTTTGAAAAGCGACAAAGAACGCAGCATAGTGGTAGTCGACCCACGTGACGAATAGAACATGGCGTACACGCCACATTGTTTATGTAGTTTGATGTAGTCAATATTAGAAATAAATAGTGTAATAAATCAAAGAAAGGAAATCAGTGATACAGTCCACTCCCTAAACCAAAGCAGGTACTAAGAACTACAGTTCAAACCATTTCACCAAATCCTTTAGTGGATTGACTTCTAGTTTTTTTCCTATATTCACTAGCATTTGTTATTGCTGGTTTTATAATAGTTTGATATTTTATATTTGAAGATCCATTTATTTGTCCGTTTGCACTGTATCCTCGTTTATGCGCGTTTGTTTTAAGAACAATATCAATATAATTTTTTTTATCATTTTCAGTATATTTTTTTGAATCAGGATTTTTTTAAAATAAGAGTTCGTATAAACCTGTTGTACCTACATACCATTTATTGTTTACTAGTATATCATTTTTATCAATATTAACTGTTGTATTTCCAATTACCCAGTCCCCATCATTATTTTTATGAATTCCATAAATATAATCTTTTTCTCTATCATCATCACTAACATAAAATGTAAAATACTTAACGGCAATATCACCAAATATATTAATTAATTTATGTTTTTCATCGCTTGCTGATTAAAAAGATTGACGTACAATTGAAGTTGGTGATGAAGCTTCATCGTTTCCTTCTAATTCGAATACAGTTTCATCATTTAAAAATCTTGTTCTTGGTGTAGCAAATGGTGTTTCTGGTTCAAGACTAATTTTAGCTTTTTTACGTTTCCTTCTTTTAGACTTAGGAGTAAATGGTGTTGAAAATTGTTGATTTGTTTCATTTTCCTGCTTGATATTTTCATCATCCACCAATTCTGATTTAACTAATTCTTTTAAAGGTTGTGTAATCGGTTTAAATGTTTCCTCAAGTTGATATTTTGTTTCAGCTTGACCACGTTTAAGATTTTTATATTTATCACGGATAGATTTACTTACACTTATTATTCGTTGAAGTGTTTCTTTATTTTTTAAATTCATGTTTGCATATCTGTCTGTCTGTCTGTCTGTCTGTCTGTCTGTTTGTCTGTCTGTCTGTCTGTCTGTCAACGTACTATTTAATTATATATAGTACATATACTTATATATTGAACAAATGAGCATTAAAGGTAATAAAACAAAATTTCCATTAACAATATTTTATTTGAACTTAAACTTAATTACAAGACATTCAACATTAAGATTAAGTACACATTAAGTATCATTCCTCATCCACATGCTGCCATCTGCCGGTTCTCATGCATCAGAATGATTTTTAATTTCCAAAGATTTAATACTAGTAGTAATATTACGTAAATTTTCATATAACAAAATTTTCCCTTTAATATTTGCTATATTTTCTAAATGTTTGTTAATTTTTTTCAGTAATTTCACCTTATTTATTTCATTATTTACACATACATCTGATAACTTTGTTACCTTATTCATATTAATATGAGAGTGTGTGTGTGTGTGCGTGTATACTATAACTATTCGTTTTCTAAATCTAAACAAGTATTTATACGTGTGTGTGTAATATTATTTTAAAAAATTGTGAAATCCTTCTCTATATCTTCCATCATGTAAGTCACTATCTTTATCAATTACAGCAAACCCATATTTTTGTTTCCAACAATTTGAACAAAATTCTTTAAATTTTATAAAATCCATATCCGTATTTACATGATCACTGTAAATATGTCGCAAATTCATTTCATCCTGTTTAAAAATCACAATTAAATTTACATTATCTCTAATTAAATGTTTAGGAATACGAGCATACGTTTGACATAAATAGAAACAATCAACACAATTATGACGCCCCATACTAAAAAAAATTCCCGAATGCAATCCTGTTTATCACAAGCAACATCATCAAAAATAAATATGGAATTTTTTTTTTGCATTTTGCGGTTTCATAATATTAGTGTTATAAGTGTAAGAGAAAAAACCCATACCTTTTACACGAGATATACATTCTTTAAGAAATGTATACTTGGGCTGATTTAAAGACTTGGAATATAAATAAATATTTTCAAATTTTAATCCGTTTGAGTGTGTTAGTAAGCTTAATACAACATTAGTTTTACCACAGTTTGAGGGGCCACAGATAATACATCTAATTGTGTTTGGTAATAAATTACTATGTTTTCTCTCTGTTGTTTCTTTATTAATATCAAAATTTTCCACTACTAAACTTTGATTTTGACGAAGGAAACGCATTCTATCACATATTTTCTAGAAATGATATAAATAGACCATGTTACCTATTATATATTTCAAACAGGTGTTGACTATCAATGATTCAACATCAAACGGGGACAGGTTTTCTAAATTCAGCTATAAATTCTCTTCCATTTGAACTTCATATTCCAGGTTATCAATATTGTGGTCCAGGTACAAAATTAAAAAAACGTTTAGCTCGCGGAGATCCCGGAATAAATCCTTTAGATGCTGCTTGTAAAGAACACGACATAGCATACTCAAAAAGTAATCATTTAAGTGATAGACATATAGCTGATAAAATATTACAAGAAAAGGCTTGGTCAAGAGTTTTAGCAAAAGACGCATCGAAAAGTGAAAAAATTTCAGCTGGAATAGTTACGAGTGCTTTGAAAGTAAAAACAAAATTTGGAATGGGTAAACGTAGACAAATAAAAAAAAAACGTAAGTCACGTAAAACTGGAGGAGTTTTACCATTTTTACCATTATTATTACCGCTTATAGGTAAAGCTTTGTTAGCTGGAGCTGCTAGTGGAGCTGCATCTTATGCTGTTAAAAAAGCGTTAAACAAAGGAAAAGGATTATATATACGTCCATATAAAAGAGGAGCAGGAAAGAGAAGAAAAAAAAACACCAATAGAAAATTTACCAAATCGGGCATTAACTAATTTTGATTTAATAAAAAATACAAAAGATATTCCATGTTTTAGAGGTGTCTTTATGCGAAACGATTTACCGAAAAAACCTTTTAAAAATGAATGTTGTGACGTACTTTCGAGGTACGTCGCAATAATGTTGGCGTGAGTTATGCTCGGGCGCCAACGGTCGGATAGCAGATTCGAAGATGTTCCAGGAGTTCTTTGTTCGCACAATGAAAATCGTGTTTGGTAGTACAAGATGTTTATTTGACAACACAATGACAATACAGTACAGATTAGTAATCTCCAAAGATCGGTGGGGATGGTTCCAAAATGACCCTCTCGGTCGGTGGTCCCTCTGGGACGTGTTTTCCCAAAACCGACGCCGAGGCGTCGTGGCGGCGGTGACGTTGTATCGACTTCTCCGACGTCGGGGAGGCGTTCCTGGGTGTTGCTGGTTCGGTTTCGGGTCTTCGGTTAGAACGACGCTTGGCGTCGCGACGGTGAGCGGTGCGGGTTCCTGAAACAGGTCGTCGTAGTCGATTCCCGACTAGTGAAAACTAAAACGGTGGTTATCTCGAAACCGACGCCGGAGCGTCGGGACGGTGGAAGTGGTGACGTTTAGGAAAACTCACAGGTGTTGTGAAAACACAACGCCAGGAAGACTCACAGCCGTCACGGAGACAGAATCAAAAGTTTTCCGCGAGAGATTAGTGACGTCCGGAAACCTCACGGTCGCCACGGAGGAAAATCGACTGACCCCAGTCAGTAACGTCAGGAGAAGCTCGCAGCCGTTACGTGATCGGTTGTAGTAGCTCGGGCAAACTCGCGGTTGAGTATCGGGGAATACCGGGGAGTAACTCACTCCGGTATTCGCGATAGTCGCCCGGAAAACTCGCAGCGCTACTTTAGTCGCGGAAAACTGTGACCTACAATGCTAGGATAACGTCAGGAAAACTCACAGCCGTTATAGTAGACACCTTCGGACTAGCCCAGGAAAACTCGCTACTGGACGGTTGAAAACCCACCTAAGGAGGAGCTCACAGAGGCGTTTTCCGGTTTTCCAGTATGAAGACTCACGGGACTAGTGTCACAAATTTCCCAGAAACAATAGAAATGAAAAAGCAAGTCACCTCGGTTGAACTTTCGGTGATGGCTGGATGTCGGCTTCACTAGGTTCTCGGTCCTCGGTAATTCTCTGCTCGGTCTCGATTTCACGGTATCTCTCTACTCACTTGGTTGTCTCACTGTCACAAAATTGACTGTCTTCTGGTGTCAAATCCGGCGGTTTATATACAAAATCATTAATTGGCTTAATGAATCCTGTCGGTTTAGGTCTTACACGGTTTGGCCAATGCTACAGCATAGGGGCGATCTTGATATCTTGGATCTAGATCACGGGGTTCGGATATTTTGCTCATTTTACTCTAATAATTGGCGGAACAATTTATTAGTGTAGGATAAAAGATTTCCGGTCGCTGGGGTTAAAACTGCCGGAGTTATTAACAATTTTGTGTTCTCCACGTGGTCGCGGAATAAAAACCGCGAAATCGCTACGTGACGACTTCACTTCGTCACATCCCCGACTCACTTCGGGGTTGGAAAAGCAGGAGAGCTCCGGGTACCTGTCGGATCTTTATTAAGAAAACGGACACAAATTTACATCAAAGAAATTAAATATGCCATGGTAATACTTAACTCTAAAGGGGTTCTTTATTCAAATCACTTAATCTACCAACGGAAATTTTTTTTGACATTTTTCTGTCCGTAAAGCCTTAAACGAAAATTCTTTATTTACATGGACCCAAACTTATGAACTACCTTAACTTAACTGAACTTAGAACGAAAAAATGAAGAAAAAAACTAAATTACTAAAAACGTCCTAGGGCCGCACTAACGTGTCCAAAACCCGGCGTTGGGGCACTACACACTGGTGGGGGGTGAGGGGGGTGCTGCTGGGATGGTGACCCGCCTGCCGTTTGGGAGTCGAATCCGGCATCTGCGATGGCGCGGGGCTCCCTTGGGTCGCAACGACTGCAGCCACTCGGCGGAAAACTCCGCAGCGCCCTCGACCACGGGCGACTGCTGGACGGTCGGTGGTGGCTGCGTCGGTGATGGCGACTGGGGCTTCGGTGGCTGTCTCGCGGCAGCGCTGGAGATCGGGGCTTCCTCTCCGTCGCCTGGGCTCAGGTTACCGAGGATATCCCAGAGCTCGGTCAAAGCCTCTTGCATCGACGGTTCGGTACTGGTAGGCACCGTCGGTGTCTGCTGAGGTTCCGGCGTCGAAGGGTGGACCGGTGCTCGGGACCCAACCTCCCTAGTTTCCTGTCTTACGTCATCCCCGGTTTCGGTTTCGGCATCGGACGGAAGGGGTGACGTAGTCAGGTCAATGACATCTTCCGGACTAGGAGGTTGGACGGCGCACGGTCCTTTTCCTGGGTAGGGTCCGAGCCTGGCCACCAGGGCCTGGCGGAGTTTCTCGTCTCCGTCTCCGGGCTTCCAGCTTGGCAGGGTTGCTGGTGCGGCGGTGAGTGTGGTAGCGCGGGCTGGGTGGATGATCCGGTTTTCTAAAATCCGTATCACGGGACGGATCCGCACCTTGGTCTTCGGGACCCGACCAGTGCGCGACACAGGTGTTCGGTGGTCGCGCGCCTTGCCTCCCACCCTAACTGGACGAGTTGCCTTCCGGATCCATGGTGCGGGTTCCATTCTAAAACATTTATTGGTTGTTAGGTGGTACCGGTTTTAAATCCTTGATATGGATTCTCTTTAGTGTACGGCCGTGAGCTCCCTTGAGATCGACCACATTGGTGGACCATTTTTTGGATACGGTCCATGGTCCGGAGTATCGGGGTGCGAGTTTTGCCGCGAAGCCGCGTGCGGCGTTGGACAAGGGATGTTCCTTGTGCATCACTTGGTCTCCGGGGTGGATGCGCCATTCCCGATGGCGTAGATTGTAGTAGTGTGCCTGTTGTTGAGCAGCTGTTGCTAACTTCACCTTCGCCAGTTCGCGGAATTCTTTTAATTTTTCCAGCCGTAGTTGAAGATCAGCGGGGATCACATTTTGTTCGGATAATTCGGTGGGGTGATCCTGTGTGGCATCGAAGTACAGTCCGGTCATGAGTGGTTCTCGAGCGTAGTTTAGGTAGGCGGGTGAGAAACCTGTTGAGTCGTGTCGACTGGTGTTGATCGCCATGGTTAGTTCGGTCAGGTGTTCATCCCATGTGCGTTGATTCTCCTGGCAGTATTGAGCGATCATTGTTTTCAACACCCGATTCACCCGTTCTACCGGATTACATTGCGGGGAGTACGGTGGTGTGCGGAGGTGATGGATGTTGAGCGTCGTCAGGACGTCACGGAGAGTGTGGTTGATGAACTCGGTGCCGTTATCAGATATGATTGCTCGAGGGCACCCATACCGGAAAATGATGAGCTCTTGAAGGGCTCGCGTGATGTTGGCGGCTGTGGCTCGTCTCATTGCGCGACACTCGACCCATTTCGTCATTCTATCCTGGAAGACGATTAGATACCCGTTCCCCTTCTTGGACGTGGGTAGTGGTCCCATGATGTCCACGGCCACGGTGTCCCATGGTTCGTAGATTTTTGGGGGGTGCATTTGTCCCGCGGTGCCCCGTTGGCAGATTTTAAATTGTTGACAGGGTTTGCACCTACGGACGTACCTGGCTACGTCACGGAACATTCCTGGCCAGTAGTATCGTCCTGCGACTCGGGTTGATGTTTTTGCGATGCCGGTGTGTCCTCCCGTGGGGTGGTCGTGATTTTCGTGTAGTACTCTATCCCTCTCGTGTTTCGGGACGCATAATTTCCAGTGCGTCTCTTCGGTCTGATCGGTCGTCTCTATGCGGCGGTATAGTCGGTCATTCAGGATTTTATATTCCGGCCAATCGTTGGGTTGCTTAGTGACTTCTTCCCGCTTCCGTTGGTACCAGCGGCATTCGGTGTCCAGCGCATGCAGGGCTGGTTTCGGTTCTGGTGTTTCCGGTAGGGGCTGGCGAGAGAGAGCATCCGCTAGCCGATTGAGAGCCCCTTTTCGATATTGTACCTCGAAGTTGAACTGTTGCAGGTACATGGCCCATCTGGCTAGTCTCCCAGGGGGGTTTTCCAGGTGGTTGAGCCAGCGGAGGGCTTGGTGGTCGGTAACCACCGTGAACGGATATCCTTCCAGGTAGTGACGCATCTTTTGTACGCCCCATACTATGGCCAGACATTCTTTCTCGGTGACGGAATATCGAACCTCCGGTCCGTGCAGGGTCCGACTGGCGTAGGCGATCACTCGTTCTCCCTGGTCGGAATACTGGATCAGTGCCGCTCCCAATCCAGCATCAGAGGCATCGGTTTGCAGGTAAAATCGTTTGGCGAAGTCGGGACACCCTAGTATGGGGGCGGAGCTCAGCGCCTGCTTGAGTTGGTGGAAGGCTTCTTCTTGAGTTTCTCCCCAGCACCACCTTTGTTGCTTCCGTAGTAAGGTGGTGAGTGGTAACGCGATTTTTGAGTAGTCATTGATGAATCGTCGGTACCAGGAGGCTGCTCCCAGGAACTGTCGTAGCTGTTTTAGGTTCTTGGGGGCCGGGATTTCTTGGATGGCCTGTACTTTACTTGGATCGGTGTGTATCCCTGTGGAGCTGACTACGTGGCCGAGGTAGCGTATGCTGGTCTTGCCGAACTCACATTTCTCCGGATTGAGGCGTAGATTGGCATTTTGCAAGCGTCGGAATACTTCCCTTAAATGTTGGACATGTTCCTCCACATTTCTGCTGGCTACGATGATGTCGTCCAGGTACGGTATTGCGTGAGGATCCAATTCCGGTCCAATTACGGTGTCCAGTAGTCGTTGGAACGTGGCTGGCGCGGCGTGTAGTCCGAATGGCATGACTTTAAACTGGAAGAGGCCGCGCCCAGGTACAGTGAACGCGGTCAGTGGCTTACTCTCGGCTGATAGCGGTATTTGCCAGTAGCCTTGCTTTAAGTCCAGCGTACTAAAGATGGTGGCTTGTTTTAGTTTCTCTAATATGTTGTTGATGTACGGCAACGGGTAGGCGTCCTTTTCGCTTGCGGCGTTCAGTCGCCGAAGGTCGACGCAAAAGCGGGGTTTGCCGTCCTTCTTCTTTACGATCACTGCCGGTGAGCTCCAAGCGCTCTGGGATCTCTCAATGACCCCCTCTTGCAACATCCGGTCCACTTCCTCATTGATGATCTCCTGCATTTTGGGATTACGGGGTTGGTATCGCTGTTTGAGTGGGGTTGGATCTCTCAACCGGATGTGATGTGTCGCTAACGGCGTAGTACCTCGTAGTTTTGCGAACTTCGGTAGTTCCTGTTGGAGGAGGGCGTCTAGCATCGGATGGTCGGTCGTCGGTATCGTGATGGCGTTCAGCGGTGTCGAGTTTTCTGTTGCCGCCTTGCAGTGTGTGGTTCGGGGCCCGGTTGTGATGGTCAGCTGGAATTCTCGGATCGCGTCCATGCCCAGTATCACAGGTAGGGCTAGCGTCGGGATGCATAGCAGCGAGATGTCTTTGGCTATCCCTTGTAGGCGGCACGGGACGTCGAACTGACCCGTGATACTCACTTGTTGTCCGTTGGCCATTTGCGCGTGAGTTATGGTGGTGTGATTCTCTTTCACTCCGTTGCGGCGGCATATCCTCGCGGTGTTCTCATCCATGTAGGACAGCGTGGAGCCGGTGTCGATGAGAGCGGTCGTGGTGTATCCGGCCACGGTTACTTTAGTCCTGATTCGGTTGTCTTGGTTCTGTGTTAAGGCGGATACCACTGGGTGTGGTAGTTGTCGGTCCGGCAGGTTGGTCCGCCTCAGCGACCGGCCGGTTTTCCGTTTCCCGGGCACGGGCAGTCTCGGGACATTATATTGTTCCGTCCACAGCGGGAACAAAATAGCTTCTGAGGGTTCCGGCAGTCGCGCTGGAAGTGGTCGTTTCCTCCACACCGCCAACAGATGACGCGTGGTTTTCCGGCAGCCGCTGCACTCGCATGTATCCTTGGTCGGAGTTCTGTATGATGAGCACTCCGCGACTGGGCCTTGACTTCTCGTTGCAGCTCTTCGTATTCCCTGACCTCGTTTAGTAGTTGGGGTATGGTTGGGCAGTCCTGTTTGCGGATATGTTGTCGGTATTCCGGACGGAGGTTTTTATAGAGTCGGTACAGCTGTTGCTTGTCGTCGAATCCCCCATGTCTTCGCATCAAGGTCTGCAACTCGATGATGTAGTCGACTGCTGCCTCTCCTGCCCTATGCGTGCGTTGGCTGATCTGTTCCTCCAAGTGGCATTTCATATCTGGAATGAAGTATTTACCGAATTCTTCGGTGAAATCTGTCCACGTGGCCAATGTTGCCTGATTGTTGCGGTACCACAACGTGGCGTTTCCGCGGAACAGTTCCGGGAGGGCTGTTAGTAGTTGGGTGTCCGTGAGTTGATAACTGGACTGTAGTTCCGTTAGACGTTCCAGAAAAGCGACGGGGTCGGTTTTCCCATCGAAGTGTAGGTTCCACTTCCGGACAGTTTCGCACACATGGGTCGGGGTCTTTGTCGGTTCTACGGTTACAGACTTGCTTGCTCCTGCTACTTCGGTGTCCTTCGGCGTTTCGGTGGGGACCCGTTTCACAAATTCCACCATGGTTTTGCGGAGATCGTCCACCGTACCTTCTTCACTCAGCCCGAACTTCCGTAGTTCACTCTGGAGATCTTCTTTGGCCAGTGTGTAGATCCAGCCTGTCGTTACGGTACTTCCCGTTCCTTTCGGCATTGTGTTGTGTGATTATAGTCCCTGTTCGGGCGCCAAATTCTTGTGACGTACTTTCGAGGTACGTCGCAATAATGTTGGCGTGAGTTATGCTCGGGCGCCAACGGTCGGATAGCAGATTCGAAGATGTTCCAGGAGTTCTTTGTTCGCACAATGAAAATCGTGTTTGGTAGTACAAGATGTTTATTTGACAACACAATGACAATACAGTACAGATTAGTAATCTCCAAAGATCGGTGGGGATGGTTCCAAAATGACCCTCTCGGTCGGTGGTCCCTCTGGGACGTGTTTTCCCAAAACCGACGCCGGGGCGTCGTGGCGGCGGTGACGTTGTATCGACTTCTCCGACGTCGGGGAGGCGTTCCTGGGTGTTGCTGGTTCGGTTTCGGGTCTTCGGTTAGAACGACGCTTGGCGTCGCGACGGTGAGCGGTGCGGGTTCCTGAAACAGATCGTCGTAGTCGATTCCCGACTAGTGAAAACTAAAACGGTGGTTATCTCGAAACCGACGCCGGAGCGTCGGGACGGTGGAAGTGGTGACGTTTAGGAAAACTCACAGGTGTTGTGAAAACACAACGCCAGGAAGACTCACAGCCGTCACGGAGACAGAATCAAAAGTTTTCCGCGAGAGATTAGTGACGTCCGGAAACCTCACGGTCGCCACGGAGGAAAATCGACTGACCCCAGTCAGTAACGTCAGGAGAAGCTCGCAGCCGTTACGTGATCGGTTGTAGTAGCTCGGGCAAACTCGCGGTTGAGTATCGGGGAATACCGGGGAGTAACTCACTCCGGTATTCGCGATAGTCGCCCGAAAAACTCGCAGCGCTACTTTAGTCGCGGAAAACTGTGACCTACAATGCTAGGATAACGTCAGGAAAACTCACAGCCGTTATAGTAGACACCTTCGGACTAGCCCAGGAAAACTCGCTACTGGACGGTTGAAAACCCACCTAAGGAGGAGCTCACAGAGGCGTTTTCCGGTTTTCCAGTATGAAGACTCACGGGACTAGTGTCACAAATTTCCCAGAAACAATAGAAATGAAAAAGCAAGTCACCTCGGTTGAACTTTCGGTGATGGCTGGATGTCGGCTTCACTAGGTTCTCGGTCCTCGGTAATTCTCTGCTCGGTCTCGATTTCACGGTATCTCTCTACTCACTTGGTTGTCTCACTGTCACAAAATTGACTGTCTTCTGGTGTCAAATCCGGCGGTTTATATACAAAATCATTAATTGGCTTAATGAATCCTGTCGGTTTAGGTCTTACACGGTTTGGCCAATGCTACAGCATAGGGGCGATCTTGATATCTTGGATCTAGATCACGGGGTTCGGATATTTTGCTCATTTTACTCTAATAATTGGCGGAACAATTTATTAGTGTAGGATAAAAGATTTCCGGTCGCTGGGGTTAAAACTGCCGGAGTTATTAACAATTTTGTGTTCTCCACGTGGTCGCGGAATAAAAACCGCGAAATCGCTACGTGACGACTTCACTTCGTCACAATGTGCTATAGTTAACCTGGATAATAGTGAGGGTCCTGGACACATTGGGTTGCTTATAAAAAATATGATAATTCAATCGTTTATTATGATAGTTTTGGTAAATTACCACCTCCACTTGAGCTAGTAAATTATTTTGGTAAAAATGTTAACATTAAATATAATTATAAACAGGATCAAAATTTTAATTCTGTTAAATGTGGACATTTATGTTTAAATTTTTTATATAAATAGTTGTGCAATAAGTTATTCCATATTAGTGTTATTAAAATGTCACTAACAGTAACAATTACGGGGAAATCTAATGAACTAAGTTGTGACTTCTTCCCACCAATAGAACTAAATGATGGTGAGTATGTAATTGGATTAATTAATTTTCATACATATAATTCAATACCAAATATAGATGAATACAATAATAAATTTTATTATGATAACAATGTTATAAGTTTACCAGTAGGATCATATGAAATAGAAGATATTAATAATTATTTACGTTTTAAACTAAATGATCCTAAGGCAAGTAAAACATATCATTTCCATGAAATTATTAATACTAATAAGAAAAGTGATGATGATGATACCGTAAAAAACTTTATAACTTTGAACGCTAATACTAATACATTAAAATGTGAAATTGCTAGTACATGTAAAATAGATTTTACTCATAGTGATAGTATTGGTAAATTATTAGGATTTTCTAGTCGTATATTAGACACCCACAAAATTCATGAATCTGATTTTCCAGTAAACATTATAAAAGTAAATTCAATATTAGTTGAGTGTAATATTACAACGGGTGCATACAAAAATAATAATCTAATTCATACTCTTCATGAATTTTATCCATCAGTACCACCTGGGTATAAAATAATAGAAACACCACAAAATGTTATTTACTTACCAATGAACGTTCAAACGATAAACAACATAACATTACGTATTGTTGATCAAGACGGTGATTTAGTAAATTTTAGAGACGAAAGTATTACAGTTAGACTTCACATAAAAAAGAAAATATAAAATGGGTATTGATTTTCATACACCATCAGTTGCGCATATAAACACAAATCAAAACATAAATAAAATTAATCAACGTTCAACCGCAAGATTGATAACACCTCAAAATATTGAGTTTCTTTTATCTCTAGGTTTAAAACCTAGAAAAAAATGAGTGTTTTAAATATTGTACATAATGTGTCAATGAATACTGATATTAGTCGAGAAGAGTGGCACACATATAATCCCTACGCCTCTACAAAGTATGAAAATAACGATGAAATAAGTATACCAATTCAAAATAAAGATATTTTCACAACACCATATGACAGTTATATTATTATTGAAGGTAAATTTTTAGATTCTGATGGTAAAGACCTTGATGCAACAAAAAAATTTAAATTATCAAATAATGGTTTCGCATTTTTGTTTGATGAAATTCGTTATAAACTGTCAAATGAAGAAATAGATAGAGTCAAAAATGTAGGTATTTCAAGTATAATGAAAGGTTATGTTTCTATAAGATCTACAGAAAAATCAATTTATGAAACTGCAGGTTGGAATAATGACAATATAATAAATAGTACTGGGGAATTTGTAGTGTCAATACCATTAAATTTACTACTTGGATTTACAGAAGATTTTAAACAAATTATTGCAGGTGTTAAACAAGAACTTATTCTCATACGTGCTAGAAATGATAATAATGTTTATATTAGTGACAATGAATTAAAAATTCAAATATATAAAATTCAATGGCGTATCAAACATATTATGCCAAATTTAAAGGAAAAATTAAAATTATTACAAATAATCAATAGTGATCAAAGATTATCAGTTCCATTTAGATGTTGGGATTTGTATGAGTATCCTGAATTAGCGGTTACAACGAATAATATTTGGCAATTAAAAACAACAAAGTTTTTGGAAACACCAAGATATATTATTATAGGATTTCAAACAGATATTAAAAATAAAACCAAAACTGACTCTAGTAAATTTTCACATTGTAATATAAAAAATGTTAAAGTTACACTTAATTCTGTATGTTATCCCTATGAACGATTAAGTATTGATTTTGGAAATAATCAATATGCTGTACTCTATGAAATGTATGCACAATTTCAAAAATCTTATTACGGTACTTCTAACAGTCCATTATTGAGTTGGGCTCAATTTAAAAGTACGGCACCACTTATTGTAATTGATTGTTCGAAACAAGAAGAAAAACTTATATCTGATTCAATAGATATTTAATTACATTTTGAAGCATCTGAAAATTTTGCCGCCAAGACTACAGCATATTGTCTAATTTTACACGATCGAATCGTTGAGTACACACCTGTTAACGGGCTTGTTAATATATTATAAAATGTTTGAGAATTCTTTAAAATTATTCAGTTACTATTGTACATCAATTGATGAAAGATGTATGCACAAGTAATATTATATTTCATACTATTTTTAGTATACATATCTAAAGCTTCTGAATTAATAGATGCTTTAACTCATTTACATACCTATGGTTATTTGAACTATACAACCAAATTAAATTTAGAAACAGTAAATGAGACAGATACGAATTTTGTAGAAGCCTTAATATTATTTCAACAAAAACATAATTTAACTGTGGATGGAACTATTAATTTGCAAACACAAAACTTAATGAAATCACGAAGATGCGGTGTCTCAGATAATTTAAATTATGTACTGGGAAATTATAAGTGGATGAATAAAACTATTAAATGGTATACATATAGAATATACAATAATAATATTATCAGTTTAATTCAAAAGGCATTTAACTTATGGGGAAAAGAAGCAAATATAGAATTTATTCAAAACAGCTCTAATCCAAATATACTTTTATCGTTTGGTAGTAAAAAACACTTTTTATCAAAATCATTTACATATTGTACTGATTATTTTGATGGTTATAAAGGTATTTTAGCACATGCTTATTTACCATATGCTGATCAAAGACCTGTAGAAATCCATTTTGATTCTGATGAAAATTGGGATTATGATCTTAAAGAACCTTTATCTGAGGATCATACAAACTTTTTTGAAGTTGCTGTACATGAAATTGGACATGCTCTTGGTATACATCACTCATTTCATTCACAATCAATTATGTATCCGTATTATTTTTCAAAAATATATCAATATTCCGAACCTTATTTACACAATGATGACATAAATGCAATTCAAAACTTATATGGTATTCGACAAAAATCAACAACAACACCGAAAACAACACTGAAAACAACAACACCGAAAACAATAACAACAACACAGCAATATACGAAAAACGAACCTCCAAATATATGTGATATAAATAATAAATTAAAAACATTTATCATTCTAAATGATAACTTATATATAATTCATAAAAAATGGATGTGGCAAAAAAATTTAATCAATGATAAAAATTTTAATTACAAAGCATCTCCTCTAACAAACTGGATTCCATTTTTAAACAGTTTCAGTGAAAAATCTGCTGTGTATCAAAGGCCGAATGGTAATATTATTGTCATTGCAAATAAGAAAATATACAACATTAAATTTCCATCGTTTCAACTAGAAAACATTATTGTAAATTTACAACATATTAACAATATTACAAGCATTTTAAATACATATCAAGGACGTACATATATATTTTATAATGAAGCTTATTGTTCAGAAATTGATGAATGCACATTATCTGTTAAAGAAAATTCATATGTTTACAAAAAGTTTCCTGAAATACCAACAAATATTGATAGTGCATTTCGTTATATAGATGGTTTCATTTATTTCTTTAAAAATGGTACGTATTATGCATATAATGAATTTACAAATAAACTTGTTAAAGCAGGAATATTTGATTTATCTTTATTTAATATTGAGTGTTCTAATGTAAGTGTATTTAAACAATTGAAACAATTATTGTTAAAAATATCACATTATTATAATATGTAATACTTATGTAATTTATTTATATGAAAATAAACAATAAAAATTTAAACTCTGTATTATTTTTCCTTTCCATTTCCTGTTTATGTAAACCTAATATTTTTGCAGTACGTTTAGCTGATAATAAAATTATTATCAAAATAGTGAAAAACAAATTTTAATTAGTGGTTTTTATCAGAACCGCAAATGATATGATATTAAATTATTATCAAAACAGTGGAACAAAAATTTAATTTTTGGTTTTTGTCAAAACCGCAAATGATTTGATATCAAAGTTTTATCAAAACAGTGAAACAAAATTTTAATTAGCGGTTTTTAACAGAACCGCAAAATGATATGATATTATATATATATATATATATATATATATATATATATATATATATATATATATATATATATATATATATATATATATATATATATATATATATATATATATATATATATATATATATATATATATATATATAGTGAAAAAATTACATTGAATATCATAGTTGTGTGTAGCAACAGTTCAGTACCACAGTCACTTCTCCAAACAAAAAACTGTAAGTACACTTATACAATATTATTTTATTTTTTAACTAATTGCTTTATTTTATTTTAAGCAATATTGATATTCTACAATTAAATTATTATAATACTAAATTTATTTTTGCCGGCCGCGATGGCCGCGCGGTCTAACGTGACTAGACTCACTGTGGACCGAGCGGGCAGCGAGGTTGTGGGTTCAAATCCCACTCAAGAGCATGGGCGTTGTGATTGTCTAAACATTGATTTATAAATAATTTGTATAATCTCATTTCACATATGTTACTGGCTAATAGGCAAGGTACCTAAAGCAATGGGGGTTTTCCCCTTTTAAAAAAAAATTATTTCTAAAAAATTTGAAATATACATCAAATAATTAAAATATTATATAATATTAATATTATAGCTAATATTAATTTGGTATCAGATATTTATAAAGAAAACTATATAGTGTACAAAATGAATATTGAAGTAAATGAGGAATTGAACATTCGACTAAGTTTAAAAATAGTGAATACTGCATTTGTTTTAAAAAAATTATTTATAGTTAATCTTTTAAGCAAAAATATATAATATTACCAAATCAGCTATTTATTATAATAAATTAGGCTTATGTTTCCAAATTAATTACACATATGATCGAATAGGTAATGATGCAAGTCAAGTAAATATGGAAAGATATATATATATATATATATATATATATATATATATACCAATTTCACAACATATACCTCTAAATTTAATCCAAATTCTTTAAAACATTTATGTTTAGAGTATATATGCAAAAATAATATTAGCTTTTATTAGTTTTAATGTGTCTCATTTGTAAATAATTTTCTATAACTCAATTACTTTAGTTCAAATACATTTAGAATATTTATACAAAAACAAAAATCAATTTCTACATATTGTTTAATAGTTTCAACATGGATCCGAATGTAACCAAAATGTTACAAATCATGCAACTAAAAATTTATGCGATATATGATGCGCTTTATCCCCCAATATATCCCAATATCAATATCAATGATTTGGGGTTGAATGAACAAAGAGCAGAATATTCCCGGTAAGTAATTTAAGTAATTATTTTTATTTTTTATACTCATGTTTTTGTTTTTAATTTATTACAGTACTGATGATAAAGAAGAAGAAGAAGAAGAAGAAGAAGATGAAAATATATATATAATGCGCTTTATCCCCTAATATATCCCAATATCAATGATATGGAGTTAAATGAACAAAGAGCAGAATATTCCCGGTAAGTAATTTAAGTAATTATTTTTATTTTTTTATACTCATGTTTTTGTTTTTAATTTATTACAGTACTGATGATAAAGAAGAAGAAAAAAAAGAAGAAGAAGAAGTAATTATAATAGACGATGATGATGATGATGATGATAAGATTATTATAATTGATGATGATAATGATGATGATAATGATAATAAATATATATTTCAGTACAAAAATGGTGTTATAGAAATAAAACAAAATAAATAATCTTATACTACTATATTTATTTTTTTAACATTTCCTATCTTACACTCCTTATTAAAAATCAGCATTTGTTGTAAAAACATTATAATCGTTTTTGCTATTTTTCATTACTCCATATTTTTGATATTCACTAACTTTTTTTTCAAAAAAATTAGTTTTTTCTTCTAACGAAATTAATTCCATAAAATTAAATGGATTTGTTTTATAAATTTTTTCCAATTCTAATTCTTAAAAAAGTCTATCAGCAACAAATTCAATATATTGCGACATTAAATCACAATTCATTCCTAAAAGACGAACAGGTAGAGCATCAGTTAGAAATTCTTTTTCAATTTTTACAGCATCCATTATTATACTATAAATTCTTTCTTTAGGTGGTTTTTGTACTAAGTGTTTATACATTAAACATGCAAAATCACAATGTAATCCTTCATCACGGGCAATCAGCTCATTACTAAAGGTTAGTCCTGGCATAAGTCCACGCTTTTTCAACCAAAAAATAGCTGCAAAACTACCTGAAAAAAATATACCTTCAACTGCTGCAAACGCTATAATTCTTTCACCAAACGTAGATGTACTAGATATCCATGTTAATGCCCAATCAGCTTTCTTTTTAACACATGGAAGTGTTTCTATCGCATTAAATAAAAATTGTTTCTCTTTCTTATCCTGAATATAAGTATCAATAAGTAAACTATACATTTCTGAATGTACATTTTCCATCGCTATTTGAATGCCATAGAAACATCGAGCCTCAGGTATTTGTACTTCTTGACAAAATCTTTCAACAAGATTTTCATTTACTATCCCATCTGAAGCAGCAAAAAATGCTAGTACATGTGTAATGAAATGTTTTTCATTGTCACTTAGTTTATTATTCCAATCATTTAAATCATTTGAGAGATCCACTTCTTCAGTTACCCAAAAAGATGCTAACGCTTTCTTATACATAAACCATATATCATCATATTGAATAGGTAACATTACAAATCGTTGTGAATTATTTCGTAATAATGGTTCTAACTCGGTATTAAAATTATTCTTTATTAAACTCATTATTATTTTATATGTCACACACACACACACAAATAAGTTATGACTGTAAAATTTTAAAGAAACTAACTTATATATTAAAAACTTATCTACTTCTTCTTAGAATTCTTCTCTAATTAGTTCACACACAGTTTCATATCAGTTTGTGGTTTCACTTATCATACCTATTGTGAAGGATTAAAATAAAAAAACATGCTCAATCTTGAAAATTATTTTATTTTGAATTAAAATTATATCCCCATGGATAAGTTTCAGGGTACAAATAATGTACAATACGTTTATCATCATACGGACTAAGTGCTACTTTTTTCTGTCTAATAGTATTTACGTGATGTTTATTAGATCTTATTGTAACTTGTTTCTTAACAAGTATAGTGTTCTGAAACAAACAATTATAGTAATCTTCAAACTTTATGGTTTTTAATTTACCATAATTAATTCCTTTTAATTTTTTATTAATTTTCTCAGAGTTATCCTTTAATACCTTATAACTATACATTTTTGACCGAAGTCCAATAAATTCTGACATAATATCTCCATTATTTTCATCTTTCATAAGCCCAATTACTTTTTTATTAACCTGAGGCATATTATAAAAATTATCTTTTTTATAATCAGAAGTATCAAATTTATCAATGTCACATTTCATCATTTCATATATATCAAAATCTGTAAATTTATATATTAAACTATCTGTATCAGTATATAATAATTGAGCTTTATCACCCACTTTTTCTTTAATATAATTATAATGAAAATCATACATAACAGTTTTAGATAAATCTAAAATTGAAAATCCTGTATAAATAGGTTTACACAACTGAATTAATTTCTTTTTCATTTCAATTATAATTATATCTTCATCTAATATGGTACAACTATGAAAATTTGGTTGGGAAATATATTTTCTAGCTCCATATCTTCCACCCCAGTGTGTAACTATTCTAACTTCTTTATAGTTACGAACATTTTCCATAGTTTTTCCAAAAACAGCGTTGTTCATTAATTTGTAAAAAAAAATTTTAAACTCATTATTCGATTTACTTCTTAAATCTGTGTTCATGTCAATATATTGTTTTAACCACGGTTTTTGATTAAATTGTAGAACTTTGTGAATATTTGTAACTTTCATACCAAGTTGTATACATTGTTGTAAATTTTGATAATGTATTATATAATTTTTTTTATTATATAAATTTGCAATTAATTTCGTTGTTTTTGAATACGATGTCGGTGGTATAAAATGTTCAGGACATAAGGGTAAGTCTTTATGGTAATCATGTATTCCATATTATATTGATATTCCATATCAACCTCATAGATATATCCTACACTAGATGTTTGACTAATATTCATTATATTAATACCATTAATAGCTAATTTATCTACCCATTCAAAATTTGAAAACGGTAAATACATTCTCATGGCAACACCATACAAATTATTTACATCGAAATACATTAAATGTGATTCAGGTATATTTGGATCATATAGATCACCCATATATTTATTATTTGCTTTTCCATATCTATTAGAACACTGAGATAATCCACCGCGAATACCTTTTTCAATAAACATTATTTTATCGATTTCTGTTAATAACTCAAGCTCAATTTCAGTACTCTTTAACATTGCATCGAATGCTAATCCGGGGGCTGTAAAATAATGTAATGCATCTAATTTATAAGTTTCCATACAACTATCTCTAAAATTTTCAAATACATCACTTAAAAGTGTAACATCAGTTTTTAAATATAAGTCTGCATAATCTCCAATTGTTTTTATATCAAAAGTATTCCAAACTTCTTTTGCAAAATTATAATTTTCCTCAGTAATATTTTCCCCTTTCAATGAACTATAAAAATCTTCCATTTTTGGTAATTTTTGTTCCTCAAGTTTTTCCCATGAATCTATATAATCATACGGAAATATACCTTTTTTTTGTTAATAAATGAAATTTTGATTCAGAATCACATAATGATTTTGTTATTGATTTCTCAGTTTCCGTTAAATAAGAAGATAATTTATCTAAACTACTCGCCATAAAACGATATGAATCAATAAATCTTAATTTTATTTTTGTTTTTTTAACAAATTTTGTAAACGAAATATATCTTTCTTTATTAATAGGTAACAAACTTGTTATACCCGGAATTTGTTTAACTATGGATTTTATTATGAAATGTGCGTCATATGAACTTAAATTATGAAATACAACGGGAATTGTATTAGAATTTCGATATTTTAAATTACATAATTGATGAGCCGCACCTCTATATTTACCAGTCAAATGACAATGATCACGTACTTTAATATCATGTAATGTAATTTTTTACGACATATATGACATGTTGTTGTATTAGAAAATTGTTCTTGTTCAACAGTTGTTAAACTCATAGGTTTTTTATCTCTCATTATATTATTTACTTCATTTGATATTTCATTTAATTGATTCGAAAACCATTCAATACAATTTTTACCCCTATAAATTTGAAATCTTGAAAGTGTACTGTCATAAGAACATTTCATATAATATGCAATGCTAAAAGGTACATGTTTTCGAATTATTTCTGTATTCAAATTACGTTTATCATCTACTTTCTCTAAAATTGATTCTATATCTGCGTAAATGACAAACGGAACTTTTTCTTGGTGCAGGAAATTTTGAAATTTCAGTGTGTTATTTGATTCTGTTGGTAGAACTATTCGTGACTGATTTTTACAATTCATTATATGGTTTTTATGAGACTTTTCACTTTTGAAACTATTTAAACACCTATCACTTAACCAATGTTTACCATTATATTTAGATATCTGAGAATGTAATAATCTACTTATATTTTTAATCCACATAAAATGATAATTTACCTGTGATCTTGTTTGCTCCACAATATTTATATTATCAACGTTATGATCAACGGATTCTTCCTCTTCTTCTTCTTCTTCTTCTTCTTCTTTTTCTTCTTCATTACTTGAGTACATCATTAAGAGATGTATAGATTTTTCAAAATTCTTCTCTGATAATTTTACCGGAACAACTTCATATTTTTTATTGAAAATTTCCAATGTATAAACGTTAATATTTAATCTATTCATATCTTCAAATTTAGGTATATCTTTAACTTTCATTGGAAACGTCAGTCCTGTATAGTTAAGTACATCGGAAAAATGTGGATATGACCAAATTCTATCAGAATTTTTATCCACCGGAAATAAAGCAGATACAATAGCCCACAAAAAACAATACTCGTCGTCGTTTTTAACATTTATAATAGCTTTTTTATCTTTTATCTGTTTTGGTAAATCTATGTATTTAGATATAGTAATGGGACTATAGTTATTCATATTTACTTTTAAATGAAGTATTTCATTCAATGCCCATCCTGAATCTCTTTCCTGAAATTCTTCAAGCTCTTGCAAAATCTTATCTACTACATTCTCCATATACCATTCATCAATGTTCATTGAATTATCAATTACTTTGTTTGCAGTAGAGAAAGTTTTTATTTCCGTAGCACCAGTATGTGGTAAAATAAAATCAGCACTAAATATAACATTTACTTTTAAAATAGATAATGCCAATGCCGATTTTATTTTATTCTTAAATATTTGTTTCGCCTTATTAAAAAATATTTTTGGATCTTTAATACCTGGTTTATTAATAATAGCACCAGTTTTAATTCTATTTTTAAATACGGAATTTACATCTTGCCATAATAAAGTATTTTTCTTTTTATTAACACTAACACCCGCACCATATTTTCTTTTATGACTTTTCAAATTTTTCAACTTCTCACGATATGCTTTAAGTATTGTTAAATTGGCTTCTAGTTTCAGCAAATTTTCATCTTTAAACGTTACATGTTTATATTGTCGTATACGTTTATATAACAACAAAATAATTTTATTTACATGTTTAAGCCACTTTTCTGCTTGATCGTCAGTTTTTATCAAATCAAATGCATTTCTGAAATTTTCAATTACTTTATCACTTAAATCAGATACAGTTTTCTTTACCAAAGCAGCAGCACTCATTTCGAATAACATTAAATAAAAATAATAATTCAGCTCTTATATATGTATTCTTATCACTACAAAAATTTCCATACTTCTTCTTATTTTTCTTCTCATTAGAGCACGTCCGGTTTCATATCACATTGTGGTTTTAAAAATTGTTAGCTCATTAGCATACTTCCTGTTTCTTATCACATTGTGGTTTTAAAAATTACTCACTCATTAGCATACTTCCTGTTTCATATCACATTGTGGTTTTTAGCTTATTAACTAACATGTTATTTCAAATAACATATATGGAAGTCACAATGACCTTGAAATGGAAGTCACAATGACCTTGAAATATAGGTCAACAAGTGGACAACAGGGGTGACGATGGGGCATGCGGATGAGGCATGCGGATGAGGCATGAGGCATGCGGATGAGGCATGCGGATGAGGCATTAGGCATGGAACAACCCTGGAAGTGGAGGTGACCTTGAAATGGAAGTCAAGATGATCTTGAAGTTAGCGACAAGTGGGCAACGTCATCAGCGAGTTTCTAGGTCACCTGGGTATATACAGGGTGTCCATGACCTTGAAATGGAAGTCAAGATGACCTTGAAGTTAACAACGAGTGGGCAACGTCATCAGCGAGTTTCTAGGTCACCTGGAGGAGAGTGACCTTGAAGTGAGCCAGTACCCGCCTAGTAAACCTACTCAAGACAAGACTTACTTATTTAATACTTTTCGAGACCAATACCAAGACCAAGCCAGTCTTGGTCTTGGTTTCGACTTTCCGAAGCACTACAACGGAATGTTGAGGCTGTCAAAGCGTTCAACTTCCGTCGTGGCGTAACAACGTTGAACATTGGAACTAAGTTAAATAATTTAAAATGTAATAAAAATTACAAAAATCAAAAAACACAAGTTACAGTTACCGTTATTTGAAAAAAATAATTATATAATTTACAGACATCATAAAAAGTTTGAGACAATTAGTGAGTCATGGCGCTAAAATTTGAACCATCTTGGGATTTCAAGTTACCGAGTTTTTTAAAAATAGAACATGTATACAAATTTTTAGCTTCACACATTTTCGTGTTGGGTTAAAACCTAGATTGACTAGGCTACAGTGTGTGTGTGTGTGTGTGTGTGTGTGTGTGTGTGTGTGTGTGTGTGTGTGTGTGTGTGTGTGTGTGTGTGTGTGTGTGTGTGTGTGTGTGTGTGTGTGTGTGTGTGTGTGTGCGTGTGCGTGTGCGTGTGCGTGTGCGTGTGCGTGTGCGTGTGCGTGTGCGTGTGCGTGTGCGTGTGCGTGTGCGTGTGCGTGTGCGTGTGCGTGTGCGTGTGCGTGTGCGTGTGCGTGTGCGTGTGCGTGTGCGTGTGCGTGTGCGTGTGCGTGTGCGTGTGCGTGTGCGTGTGCGTGTGCGTGTGCGTGTGCGTGTGCGTGTGCGTGTGCGTGTGCGTGTGCGTGTGCGTGTGCGTGTGCGTGTGCGTGTGCGTGTGCGTGTGCGTGTGCGTGTGCGTGTGCGTGTGCGTGTGCGTGTGCGTGTGCGTGTGCGTGTGCGTGTGCGTGTGCGTGTGCGTGTGCGTGTGCGTGTGCGTGTGCGTGTGCGTGTGCGTGTGCGTGTGCGTGTGCGTGTGCGTGTGCGTG
>OX384030.1:34404640-34469640 GCA_947534325.1 Agonum fuliginosum | reverse complement strand
ATTCGATATTATTTCAAGTCTTTAGTAAATGTAGTTTTTAAATATAGAACTGAATTATAACTTTACTAATTTTGAACTTTATAAATGGAAGTTTATTACCGCTATGTTTTTAAATTGTTTATCCTCTCAGTTTGATATTTATTTCGAGTGAAATCAATTCATTCTATAAACATAATATCAACAAATAATTTCCCTAAATTTCAAATAAATAAATGGAAGCATATGACACTACAATTTTTTAAATTTATTCTAATATTTCGTTATTATTTCAAGTCCTTAGAAAATGCACTTTGTAAATATAGAACTGAATTATAATTTTACTAATTTTCAACTTTCTTATTGGAAGCATATTACCGCTACGATGCTCTCGGTTTGTTATTTGTTTCGAGTGGAAACAATTACTTTCTATAAACATAACATCAACAAAAAATAATCTGCCTAAATTCCCGAATTCCCTTACAATGGTATATTTGTGAGTAAGTAATACACACTTATATTAGTAAAATAGTAGAGTGTGACGAGAGGTCATTATGTTGGCCACATCAGATTTTTTTAATTTATCCTAATATTTCGTTATTATTTCAAATCCTTAGAAAATGCACTTTGTAAATATAAAACTGAATTATAATTTCACAAATTTAGAACTTACTAAATGGAAGTTTATTACCGCTATGTTTTTTAAATTGTTTATTCTCTCTGTTTGTTATTTATTTCTAGTGAAATCAATTTCATTCTATAAACATAATATCAACAAATAATTTTCCTAAATTTCAAATAAATAACTGTAAGCATATAAACACTATACAATGTTTTTTTTATCCTAATATTTAGTTATCATTTCAAGTCGTTAGAAAATGCACTTTGTACATATAGAACTGAATTAAGAGTAGGTATAATTTCACTAATTTTGAACTTTATAAATAGAAGTTTATTACCGCTACGATTTTTAAATTATTTATCCTCTCAGTTTGTTACTTATTTTGAGTGAAAACAATTTCGTTCTATAAACATAATATCAACAAATAATTTCCCTAAATTTGAAATCAATAAATGTAAGCATATAAACACTACAATTTTTTTCACTTTATTAATATTTCGTTATTATTTCAAGTCGTGAGAAAATGCATTTTGTAAATATAGAATTGAATTTTAATTTGACTAATTTTGAACTTTATAAATTTAAGTTTATTATCGTTATATTTTTTATTGTTTATACTCTCAGTTTGTTATTTATTTCGAGAGAACACAATTTCATTATAAACATTATAATCAACAAATAATTTCCCAAAATTTAAAATAAATAAATTGAAGCATATGAACACTACATTTTTTAAAATTTATCCTAATATGTCGTTATTATTTCACGTCGTTAGAAAATGCACTTTGTAAATATAGAACTGAATTATAATTTTCAACTTTTTTATTATGGACGACGCTTTCGGTTTGTTATTTATTTCGAGTAGAAACAATTACTTTCTATAAACATAAAATCAACAAAAAATCATCTCCCTAAATTTCAATTAAATAAATGGAAGAATTTAAACACCAAAATTTAAAAAAAATTATCCTCAGGTATATTTTGTTATTTCGAGTGGAAACAATTACAGTCTATGTAGGTACATAATATCAGCAAATAATTTCCGTAAATTTCAAGTAAATAAAAGGAAGCATATAAATATATAAACTATTTTTTTTAAAATAATTATATTTTGTTATTTCTCAAAAGTGGTAAGAATTGAACTTAGTACCTATTTTAGAAATTTTCAACTTTATAAATGAAACTATACTAACGCTACGATATTTTGAAGATTTATCCTCACAGTTTTTACTTTCTTGTACCGAGTAAAAAGGAAGTATTGTAATCGCGAAAAATTTCGGTTTTCAGATTTTTATGGAAATATCCGTTTTGACCTTTTCTGAATTCATTATGACTACAAGGGAATTATGACTAGTTTCGTCGTGACGTCTGTACGTACGTACGTATGTCGCATAACTCAAATACGGTTACACGTAGAAAGTTGAAATTTTGTATTTAGGACTGTTTAGCATCTAGTTGTGCACCTCCTATTTTTGGTTTCAATCTACAAACCGGAAGTAGTACTTTTTTCAAATATTTCGATAAATATTTAATTTAAGACAATTTTTTTTTATTTTAAATGAAAGATTATGTGATTATTACCTACAATCGGTATTATATAAATATTTTTGTATCTGGTATCATTTAAGAATAATTAAAGTATATAGTATTTATAATTTAGTATTTCGGTATCTTGTAGTCCATGATCGATTAACATTTGTTACTACGTAAAATTTAAATGATTATGACATGACAGTGACAATAGTAAAATATGCTTTATATCTTCTTCTGCAGTTTAAATAAAATGACTAAAATATATTTGTGAGTATAGTAGCAGTAGTAGTAGTACCTACTTATATATTAATATATTTGTATAATAAGTTAAAAGAACAAAGTAGGTATGGCGGGAGGTCTTGTGGTGGCCACGTCAGATTTTTTTAATATTATTCCACATTTTAGTTATTAAGAAAAGTATAAATAGTTTAATAGGCGTACAAGGAAGTCATGTGGTGTCCACGTCAGATTTTTTATTTATGTCGAGTTGAATCAATTGGATTCTATAAACATAATATCAACAAATAATTTTCCTATAATATTTAAAAATTAAAATGGAAGCTTATAATCACTACGGTTATTGCAAGATTTAATATCCTAAAAATTGTATTTTTTTTTTCGAATAGTTGCAAACGTATTTTATAAGCATAATATCAAAATATCTTGAACGGACGGCGGCGAAACGGATTCTGAAATATTTAGAAATATACTGTGACTGCCTGTGTTGTTGTGTTGGCTTCCTTTGTATTGTTGTGCAGTTAGAGTAGGGGAGTGTAGTACCATTATCTCTCACGCGCTACCGCTACTCATGTCACTACTAGCCGGGCCGGTAAATTATATTTGCAAAAAATGTTAATAAAACGTTTATTTTACTTTCAAACATAATAAACTGCTATGTGTTGAACTAGAAGATCTTTGTCTTTGCTGATATGATGCTTTTATAGAATTCCAAGCATTGGTATTAATTGTTTATTTAATATCTCTTTTGTTTAATATTTACTTTTAACGCGATTTTTTTGGGAAATAAATATGACTATATTATATGCACATAATAAAATTCAGTCTTATAAAAGCAACAGTTTTTGTGATAATAATTTTATAATCATTTTTACTGTTTATTTAAATTTTTGCGTATAACGTTATAAACAATTCATTATAACGCAAAAATATATTGATTAGTGGTAAAAGGAATATATTTAAAATAAATTCGTGCATAGTTATTAATGATTTTTAGCTTAAATAAGGTATTAATTAACTTTTACTATTTTTCGTTTTTTTACTGTAACAACGCGAAATTGTAATTATATGGAATGAAACTTCGGCATGGTACTAAACATGTACCTAGTAATATCATACTAAAAAATGAAAAAAATAAAAGCACTAGTTCTTGAGATAAAAAACGTAATATTTAACCTTAAGGCTCGTTTACACGTATTGAGTCAACTAAATTTTAACTAAATTTTTAACTTAATTTTAAGTAGCCATGCGTTTACACGTATTTTAGTCAAGTTCTTTAGTTCGTTTTAAAATGGGGAGTGAGCAACGAGTAGAAATTGTAAATTTCGTCATAAACGAAATAATTGAAGAACTGAAATATGAAATATCCATCGAGATAAGACAACGTAAACGAATGTGGGAGAGAAAACACTGCTTGTTGTTTCAATTGTTTATTTCTGTAATTTTTGTTTAAAATTTCAAAGGCACTCCCGTAGTACATATTCTTGTACAAATTTTAGAGTGGTATCTTCACTCCACCTTGCCATTTTATAAAAACACCACGTGCACGATGTGTTTACTTATGCACTTACATACTTCGCTAAAAATGTGCATGTCCAAACGCGACAAGTAACAAGCCAAGTGGGATCAGGGCGCATGCGCGCAGACAACTTGCTACTTGTTACTAAATACATCGTTTACACGTGAGAATTAACTTAAAATTTAGTTAAAATGTAATTAAAATTTAATTGACTTAACACGTGTAAACGAGCCATTACAGACACAAGCAAAGATGTCCCGATTCGCAACCCCTGCGGAATTACTTCCAGTTATGAGTGACATCACCCAAAGCGAAAGATTCAGTGGTACAGGAGCAAAAGTAACAGCACCGAAGGGCAACCCGAAGTTAACGAGCACAGTTCCAGACCAAGACCGACGACGTACTACATCTGGCGAGAAAAGAGTTCTACGATGCTTCAATTGTAACCAGGAGGGACACCGTGCATCGGAGTGCAAAAAACCCAGGCGAGAGAGAGGAAGTTGCTACCCATGCGGAGAGTTTGGCCACATCCCCAGAAATTGTCCGTCACGCCAGAAGCACAGTATAATAGGAGCTACAGTAGTCTCACTCCGCGAAATTCGTGAAGCAAACTGTGCATTGCGCACTGCGGTGCGCAGTGTCGCAGACGGCAGAAAAGCGAAACACATTAGCTGGCCATACACGTACGGTTTTACCCGCAGACTTTAACCGCCACAGACAAGTCTGCAGGCGAGGACCGCCACGGACCAAAACAGATACTCTCCACTAACGTGTAAAGAAAACTGCAGGCAAACCTCACAGTCCAGATCCGCCACGGGTAAAACCGTGCGTTAGTGGGCAAAAACTGTTGTCTTACCTGCAGACTTTGCCAGAACTGTGGACTTTTAGATCGGCGAAAAGTTTTAGAGACAGTCCGGCAGTTTTCACTAGTAGGATGTATTAACGAAATATAATGCATGACAATTTTGATAGACATCAGATATTGAACTAAATACGCAGTAATTGGGTGAAAAATTACTTCTTACAAAAAATTTATATTTAGTCATATGACGTTACATGGTAAAAAAAAATTAAAGAAAACGATCCATTTGATAGCTCTACTGTTTTGGTTTATTTTTCTTAGAGCAATATGGTCTTCATAAATGTATATTGAATTAAAAATGCAAAAGATTTGATGCGCGGTCCTGGAGTGACAGTGTGTGGGCTCCATACATTCTTGGACCGCGGTTCAAGTCGTTGGACAAATCTGTGCCGGTTTAAAACTGGCGCGGTGCTTCCCATTAACGCACGGATATATCTGCGGTCTTAAACTGCCGCGGTAAAAGTCTGCGGATAAAACTGTACGTGTATGGCCAGCTATTGACAAGCGACACCGCGGGCCGCATCATTTTCGAACATCACAGCAGTTTGCACTTGGTCACTTGGTCATTGTTGAACATTGTCTTGTTTTTACTAGTGATTACAGTGGTGTTTACATTTACTGATAATTATCATGAGTGGGAAGAAGTGTTGTGTTCCATTTTGTACAAGCGTATACTCCAAAGACATTAGTGTATTTAGTTTGCCTACTGACGAAGTGAGGTAAGTTTATTTACAAATATTTACTAATTTTTGTCTGTACAAATAAGCTTTATTAGTCCACTGTATTTAGGTTTTGACCCGGACATTCAAAAAACCAAGATGGGACCTTCAGGATATCGTTAGAAATACTCTACTGAACATCCCCAAGAAAATCCCCATAAATCCCGCGTCGGGTTTACCGCCATTTTGGTCAAAATGGCCACCGGTTTTGTTTTCTTGCAAATATTTTTATTTTTGTTTGTAAAAAGTTAACGAAACGAGTAAATGAGTTGAAGTTTAGCTTAAAATGTTCGCATTTAACAGGGCTTTCTATTGCATACTTGCTTTTTACATTATGGCAATGAATAGAGATAATATTTAATTAGAAAGTTAATAATAAAGTTTTTCTCTTGAGGAATGTGTTGGGATAGTTAGGAGGTAAAAATACTAAAAGTCCCCATCCCTACCCCTGCCGCTTCATGGTGGGAAAGGGGTGGAAAGATCCCTTTTTTCTGTTTTTCGCTTACCGGGTGCCTAAATTTTTATTCGTTCAGAAACTGCAGGTCATTAAACACAAAATAAATTTTAAAAACTAAAATTTCTCAATTTTCCCGCGACGAAAATCTTAAAATGTTGACTTAAGGCTTTCAAAAAAAATCTGTCTTATGGAGAATTGTTCGGAGAATTCAATAAAAGAAACCAGATGTCAAAATTTTTATTCGTTTAGAAACTACAGGTCATTAAATACAAAATAAATTTTATAAATTAAAATTTCTCAGTTTTTCCGCAAGGAAAATCTTAAAATTTTGACTTACCTAAGGCCTTAAAATAATCTATCTTATAGAGAATTGTTCGGAGAATTTAATAAAGGAAACCGGATGTCAAAATTTTTATTCGTTCAGAAACTACAGGTAATTAAACACAAAATAAATTTTAAAAACCAAAATTTCTCAATTTTCCCGCGACGAAAATCTTAAAATTTTGACTTAATTAAGGCTTTCAAAAAAAAATTAAAATAATCTGTCTTATAGAGAATTGTTCGGAGAATACAATAAAAGGAACCGGATGTCAAATTTTTTATTCGTTTAGAAACTACAGATCATTAAACACAAAATAAATTTTAAAAACTAAAATTTCTCAATTTTCCCGCGGCGAGAATCTTAAAATTTTGACTTAATTAAGCCTTTCAAAAAAAAATTAAAATAAACTGTCTTATAGAGAATTGTTCGGGGCATTCAATAAAAGAAACCGGATGTCAAAATTTTTATTCGTTCAGAAACTACAGGACACACAGCAAGCTCGTGACAGCGAGTCGAAATTTTTGTGCTCTGTTTCCATTCAAGTGAGCGTAACTCGAATCCAAAAAATCGTTTGAAAAATCTAAAAAAGCATTTTGAAGCTGACAAAATTTCCTAACTTTTTATTCATTTCAATTTTCTGGCAAAAATTCTCTGCACTCCGTGCAAAATGATAAAGAAAACATTTTTTTGGTAACATTTTTTATTGTGTTCAATGGCGCACCATCTATCATGTAAAGTACGAAATGGTATGTGATATGGCATCATAAAATAGACAGTTGTACAAACTTTTGACGTCACGGGAGTTCAAAACGGCCAAATTTCGCCCAAGATATAGGCATTTGAAAAAGAGACTTTTTTAGAAAATTTTAGGTGTCCCTTTAATTGTTTTGCGGAGTGTAGATTACAATGAATAAATTTTGAATTTATGATGTCGCCTTTTTACTCACATATACCCGCCTGTGGAATTTCCTAGTTACGCCACTGCTCCTAAAATTGATCTTATAGTTATCTTTTCAAGTTATTCGAAAGATATCATCATAACAACGATCCCTAGGATGTCATAGTGAAGATATCTTAAATACTGTGAACTTAAAGTCATCCATTTGAAGTAATCCATTTCCCATTTGATATCTTCTAAAATTGATCTTACATGTATCTTTTACAGTTATATTCGAACGATAAAGTATCATCTAAATAACGTACCATAATGAATATATCTTATAGAGAATGTTCCACAATTTGAACAAAAAATTAAAGGGTATATACTGTACGACGTGCTGATCATGAAACTTTTTTTTTTAAATTCGCAAAACAATTGCATCGTATTTCAAGCATATAATTTTTTGCCACTGGTCAGTAGTTATTTTAAATAATTTGCTGACAGCACGACATCTACAGTCCAATTCATTCGTGAGGAACCAATGGTAACATCACTTGAACCAGTAATAGTTAACCCAGTGTATACTTTACCCGTTTCAATAGAGGTATTTAATAATAGAGACTTAAGACAGGTTAGTTCAATCATTTCATTAGTAGACACAGGAAGCCCGATTAGTTGAATTAAGAAACATTTAATTGCTGTACCTGAAAATTTATTAGAACAATGTAATGAGAATTATGTTGGTATTAATGGATCTAAATTAAATATTTTAGGGAAATATAAACCAATGTTAGTCAAAGTAGATAACATTATTGTAGATCTTATGTTGTGCATGACGGCACAATGTCACATGATTGTGTGTTAGGACGAGATTTCATATTAAATAGTAATCTAAGCGTAACATTTGACCCAAATAACGTTACTGTTAAAGATTTGACTGATAAAGTAAGATAGTAATGAGATAATGTTAATTCAATGTATTTAAATTTTTACTGAGAAACAATTAGATATTGATCCAGAGCTAAATTGTTTAGATAAGGAAAAATTAGAAAAACTAGTTAATGATCATTATATTCTTCCAGTTAGGCCAGAGCAGCCAGATACTGATTACACTATGAATGTTCGCCTGAAACCTAATCATAGTCCAATAGCCTTCCGTCCCCGTCGTTTATCGTATGCTGAGAAGAAAGAAGTAGACGAAACGCTGCAAGAATTATTAAGACAAGGAGTCATCAGAGAAAGTGAGTCGCCGTATGCATCACCGATTGTTTTGGTACGAAGAATGTGTATTGACTTTCGAGAAGCGAATAAGCTGTGCGAAAAGGATCGACATCCGATACCTGTTATAGAAGATCAAATGACGCAATTGTCAGGTAAACGTTATTTTACGAAACTAGATTTGAAGGACGCTTTCCATCATATTAAAGTTGAAGAAGATTCAGTTAAGGGAAAATGGGACCCGATTTCTTTTTGTTTCTAGCTCTATAGATGGCACTGTCGTCGAACATCAGAAAAAATATTGAGTAGCTATTGTAATTTATGCTCTATAGATGTCGTAACAAAGTAGTTTAGATATTTAGCATAGAGGGACTCTCAATTTAGCAGCGGCTTTCGGTAGATAGAGGGCGCAATATTCTAACCTTATTTTTCCCGGGAATTACAAAATCCAAAAGTTTTTATTGTAGTACTTTCCGCATAATACGTCACATGCACAAATAAGTATGTGTGTATTCATCATCTATAAATATAAATGGATATAACAAAACATAAAAGAGTTTCTTTCAAATAATACATAAGATAATTTAAATAAATCCAATAATGATTGTAAAGACATCTAAAGTGGCGAAATTTGTAATCTATCTCGTTCGGGCTGGTAAAGAATGCTATTTTTTAAATGAAAAGTAACTTATTATATCATATTGTATCTCGCTGTGGGAAGTAATGAAAAAAAAAATTATGTTTATAAGGTCATGGCATAAAATTTGTATTTAAATAAATATAATAAAATAACAACAATGAACTAATAAAAATATTCAAGTAACAATGGCCGTCTATAACTGGTAAAAGATAATAATGAAAATATAAGAAGGGCGGAGGGGGATAGAACCCTTGCAACAATGTAACAATAATATTTGAGCTGCTTCAACCAACAAAGAACGTAAGAAGTATAGGCAAAACGTTCCAAGAATTAAATATTTAAATTGATATAATTCCACCTTATTGTTGTTATTCCTCTATATTTTAATAGCTTGTATTATATTTGTCAGTTTCAATACAATAAAAAGTATTCTTATTTGAAGTAGTTATCCTAAACAATTTTTGTAGGGGGACGCTATTGCTTATTTTTCAATATCTGCTGCTGCTACGTATAAAAGGCAATTATGTAAAATATAAAATTTTGTAGTAAATTGGCGGTCTGATTTTAGAAATACTTTCAATTAAAAAACGGATTACTCAAATTATGTTTTGACTGACAATTTTACTTTCTTATACACAGTATACATAAGTCTAGGTATCATGTAAAAATTTCGATACCGGGATTTTCACGGAAATATAATTTAGACTACCTATGAGGCGAGAGGCAGACGCGGACCCAATATTGGGCCGATTGAGAAGCCGATTAAACTGTACTAATTCTTGTAAAATATAATCTCTCCGTATAAAGTTGTTAGCGTACGGCCTTGATTGATATTTTTCTTTTAAATATTTACACATAAATTTTTATTATAAAATGTGACGTAATATGGCTATAAAAATCCAAAAAAATATTTAACTCAAAATATCTCTGAAACCAGACCCCCAATATTAAAAATTTTTTATATGTCATACAGTTACTATTCCCGAACGTATGGATGTAAAGCTTTTAAAAAATAATCCTCAGGGTCACATGTAAAAAATATAAAAAACACCAAAAATTATTTTTTTCAAATTTGGCATTTGTGTTGAGTGCATTAGTTTATATGAGAACATTGTAGTTTAACAATGTTTTTTGTTTTTTATTCTGAACTTTAAAATAGTTCAGAACATTTTTTTTACAAAACCGGACCCCCAATTTCATTCTAATTTGTATAAATGTTGTCTAATTCTATTGCACTTGAAACACTCCAAAGTTTTATCAAAAGTAATCCTAACTAACGGATTACGCTAATTATGTTTTGACTGACAATTTTTAATTTTTTCGAGCGGGCGATATGGTTTATTTTGCATTATTTATATTTAATTATACTTTTAAAGTACAAGTTTAACGGATTTCGTAAATTATGTTTTGATTGAAATCCTTCGAATTCAAACAAGTGTAATAAAAAGAGTACCTACCCCATATTCTGAACATATGTGTAAAACTTGTTCTTATCTTGTTTATCTATTATTTATATTTTTCTTTTAATTATTCACACAATAATTTTAATATTGTTAAAACGTATTTTACAATAAAATGTGACGTAATATGGCAATTAAAATGCAATAAAAATATTTAACTCAAAATATCTCTGAAACCAAACCCTCAATATTTTTCAAATTTCTATGTCATACAGTTACTATTCCCGAACGTATGGTTGTAAAGCTTTTAAAAAATCATCCTTAGGGTCACATCTAAAAAAAATAAAAAACACCAAAAAAATGTTTTTTCCCAAATTTGGCACTTGTGTTGAGAGTGCATTAGTTTATATGAGAACATTGTAGTTTAATTTTTGTTTGTTTTTTATTCTGAACTTAGTTCTGAAAATAGTTGTGTAATATTGCACTTAAAACAATCCAAAATTTTATCAAAAGTAAGTAATCCTGACTAATTTTTGAAATACTTTGAATTTAGGCAAGTGCAACGGATTACGCAAATTATGTTTTGACTGACAATTTTTAATTTTTACCTCTCGCCTAGAGAGGTATAGGGATCGTGAAAAAATTCGATGTCGAAATTTTTGTCAATTAGCACGTTTTAGCACCTTTAGAACCTATTTTGACTATTTTCACGATGATGTCTGTGTGTGTGTGTGTGTATGTGTGTGTGTATGAAAGTCTGTATGTACGCCTACTATAGCCTTTCGTCCCGGTTCATTATCTCAAATTCTACTGAACATAAAATTCTAATATTTTGCATTATACAATTATATATGTTAATGAAGAGCTGAAAAGATTTTGGTAAATATCCACCAACCGGAAATGGTACTTTTCTTGTAGCACTATAACATTTTTTGCAAAAATTGTATAAAATAATGCGATTGTTACAATTTGACATACCACACATGAAAGAAGAAATTACATTGTACAATATTTAATCTTATTTGTTTCTATATCTTTAACCAATAAAGAAATATATTTTTTTTAAATATATAATTTTACCTACCACGATTTGTGAATCCCGAAATAGAAATAAAATTTAAAACAAAAATAAAATTGTCAATGTGACAGATAAACAGATGTCTGTGGCAAGGAGGTTTCTCTGTGGTGTAGGGCATGTGTAGAGTGTTGTGTAGAATTTTGAAATGTTGGATATAGTATAGATATTAAATGGACATAGTATAGTATTATGTAAATATGGTATTTATAAAATAAAATTATATATTAAACTAAGAGCTTATTAGATTTGTGAAATATATAATTTATTACCTAATTAAAGCTTAATATTTGATTTGGTTAAATACGAGGTTAAATAATAATACTTCAATGTCAAGGCGAGAGGTATTGTAACGGCCACGTCAGATTTTTTAGAGCTGACGATATGGTTTATTTTGCATTATTTGTATTTAATTATACTTTGAAAGTAAGTACAAGTGTAACGAATTTCGTAAATTATGTTTTGACTGAAATATTTCGAATTCAAACAAGTGTAATAAAAAGAGTACCTACCCCATATTCTGAACATTTCCAGCGTAGTTTCAATAAAATGTGTAAAACTTGTTCTTATCTTGTTTATCTATTATTTATATTTTTCTTTTAAATATTCACACAATAATTTTAATATTGTTAAAACGCATTTTACAATAAAATGGACGTAATATAGCAATAATATTTAACTCAAAATATGTCTGAAACCAGACCCCCAATATTTTTCAAATTTTTATATATCATACAGTTACTATTCCCGAACATATGGTTGTAAAGCTTTAAAAAAATAATCCTCAGCGTCACATCTAAAAAAAATAAAAAACACCAAAAAATTTTTTTTTCCCAAATTTGGCATTCGTGTTGAGTGCATTAGTTTATATGAGAACATTGTAGTTTAACAATATTTTATCGTTTTTTATTCTGAACTTTAAAATAGTTAGAATTTTTTTTTACAAAACCAGACCTCCAATTTCATTCTAATTTGTATAAATGTTGTGTAATACTATTGCACTTGAAACACTCCAAAGTTTTATCAAAAGTAATCCTAACTAATTTTTGAAATACTTTGAATTCAAGCAAGTGCAACGGATTACGCAAATTATGTTTTGACTGACAATTTTTAATTTTTAGAGCTGACGATATGGTTTATTTTGCATTATTTGTATTTGATTATACTTTTAAAGTACAAGTGTAACGAATTTCGTAAATTATGTTTTGACTGAAATACTTCGAATTCAAACAAGTGTAATAAAAAGAGTACCCCATATTCTGAACATTTTCAGCGTAGTTTCAATAAAATATGTTAAACTTGTAGTAATATTGTTTATCTATTTATATTTTTCTTTCAAATATTTACACAATAATTTTTATTATTGTAAAAACGTATTTTACAACAAAATGTGCCGTAATATGGCAATAAAAATCCAATAAAAATATTTAACTCAAAATATCTCTGAAACCAGACCGCCAACATTTACGTTTCGTGAAATAGTCAAAACATTATCATCTCATGATATTATCCTTGATGATTAGAATTGAAAATTTTAATAGGTATCTATTAGTATGTACCTATTTGAAAAGAGGCATCATACAACAGGTACAAATTGAAAGAACATTGGTGGCTTCTTGTCAGGAATGGTTATGTATTTTTAGTTAAAAAAGAATTTTTTAATAGGTATCTAGAATTTAACTTAGGCAAAAACGTATTCATATCGGCTATCGATCGAAGAACCTTGATTTAAATTAAAATTCTTAAATTAAAAAAACTTCTTATTAGATTGTTCTGTAATAAAATAAATATTCCTATCTTTAGAAAGCTTTACATTTCTACTAGTGCTAATATTTAATTTTTTATGAGAAAAAATGCATTTTTTGACAAAAAAACAATGGAGTAAAAAACTCCAAAATGCTTTACTTTTATTGCATATGAGTCGTTAAAATTATAAATTCACAAAACCTTTAATTTATAAAAAATATAGATTCTTATCTCAAATAATATTTTCTTTGTAGTAATGATGTATAAAATTAACTTATTTGGAATATACAAATGGAGAATAATATAGTAAACTAAACTAGCTTCGACTTCGAATCATCGTGATCGTGCCGGGCGAAGCTAATACCTGACCCTCTTTCTTATCTTTTACTGAGAATTTTCGAAGGGGAACATTTTCTACAATAGTCGCCGAAACTCGCGCTCATAGTAGTTCGTCCTTTCAACACGGGTCCAATATGTCACCACCAAACAGGCTTACGTACATTGCAGTTTGTCAATTGTTTTAATAATTTATTTTAATGTTTTCATAAAAGAAAATCATGAGACAAAAATTAGAATCGCTTAAATATTACTTATTCTATGTAAAACAATGTTTGACACAAACATTTTCTTTGCTGTCTGTTAGATAAAAAATATTATTTGCATTTTTTCTAAATATCTCCTGTGTGTTAAGTTTACTTTTAACTAAATTTTTGTGTGTAATAATTGAAGCAATATTACACAACATATATTAATTTCAACGAAGTTGGGGGTCTAGTTTTAGAAATATTATTTATTTTAGAACTTTCTAAAACTGATAAAAAAAAATAAAAAACATAAGTATACTACAGTGTCTTCGTACATATCAACGCATTTCAGGTAAATTTGAAATTTGAAAAAAAAAAATTGTTTAGTGCGCGTTTTATTTTTTTAAGGGATGACCCTTGTGTTCCTTTTTGATCATTTTGATATCTATATATTGGGAAAGACCTATTATACAACATATAAAAATTTGAAGAAAGTTGGGGGCCTGCTTTTAGAGATATTTCGAGTCAAAAATTTGTATTCGACATATATTGTTATATTACGTCACGTTTTTTTATAAAATCTGTATAAATCAATGAAAACAATTATTATGTAAATATTTGAAGAAAATAAATAAGTAAATAAGTAACACATACGTCATAAACTAAATTTTGTTGAAGCTACGCTCGAAAGATTCAGAACGTAGGGTACTCTTTTCCCTTAAATATTTATCATTCGTGACTCCTCAAGGACAATTTGAATATGTAAGAGCTCCTTTCGGATATTGTAATAGTCAAGCAGCATTTGCACGTTATGTTAATAAAATATTTCGGAAATTAATCGACAGCGGTAAAATATTAATTTATATTGATAACATCCTTATCGCTACAAAGACAGTTGATGAAAATTTAAGTATTTTACAAGGGATTTTTAAGCTGTTAGTTCAAAATTTATTATATTTGCGGATTGACAAATGTTCTTTCTTATATACAAAAACTAACTATCTAGGATATTCGATTAGTAATAATATTCGATAGTATACAACCAAGTTCAGAGCATACGTTAGCTATAAGTAAATTTCCGATTCCGAAATCTGTAAAAGAACTGCATAGTTTTATAGGATTAATCAGTTATTTTAGAAAGTTTATTCAGAACTTTTCGATCCTTGCTAAACCATTATATGACATGCTTAAGAAAAACGTAGAAGAATTCAAATTTGACGAAAGTAAAGTTCAAAAAAAAAAAATTGTGAACTAAATTTTTTCATTGTTTAAACAAATTATTGGTGCCAAAATCGTATGTTTTCTCAGTTTTTCGCTAATTTCTCGGAAACCGTGCTACGTAGAGTAAAAATTTTCGAAAAAAAGTTGTAGAGAATAAAATTTACTACAACATTGGTATTTTTAAAAAATTTCTCCGATCAATAGTTCAAAAGTTACGGCCGAAAGAAAAAGGAACGCTTTTTAAAAATTTAATTATGGCATTATTTTATGTCATAATATACAAAAACAACTGTAACTTTTCAACACATCAAAATATTGACTTCCGGTCTGAAGCATTCAATTCTTAAGACTATTTTCTATCTACAATACAATTTTTAAAATTTTGGCGGTCCAAGTTTAGCTAAAATTTAAACAAAAAAATTATTATTTTTTTGTATTTTCTTAAATTATTGTGTTTAATCAGCTCTAATTTCTGAATGAATCGAGATATTAACTTTCGGTTTTCAGCATTGAATTCCTGAGACTTTTTGATATAAGGTACATTATTTCAAAAATGGTTTAAAGAACGTTGTTGACCTGAAATTTTAAGTTTTTCTTCGAGAGAATATAGTGAAATTTTAGTTTTGTTATAAATTATTGTATTTAATCAGCTCTAATTTCTGACTAATTAAGATATCGACTTCCGGATTTCAGCATTGGATTTCTGGAACGTTTTTCTATAAGAAACAATATTTTTTAAATCTTTTAAAGGTATGTGATGATCTAAAATTTAAAGTTTTTCTCCGAGAGAATATAGTGAAATTTTAGTTTTGTTATAAATTATTGTACTTAATCAGCTCTAATTTCTGAACGAATTAAGATATCGACTTCCGGATTTCAGCATTGGATTTCTGGGACGTTTTTCTATAAAAAAACAATAGTTTTAAAATCTTTTAAAGGTATGTGATGACCTAAAATTTAAAGTAATTTATAACAAAACTAAAATTTGACTATATTCTCTCGGAGAAAAACTTTAAATTTCAGGTTACCAAAGTTTTTTAAACCATTTTTAAAATAATCCTAGCTTATAGCTACAAATTTTAAAAATTTTAAAAATTGGGGATGGAAGTATTCCAATAACATGTACATCCCAATAACAATGAATCAATTACCAGCTCCGGATAATGTATTGCAAATATTATTTTGTAATTGCAAAAAAGGATGTGGAGCTGCGTGTGGATGTCGGAAAAGTGGTTTATACTGTAGTGTAGCATGTTTACAGTGCAGCGAAAATAGTTGCTCCAATACTTCACCTATTATACAAATAAATGAAGTCGAAGAAAATATTTGATGTATACGAAAATGTAATATGTTTATATAAACAGATTTTGTATTAATAATTTTTTCTTATCCTTAATTAATTTGCTTTTTTTTTTTAAATATACACAATCCGCTCTCCCTTCCACGTTTTATTACCCGTTCGAGATCCCTACTGCCATTGATACACAGGTATTTTTTAAAGATGTTCCTCTATGTCTACTCAGGTGAAATTTAACGTGTAAATAAAAAAATGCTATTTACAGCAAAATTATATGCTCAAAAATTAATTTTTTATAATAATTTGTTAAAACAATCAAAAAATTGAGTGCACAAAAAAAATTTGGGTAAACATTGCAATTTATAGTTTAAAAAACAAAATCCCACGTCGATCATATAAATTCATTCACTGTAACTCTAATCCGTAGTTTTAACGTTTTAAGAGGAACGGATACTGGTGCAATTTACAAGTGAAAACAAGGTTTCGTTTTCACCATCATATTTAATCTAAATATTAACATTTTAAAATATTTATTTTATTAATTTGTAGAGGAAGGTTGTTTGTATGACATTTGTGTATTACAATTTTAAATTTTTGCTTGATTTGTTATTATAGGCGTTATAAACATTGGCAATTTTGTAATTCATTTTAAAGTGTATTATGTTTTGAATTTTAAAATTTCAATACAGAAATGTCACAGAACCAACTTTCTTCTACAAATTAAAAAAAAATTGTTAATTTTTTAAATATTTAGACTAAATTTTACGGTGAAAACTAAACCCCTTTTTGACACAAAAATAAGGTCAGGCAGTGTAAATATTCGTATAAATATTCGAATTTCAATTTAGTTCCACCACCAAACTAGAGTCGTATTGGGTACACTTATTAAAATTCTAAGAAATTGACTCTTTTGATAATAACCGACCCGGATCGATAAATTTTGGTAGTGCAGTAACCGTTCCTCTTAAATGCTCTAGGCACTCCACTATATAGTAAACGTACAAGTGACCAAGAAGGTAAATACCATAGCTTTGAGTTAGAAACTCTCGCTGTAGTGTATTCCATTAAACGTTTTCACGTATATTTGCATGGTTTGCCTTTTAAAATCGTAACCGATTGTGATTCATTACGCAAAACATTGGCTAAAAAAGATATCAATCCCCGTATCGCTAGGTGGGCTTTATTTCTTATATGTAGTATAGTATAGTATATGACTATACTGTAGAACACCGTAGCAACACGAAGTTGAAACACGTAGACGCGCTGAGTAGGTGTCAAAATGTTTTAATTATTGAGCCAAACACCCTGGAGCAAACTTTAGCTTTTAAACAAAATGAGGACCCAGAAGTTCGCAACTTTCAACAAATGTTAATGAACAGTGAGCATTATTTATATGAAGCAAGAGAAGGTCTAGTATATCGGAAAGAAAAGGGTAAAATACTATTTTATGTACTACCTCAGACATTACAAGATTCTGTCATACGAACTTATCATGACGAAATTGGTCATTTTGGTCCTGACAAGGTTTCTGAATTTATTCTACGCAGTTATTGGTTTCCGAACATGAAGGAAATAAATTAAGAAATACATTATTAACTGTCTAGTCTGTATAACTTATTCCCCGTTATCTGGTAAGAAGAGTGGTTATTTGCATAACATTCCAAAAGGTACTACACCTTTCGACACCGTACACATTGATCATTATGGACCGTTGGAAAAAACTCGCTATAAAAATAAATACATCAACTACTAAAGTTGATGCATTTACCAAGTATATTAAATTATACCCCACAAAGACGACGAATACCAGTGAAGTACTTAAACATTTGAATAGTTATTTTACGCATTATAGTAAACCATTAAGAATAATTTCGGACAGAGGTACTGCGTTCTCCTCTGGTAGTTTTAGAGATTTTATGGAAAAGCAGAATATTAAACATATTATGATTGCAACAGGGATGCCAAGAGCCAATGGCCAAGCAGAGAGAATGAATATTACTGTGAACTCTATTCTCTGTAAAATATGTAAAGAAACTAACAAATGGGATGAAAGTCTTAAAGATGTTGAGTTTGCAATGAACAACACAATATCTAGATCAACGAAGAGCACCCTAAGTCGATTATAATTTGGTAAAGATCAAAACGGAAAAGTAATAGACAATCTACGTTCTATAGTCCAAACAGAGTCTCAAGAAAATGATTTAGAAACGATTCGAAGTCAAGCAAGTGAGCAACAAGTCAAAGTACAAGAGGAAAATAAGAAGTATTTTGATAAAAAAAAACACACAAAAGCACACTTATTTAAAGTAGATGAGAAAGTCATGATAATAAATCACGACGTAACGCCAGGAGTAAATAAGAAATTATTGAGCTGCGTGAAGCTGGCATGACCCAAATATGCACAATTAAAATGAAAGCTTCTATAAAACTGTGCACAAACTGTGCAGCACAATAGACACCTTGTTTTTAATTGTGCACCTCTGCTTAACCATTTAATTTATACTTTAAATGGGTCATGCTAAATTCACGCGAGCATGACCCTAGTATGCACAATTAAAATGGCAGATGCGAAATAACTGTGCACTACTGTGCAGCACTATAGAACTCTTGTTTTTAATTGTGCACCGATCCTTAACCATTTTTTTACACTTTAAATGGGTCATGCCAAATTCACGCGAGCATGACCCAAATATGCACAAATAAAATGAAAGCTTCTATAAAACTGTGCACAAACTGTGCAACACGAAAATCATCTTCTTTTTATTTGTGCACCTAATTTGCACCGAGACTCATCACTAAACCGGCAGACTGCACGCAGTTTTCAAAACAGTACATACACTACTTGTTCGTCAAAACGCTCGGTGCACTTTTTACTTCCCCGGCCTATATAATAGAAGGAAATATCGTGATCGTGATTTTATGATAATTCGCGATTTTAACTATATATTATAATTATGTTTATATGACGTTTTAAACACGTATGTGTGTAAGATTTAACCCATGACTATTGTGCTGAATGAAGCATAAAATAAAAATTTAAACCTTTTCAAAACCAAATTATAATAAAAAAATATTTAAAAGTTTGCTTCTGTACCCTGTCAATATGGAACAAAATATACTATGTTTTTTATTCAAAAATAATTTGAAACACTTATAGTTAGTTTAAAATCACAATAAAATCTGTATTATAACCAATAAACATTAGTCACAAAGCTTTGTCTTATTTCGTTTAAATGTTGTATTTTATGTTTGACTAAAATTCTTTCCTGTTGGAGAAACAATAATTATTATCAACCGCATTACCGCATAGATGTAATTTTTTACAATTGATACCAAACTCGGAATTATTTGAATAATTTATTTAAAAATCTGATGTGGCCAGCACAAGACCACTCGCCATACCGTACGCTTTTAACTACTAATATAAATATAGTTGTACTCACTCACCTCCCACTTAAATATTTCTATATATATATATATATATATATATATATATATATATATATATATATATATATATATATATATTTAAATATTATACTATGTCCACCGAACAGATAGAGTAGATGCTCCTCCCACAAATGTGCGCGAAATTGAAATACGGTATTGCTATTGGTAAGCCAGTTTTACACTGCTAGGCAAACTCAACTGCTGAGATCGGTCATCAAAAATATTGTTAGTAAATAAAAATTGTACTTCACATTTCTTTTAAATTGATGTTATACATAAATGATAAAATATATAATTCTTCCATATTTATTTCAAATAAAACTATTTAATTTTTCTGCTTTTTAAAATTTGTTGCTTGTAAAGGCTACTTCTGCGCACAGTGTACTGCGCAGTTTTGGCTCTGCCCACTAGTTTTATTACTCTATGTGTTCGATGGACATAGTATATAGCCCAGTCAATCTAGACAAAAATTAGCCAAACCTAGAAATGGAAGATAGAATTCTAATTTTGTGCACAGATGTTCCTTATAACGTAGTATAACTCTCCTAGAAAGTCCCAAGGTTACCGACGCTTGCTTCCCTCGGGAGAAGGCAAGAGGTCCTAAGGGATGGCAAATCATATATGCAGACTTAAACTCGTATAACTTTCGATCGGAATGACGTAGACACGTCAATGATAGCTCAAAATGTTGAGAATAATGTGCACTATACACGTAGACACACAAAGTTAAATATTATGCCATAATAGCCGGTCTAACAACACCAGACACACAAAAGTGGTTAACGCACAAAATAATTTACGCATTTCAATTATATATTCTTATTATGATTAAATAACATGGTTTTACATTATTTTGTATAGAATAGATACAGAGAGAGAGAGTGACGTGTATAGTACCGGGAATAATAATAAAACTGAAAAGAAAAGTTTTATAAGTGTACAATTTTACCGATTATGTACAGAGGTAACCCAGTCAAATGGTAGAAAATAAGGAAAAGTACTGGGATTGTTTTGAAATTTTTATTATTAAATTCTTCGAACATTTCTGTATAAGACAGATTACTTTTAAAAAAATTTGAGGGCCTTTACGATTTTCTACGAGAGAAAATTGAAAAAAATCTTAGTTTTTTAATATTTTTTGTGTTTAATGACCAGTAACTTCTAAACTAATTTAATTTTTGACTTCCGGTTTCTTTTATCAAATTTTGAGAACGATTCTCTATAAGTTGGATTATTTTAAAATTTTGTTGAGGGTCTTTGTCAAGCCAAAAAATAAAGTTTTTCTTCAAGAGAGAATTGATAAATTTTAGTTTTTAAAAGTTTTTTTGTGTTTAATGACCTGTAGTTTCTGAACGAATAAAAATTTTGACATCCGGTTTCTTTTATCAAATTCTCTGAACAATTCTCAATAAGATAGATTATTCTAAATTTTTTTGAAGGCCTTAGTTAAGACAAAATTTTAAGATTTTTGCCGCGGGAAAATTGAGAAATTTTAGTTTTAAATTTTTTTTGTGTTTAATGACCTGTAATTTCTTAACGAATACAAATTTTGACATCCGGCTTCTTTTATTAAAATCTCTGAACAATTCTCTGTAAGATACATTAATTTATTTTTATCGTAAATGCCTTAGTAAAGCCAAAATTTTAAGATTTTCGTCGCGGGAAAATTGAGAAATTTTAGTTTGTAAAATTTATTTTGTGTTTAATGACCTGTAGTTTCTGAACGAATAAAAATTTTGATATCCGGTGTCTTTTACTAAATTCTCTGAACAATTCTCTATAAGATAGATTATTAAACCGGATGTCAAAATTTGTATTCGTTCAGACATTACAGGTCATTAAACACAAAAAAAATTAAAAAACTAAAATTTCTCAATTTTCACGCGGCGAAAATCTTAAAATTTTGGCTTCACTCAAGCTTTTAAGATAAAAATATAATAATCTATCTTATAGAGAATTGCTCAGAGAATTTAGTAAAAGAAACCGGATATCAAAATTTTTATTCGTTCAGAAACTACATTTTGGCTTCACGAAGACATTTACGATAAAACTAATTTAATCCGTCTTATAGAGAATTGTTCAGAGAATTTAATAAAAGAAACCGGATGTCAAAATTTGTATTCGTTCAGAAATTATAGGCCATTAAACACAAAAAAAAAATTAAAACTAAAATTTCTCAATTTTTCCGGGGCGAATATCTTAAAATTTTGGTTTCACTCAGGCCTTTAAGATAAAAATAAAATAATCTATCTTATAGAGAATTGTTCAGAGAATATGATAAAAGAAACCGGATGTCAAAATTTTTATTCGTTCAGAAACTACAGGTCATTAAACACAAAATAAATTTTAAAAACTAAAATTTCTCAATTTTCTCGCGACGAAAATCTTAAAATTTTGTCTTAACTAAGGTTTTCAAAAAAATTTAGAATAATCTATCTTATAGAGAATTGTTCGGAGAATTTAATAAAAGAAACCGGATGTCAAAATTTTTATTCGTTCAGAAACTACAGTTCATTAAACACAAAAAAACTTTTAAAAACTAAAATGTATCAATTTTCTCTTGAAGAAAAACTTTATTTTTTGGCTTAACAAAGACCCTCAACAAAATTTTAAAATAATCTAACTTATAGAGAATCGTTCTCAAAATTTGATAAAAGAAACCGGCAATCAAAAATTTAATTAGTTTAGAAGTTACTGGTCATTAAACACAAAAATATTAAAAAACTAAGATTTTTTCAATTTTCTCTCGTAGAAAATCGTAAATTTGGCCCTCAAAATTTTTTAAAAGTAACCTGTCTTATACAGAAATGTTCGAAGAATTTAATCATAAAAATTTCAAAACAATCCCAATACTTTTCCTTATTTTCTACCATTTGACTGGGTTACCTCTGTACATAATCGGTAAAATTGTACACTTATAAAATTTTTCTTTTCAGTTTTATTATTATTCCCGGTACTATACACGTCACTCTCTCTCTCTGTATCTATTCTATACAAAATAATGTAAAACCATGTTATTTAATCATAATAAGAGTATATAATTGAAATGCGTAAATTATTTTGTGCGTTAACCACTTTTGTGTGTCTGGTGTTGTTAGACCGGCTATTATGGCATAATATTTAACTTTGAGTATCTACGGTTATAGTGCACATTATTCTCAACATTTTGAGCTATCATTGACGTGTCTACGTCATTCCGATCGAAAGTTATACGAGTTTAAGTCTGCATATATGATTTGCCATCCCTTAGGACTTTTTGCCCTCTCCCGAGGGAAGCAAGCGTCGGTAACCTTGGGACTTTCTAGGAGAGTTATACTACGTTATAAGGAACATCTGTGCAAAAAATTAGAATTCTATCTTCCATTTCCAGGTTAAATCTAGATTGACTGGGCTATATAGTCTAGTTTGCGCTCGTATTGCGCTTTATTGCTTCATCAATAATTTTTTTGCGCTGCTCTAATTTTGCCATAATTTAGAGAATAAGTTAGGCAAGGCTATGTTGACACTAGCCCTAACTTTTAATTAATTTAATTTAGCAGTAATTGACATAGTTTGTTTGAAAAAGCGCGCGAAAGGCTTTTTAAAACGAATACCTACTTTATTGAAGATTAAACGAACTTACCTGTAAGTGAAGTTCAATCGAAATTATATGAGAGCCTCGTTCGAAGTAATTACAACTATGTAGTACGCTTTGCCGGTACGATTATGTCACAATGTTTAGTAAAAACAAAAACGTAATGTGTTACGTCCCCCTAGATTCCTCTGTCTCCGATCTCCGTGATAATATTTAATCATTTCGTTTAGAGCTGAAAGAAAATTTCTGCTATTTTCCTATGGGGTTGGGAAATGGGTGGGAGGTTGTAATTACTTCGAACGAGGCTCTCATATAATTTCGATTGAACTTCACTTACAGGTAAGTTCGTTTAATCTTCAATTATATTTCGAGCATCGTTCTCGTAATTACAACTATGTAGATGTTTAGATTTATGAAAAAGCTGAAATTTTGTTGCTATATTTTTCCCTAAAACCAACCACATACTTAATAACAAATCAGCATTGTTATAGTTATCCATTTAGGGTTGTAACCCCGAAATTTTCCTTATTATAATTAGACACTTGTCTATTATAACACTTTGCAATATCTGGAAATTCCTCGAGCAGTCAGCTGTGTTTCTTATTACTTACATCCAAACTAATTCCTCTTACACCCTGCTAATGTTGACGCATGTCTTGTACTATGCGCTGAAACCTGCTTTATATTAATTCCACATCTATCTGAAACTGTTTTAATTCATCTAGAAAAAGTTTGTGCACATACAGCTGTATGTGGTTTATTCCAGGAAATAAAACCATTTATTGGTATGCTGCACTAATTTGGTTTTCTCTAAATAAAGGTTTAGTACTAGCCACACGTAAATTAGGTTTTTCTAAGAAAATCTAGAAAAAATTGATTTCGGCTTGGTCCTGAGGTTTCAATGAAAGAATTTATCTCAATTTCAATGCCGGTCTGTGTTTGATGAATATTATTTATCTCAATTTCTGCTAAAATTTGAACTCTATGCACTAAAACTAGTGCAACTAAGGTACTTAATCTTTTTGTTAGATTTTTTAATGATAATTTATGTCAATGACTTTCAGTTGCTAATTTGTCTAATACCTACAATATTAGTATTCCATATTTTACTGAATCTTTGAAAATAATGGTTTCAATCTGCATATTCCCTTAAAAATCTCTTTATAAAAGTGCTATTTGTTAATAGACCCCAGAATATAGGAAATTGCCGACCGTGCTGAAGTGGGATTGCCGTAAACCGCACCTTGTATAAATTGAAATACTAAAATATCAAAAAATCAAAATGTGACTCAAGTCACCGGGTATGATAGCTGTAGATTTCCCCTTTCACTGAAACTTTGAATAATAAAAAATATACATTTTTACCCAATTTATTGGACTTTTGTCCGCCCGCTCCTGGTGTAGATGCATGGAGCGTGCTCTTCGGCATGCAGCGCAGGAGCTCAAAATCCAGGGTGCGCTTGGGAAAACGGCCAAATTTTAGAGAAAATTCATAAGGACCATTTTTTGTAAATAATTAACTGATATTAATTTTTCTCTAAACAAAAAATTCTCTAAATGCTATATTTTAGCAGATATTGGCGGAAAAACGATCTTTGGAACCTTTGGGGCTGTTTCTCCCCCATACAAGAACATTTTATACAGAACTTTTTCTTATTTTAAATTACTTGTCAATCCCGACAAATTAATATAAAAATTACATTGGTGAGCGATTTTGTCAAGGTTGGACCCTTCATTTACTGGACTATAAGTTATTTTCTGTCGTCATAAACAACTCATATCCGTGACTATCACAGAAAAAAATAATTTTAGTTTTAAAAAACCCCCTTATATTGTTTTAGCGTTGCGCCCGATAAAAATGATATTAAAATATCAACAGTGGTTGGCGAATAATTTAGAGTTTCGGTTTCGAACGCTTCCCACGTAATCTTCCTACTAATAAGGATAGATTGGTTGCAAGTGGGTGAACTTATGTTCAATATACTAAAATTCCCTCTGCTTAATCTTCTATAATTTTATGTAAGACCTTTAAAATCATAGCAAACGGTGGAAACGCATAATTCTATTTTTCCATGATATAGTGAGTGCATCAACAATTAAACAATAAGGATCTCTATGCCATGAACAGAACTTTTCACATTTAGCATTTATTTTCTTTTGGATGGTATATACGAGGCGTAAAGCCAAATATTTTTCTGTTCGCACAATTTTGCTAAATTATGTAATTTGTTAAGTTGCGCTCCACTCATTTTATTAACATATGAGATCGCTGTTGTATTGTCTATTCTCAACCAGCTTTCGCAATTTACTTTAACTCTTGCAAATCAGCGAAGGTCTATAAAATTGCCAGTAAATACAAATAGGTCATAATATGTTCTTTTCTTTAAGCACGATTCCAAAGACCCTGTGCAGTTTGACCTGCACAAAATATACCCGAACTATGCTTCGAAGTATCAGGAAAAATTATTAAATTCAAATCGAATTTGAAATGTCTTATAGGATTTTTAGAACTTAAATTATTTATCGACCATTTAAATTTGTGTTTAATTTATCGGGTAAAAACATAATTTTATCCAAATCGCCGTTACTTTTAGACAGAGCTAAGTTTTTATCTGTCTCCAACTGCTTTTGTGTAAAGCCAGCTGTACGAAAGAACTGATTGAAATTAATTTCTTTCCCAACAAAGATTTTATTTTGTTAATTAACATAATTTTCTTATGTTCTGGTAATTCCAACAAGTAATTACTAGAGTTTATAATAACTCTAAATATAATATTTAGTACTAGGTGTTGAACTACTTTTTTCAAATATTTAGTAAAACCCATGGTATTGAAAGCGATCAATAATCTTTCGCAAATTAGATAAACAATGTTCAAATGGATTGACGAAATACAAAAAATCATCTAAATAAAAGTTATAGAACTCCTTGCTATCTTAAGCTCTGTACTACTATCCTCATAATTTTTGTAAAATGAAAAGGACTTATACAAGTCCAACGGCAAACCAGTGAACTGATAGTTTGTTATTGTAAGGAAAACTCAATATTTGCTGCTACTTTTAGCTACTGGACAATTTAAAAATTATATACATCCTTTAGATCCCAGTGGGCATCTAAATGAACAGGGACTAAGTAATTTAGTCGCATTTCTGGTGTTCTCCATTTTCAACAGTTGGTGAAAATAATTTATTGAATTCTGTATAGCAATATGTAACTGTGCTGAGTTATTTTTAGTTACCTTTGGCACAATTTTTGCCTTGGCTGACTATAGAAAAGCAATTCGTAACCCTTAATGCAGCTCAACTACATAGGTATCCTTTGTAAACGATTTCCATATTTGTTAGAAACTTTAAGACGACCAGCACTTACCTCTGGAATTAATATTGCTGTGTTGTCGTCGTTAAGACTGCATGTTTACAGGTGACCTGCGTTAAGTTTTCGCTGAAGTCCTGAACCTTGTTTGTATCGCTGCAGCTCGGTTGTGAGTCTGCGAGACTACAACTCGATTTTTGGGCCTATGCTGTCGCACCTCGAGCGCCCATCTGCGCCTGTGTAGCCCTTAGGTGGTTATAATACTTAACCCACTCCTCCTCTGACAAAATATTGGATCGAGTTTTTCCAATTACAGTTATTGCAGTCCCTACCTGGTTCTGCGAGTCAAGAAAAAGATTGTCTCTTTTGAGACTAATCTGGCAAAAAAGCTTTTATTTCGGGGTTCAGTTTTGGTGCGGTAAAGGAGGAAACTTCGCTAGACGCGTATTTTGTTAAGCTATAATTTTTTAGTCTCCTTTCCGACCTCTGTACTGATCCAGTTATTCTCTTGTTTTTCAACATCTGGATGCAGATTTACCATTTCTCGATTTTTGAGATTGGATACTTCCCCAGTAAATCCGCAGTTCTTTCAACTAGGAACTCTTGCGTGTTTGATGCATGAAGAGTGGTTCGATTTCGAATTTGTTAATGGGTAATTATTTCGGAGATACGATAATCTCCGATGCTAATTAGTCTGATAAGGCTAGTAATTTACTACTCGAATGACTAATTGTATATTTTTCTACTTTTAAGAAGTTTGAAATTATTTACTTTTAGGATAAGTAATATGCATAATGTTTTAATTTTTATAAAATTTAAATCAATAAAATATATTTATGTAACTGCTTCACTGCCTGCGTGAATTTCGGTTGCTAAAGTCCGAATTAAGTTATGTAATTGCAGATGTTTCACATCTTGTGTGAACTCGTATTGCTAATTAAGAAGTCAATTAAAACAGACTGTTTAATCTCTCGTGTTAAATTAATCTACCTGCTAACTGTTTGAAAATATTTTACTTTTGGGATGAGTAATATGCATAATGTTTTATTTCTTACAAAACTGAAATCGATAAGATCCATTAAGTAACTGCTTCACTATTTGCGTGAATTTCAGTTATGTAACTGCAGATGTTTCACCTCTTGTGTGAACTCGTACTGCTAATTAAGAAGTCAAATAAAACACTGTAAACTAAGACTTCGAAGTACTTATAAGGGTTCTTGCCCCTCTAATTAAGAAGTCAAATAAAACACTGTAAACTAAGACTTCGAAGTACTTATAAGGGGTCTTGCCCCTCTAGGAAATATACCAATCCACTATTATAAAAACAAAAAACATATGCAAAAAACCGCATCACCCTCAATTTAAGTTATAGTTATAATTGTTTAAAAAACTTTCGGACTTGTAATAAAGGCAATAATCTACTATAAGTAGTATTTTGTACAGTGATCAATGTGATCTTGTGTGAACTCGTACTGCTAATTAAGAAATCAATTAAAACACTGTAAGCTAAGACTTCGAAATACTTATAAGGGTTCTTGCCCCTCTAAGAAATATACCGATCCAATATTATAAAAACAAAAACATATGCAAAAACCACTGATAAACATTTTGAAAAAACAAGTTTGAAAATCATGACCACCACCGGTAATAAATTACCTTGTTTAATTTCTAAAATTTGCTCTGAAGAAGAAGAATTTGAATTTGTCGACGACTGCGCTATTTTCCTTTCGAGTTTCCATTATTCCTCAACCACGAGTCTCTATCCTATCTCTTCTTTTTCCAATCTTCTTAAATAATTGCAGAACACTGTACACTAACTTTATAACAATTAATTAATCGGAGCCGATGTGACCACAACCGCACAAGAAAGCGTAATGATTAAATATTATCACGGAGATCGGAGACAGAGGAATCTAGGGGGACGTAACACATTACGTTTTTGTTTTTACTAAACATTGTGACATAATCGTACCGGCAAAGCGTACTACATAGTTGTAATTACGAGAACGAGGCTCGAAATATAATTTAGAAGTAAACGGCAAATTTGATTATGTCATTGTTGTCCGAAGCTAGGCGTAGATTTAAAGTTTAATAATGTGACTTGCAGATAAAGGCTAAACCTGTAGTACGAGTGAAGCCAGAAGTATAAAAATACACAGCATGTTTTTACGATTAATTGATTTTTCAGAATCAGATAAACAAAATTTTTTGTAATTTTTCAACTGTATATCATAAATTTTGAATGTAGAAAAACATTACAATATACCTATACATAAAAAAGTAAATAAACTTGACATTTGGAAAGAATTTTGTTTGAAAAGTGGTAATATTTATATAAGTACTTAAATTTAAATTAATCTAAATAAATTATTTATGATTACTGGAATAGAATTTTATAAGCAGCGGTCTGAAAGAATTATTTTCAGACTGTCACTATTAGCAACGGTCTGCAAAGAAGTATTGGTTTGCAATTATTCATTTTCAAGTAACCGCCAAGTGAAGTGAAGTTATTTATATTTTATTTAAACTATATTTACCTTTTATTTAAAATATAATGTATTCTATTTTTAATTATTTCTGATTTAAAAATTAGTTAATTAACTTTGTAAGTGGCTCAAAAATTATATCGTAAAAATAGTTTGTACGTAATATTATTCTAATAAAATTATTATTTTACGAAAGTAAAAAAAAATTAGAAACATAGGGGAACTTAATTAGTGCAAAAAGCACATATTAGGTAGGTACCTAAATATCCGAAACTGAAAGGCAAGCTATTGATTTGCCCTAAAGATTGTTCTAATTATTACCTACAATAGTCGCGTGCGGCTCGTATATCATACCTTTCATTGAATAACATACATTTATAATAACATACAATAAGTAAAATTAAAAGCATATCATATTATTACGATCTGAATTTTTGATATAAGGTTTAAATAAATAAGTGATACATAACTTTTGAGAAACATTATGTACTTAAATTAAATTTCATGCCTTTGACTCTGACAAAAACTGAGAAAAAATACCGTAACTAAATTTATCTTGTATCCAATAATTTAAAATTTGCAATAAGTAGGTATTCGTTTTAAACGCATTTCGCGCGCTTTTTCAAGCAAATTATGTCAACTACTGCTAAGTTAAAGTAGCGAAAAACACATTTTTTACGGAGCATAAGAGCGCAATGTATATAGGTTTAATTACAATATAAGAGAACTATAAAAATTTTCTTTTTACTTCCTTCTACGGAGTAATAAGGAAGTATATTGTAATCGCGAAAAATTTCGGTTTTCAGATTTTGATGGAAATATCCGTTTTGACCTTTTCTGAATCCATTATGACTAGTTTCGTCGTGACGTCTGTACGTACGTACGGACGGACGTACGGACGTATGTGTGTCGCATAACTCAAGTACGGTTAGACGTAGAAAGTTGAAATTTTGTATTTAGGACTGTTATAGCATCTAGTTGTGCACCTTCTATTTTTGGTTTCAATTTATAAACCGGAAGTAGTACTTTTTTCAAATATTTCGATAAATATTTAATTTAAGACAAATTTTTTTATTTTAAATGAAAGATTATGTGATTATTACCTACAATCGGTATTTTATAAATATTTTTGTATCTGGTATCATTTAGGAATAATTAAAGTATATATTTATAATTTAGTATTTCGGTATCTTGTAGTCCATGATCGATTAACATTTGTTACTACATACAATTTAAATGATTATGACATGACAGTGACAATAGTAAAATATGCTTTACATCTTCTTCTGCAGTTTAAATAAAATGACTAAAATATATTTGTGAGTATAGTTAGCAGTTAGTAGTACTAAGTTAAAAGAATTGTTTATATTATTCTACATTTTAGTTATTAAGAAAAGTATTGTAACGGTTTGATTTATTTAGGTGAAGTGTAAAATCAGTAAAACACGAATATTTATATAACAAGTTTAATAACGAAAAATAAAACATAAAAGTTACTGATAATTAAATAAATAGTGTTTCGGTCGAGACGAGAAATTTCTCGAATCTCGTCTCGTCTCGTCTCGAAATTTCTCGTCTCGGCGAGACGAGAAAGATTTTTAAAAATGAAGGTCGAGACGAGACTGGTATGTCGAGATTCTCGATTCTCGACATTTGGCTCGAGATTTCTCGACAAAATCGATCATTTTTAAAAACTATTAAAAAATCATGTTTTATAAAGAATTTTTTTTTAATAATTAAACAAAATATTAGCTGTTGGTAACGATTTTTGATTAGCGTTCAATCTTACGTACCTATTACACTTTATATAATAATAATGAGTGTACAACTATGAAGTTGGATGAATAGCATAGTTTTTCTCATGTGAATAATTTCATGGGGTAGTTTAGTTTGGCTGACACGCTTGCGTTCTTGCGTATACCTATATCTGGACATTTTATCAAATCGTAATATAGTGTACAGATGGGATAACTAAAATATCAGGTATAATTTTGAATAATAATTACTTAATTTTATCAAAATTAAAATTATTCACATAACCGCACATATTTTTTTATATTCTATATAAGATAATTAATTCATCTTCTTAATTTATTTCCATTATATAACAAACAATTGCAGCACATATTTATAGGTCAGTTAAAAAAATATTAACATTTTTACATATAAAAAATAAATATAATATAGGTATTTTAAAAAGTCGAGAAATCTCGACGAGATTCTCGACCGAGACGAGACTTAATTGTTCGAGACGAGAAAAAATCGAGACGAGACTTGATTTTTTTTTTCGAGACGAGACGAGACGAGACAAGGTGATTTCTCGTCTCGTCTCGTCTCGACAGAAACACTATAAATAAACACGCACTATTAATTAAACTTAAAACACTAATTATACACTAAGAATATTTATTTACACACTTAACACTACTACGATTATTTATTTATACACTATAATTATTTATTTAACCAGTAAATAACATTAAACACTATTTATTTCACAATACATCAATATTTAGTTCTATTTATGTCACCATTCAAACGTAGACTTCTATTTATGTCACCATGCTATCGTAGACTGCCTCACCGTCCGCTCGGGTAGCGTTTATATATCCACAGCCGGTAATTCTGGTAGATTCCATAAATTCCTTCCAGAAAGTAATTAAATTTTATTACCGTATCGCGTGATCCGATGAATCATCCCCCTCTTGCGTCATCAACACAATAGCGCGCCGGCTAGACAATGCAAACTTGTCCGTGCATGTCGCTTGGCCGCCGTCACCCAGGCGCCGCTCGTTACATTGCTCCCTCCTTAAGACTGTTTCGTCCCGGAACAGTCGTCGATGACGAAATCTACATGCATCACCCTTGATGCATCCGGATGTCTGGAAGAAGTGACAGTCCACGGTCGGTTCTGTGTTGACTTGTCTCTTTGGGTTGAAGTTGCAGACGAGGATTTCAATTCCAGTATACTGGAAGAGGATCTCTAACATGTTCCTCACAATCCTCCAATCCAAGCCATCTAGTCCACAGCCTATCTTCGGTAAAGCCAGCTTCATGATGTCGTTGTCCAATAGGTGGTTTCTCAGATCGCGTAATGATTCCCATAAATTTCGATACAGGGGCTTCTGGTTCGATTTTTCCTTCGTCACTAAGTAGTAGATGTATCGTTTGTGTTCCACGTCATTATCCCTGAGTCGTACTGTTTTTCCGACGGATGGACGTTGGTTGGCCAGTTCTTGTAGTCGTCCAAACTTCTTCTTGAAGACGGTAGCGATTCCGCGGGACATTTTCGTGTCTTCAGCTATGCAATGATCAAGGGAATAGTCTGACGATACCGTGAACAGGTCTCGGTGTTCCTCTCGGGTAACGCCATACCGAACTTTACGCCCAGTGGAATAAGTTTCCATGAAATCTTCAAAGGTTGGTTCCTGGACTTCAATTCTGCGAACCGTAGCTCCACGACGGTCTTCTTGGTTATCGCCGGCGAAAGGTGCTAGACGGTTAAAATGAACTACTCGCGGCTTCCCATTAGGCGTTTTTCTTATCCGGTAGATTATGTCGTTTATTCTCTTGATTATTTCATAAGGGCCTTCCCAATTCTTCTGCAGCTTCGGCGATAATCCGCGACGCCTCTGCGGGTTATACAACCACACCAGATCTCCAGGTTGGTAACCACCTTCGTCAGCCCTGATGTCATAATGATCCTTCATCCTGTCGCTGGCAACCTGAATACTTATACGGACTTGTTCATGAATGTCATCCATTCTTCTTCGCAAGTTGGTTACATAATCCTCCCCAGCCAGATCTTCTCCGGGTTTGCTGCCGAATACCAGGTCACATGGCAACCGTAACTCACGTCCGAATAAGATGTTAGCAGGTGTCTGTCCTGTCGTCTCGTGTACGGATGAACGATAAGCCATCAGGAACAGATGCAGATGTCGGTCCCAGTCTCTTTGATGGTTAGAGACAACCTTTGATAGATATCGGTTGATAGTTCTGTTCATTCGTTCAACCATGCCGTCGGACTGCGGATGTAGTGCAGTTGTCCTGGTTTTGTTGATTCCCATTATTTTACAGATGTTTTGGAAAAGGGCAGACTCAAAATTTCTTCCTTGGTCGGAGTGTAGTTCGCGAGGTACTCCAAATCGGCAAATACACTCTTTTACCAGAACTTCAGCGACAGTAACGGCTTCCTGGTTAGGTAATGGGTAAGCTTCAACCCACTTGGTGAAGTAATCCATAACGACTACTATGTATTTGTTCCCCTCATCGGATTCTGGAAACGGTCCGGCCACATCAATCGCAATGCGTTCAAACGGACTACCAACATTGTATTGACGCATTGGAGCTCTTCGTCGCTTATGTGGCCCGTTACTTCCAGCGCAAGCCACACATTTCTTGCACCACTCTTTAACATCTTCCTTACAATTCACCCAGTAAAATCGTTGACGCAATCCTTCCACGGTTCTGTTGACTCCAAAATGTCCTCCTCCAGTTCCATCGTGGATTTCCTTCAACACTTCTGGTACTCGGCTCCGAGGAACAATCAGCTGAGTTTTCGTCTCAGTACCTTCGGTGTTCTCCATCACACGTTTCAGGACACCTTCTTCAACCACAATAGAGTCCCATTGTGCCCAGTACGATTTTACTTTCCGGGAATGTGGTGCAACATTTTCCCATGCTGGCTTTTCTTCAGTGCTCTTCCAATCCAGGATGATTTTCAAATCCGGGTCATTCTCTTGATCTTGGCGCAGTTCGTCTGGATGCCATCTATCGTCAACTACTGTTGTCCTCGCGATGATGGAATGTTTTTCTTCTACTCGGCTACAGTGTTTACATTCCTCCTGGCATGGTCTTCTCGACAATGCATCTGCATTACGATGGCTCGTTCCTGCTCTATGTTCAATCACAAAGTCATATTCCTGCAGTCGTTCAATCCATCTGGCTACTTGACCTTCAGGATTCTTAAATTGAAGTAGCCATTTTAGAGCAGCGTGGTCGGTTCTAATGAGGAATCTTCTACCGTACAAGTACTTGTAGAAATGTTCGATTGACTTTACGACTGCTAATAATTCCTTCCTTGTTACACAATAATTTGTTTCAGGTTTTGACAATGTCTTGCTGAAGTAGGCAATAACCTTCTCATGTCCGTCTTGTATTTGGGAAAGAACACCGCCAATTCCAATGTTGCTGGCATCTGTGTCTAGTATGAACTCTCCTTCTGGCAACGGGTAACTTAAAACAGGTGCGCTTGTCAAGAAATGTTTCAGTTGTTTGAATGCGGCTTGACAGTCCGTTTCCCAGATGAATCTTCGGCTTTCTTCAGTAAGCTTCGTCAACGGTTTCGCAATGTTGGCAAATCCGGGTACGTATCGTCGATAATAGGTGCATAAACCAAGAAAACTTCTCAGTTCATGTTTGTCTCTGGGTACTGGCCAGTCTTGAACAGCTTTTATTTTCCCGGAATCTACTGCAATCCCTCTGCCGGAAACGATGTGTCCAAGATAATGAACTTCCTCCTGGAATAGGTGACATTTCTTCGGGCTGAGCTTCAGATTGGCCTTTCTTAATCTTTGGAACACCTCTTCTAAATTCTTCATGTGGTCCTCAAACGTTTTTCCGACTACAATAATATCGTCGAGGTAAACCAAACAGGTTTTCCATGATAGTCCAGCTAAAACGGTTTCCATGAGTCGTTCGAAAGTTGCAGGGGCATTGCAGAGCCCAAATGGCATAACAGTAAATTGCCAAAGTCCCGTGCCAATGGTGAAGGCTGTCTTCTCTTTATCCTTTGGCTCCAAATCGACTTGCCAGTAACCGCTTTTTAAATCCAACGTGGAGAAAATCTTCGATCCAGCCAAAGTGTCCAATGTATCGTCTATTCTGGGTAGCGGGTAGCTGTCCTTCTTTGTCACGTTGTTAAGTTGACGATAATCAACGCAGAATCGTGTAGATCCATCCTTCTTCTTCACTAACACCACTGGTGAAGCCCATGGACTACTTGAAGGCTCAATCACACCTTCCAACTTCATGTCCTCAACTATTCGCTCTGTTTCTTCTCGCTTTGCCAGTGGTAATCTTCTTGCTGGTTGGCGGATGGGTCTTGCGTCTCCGGTGTCTATTTTATGGCGGACCACGTTGGTTCTTCCCTTGGAGTTCTTGTCATACTCAAATACGTCCTGATATTTCCCGATTAAATGTTTCGCCTTGGTTTTCTGGTTGGCGGTCAACCCTTGGAATGATGACATTTGATTGACTAATGTGTCCGGGATTTTATTGCACGTCGATTTCTTGGCCGTAACGGTTCGAATTATCGAGGATACTGGTGAACATTCCCCTACTTTTGCCCCACTTTTAATAACAACGGGATAAAAATTAATGTTCATTACTCGAATCGGTACTATCTTCTTTGCTTTTATTAGTGATTTTCCAATCACAACTCCAGGCCCAGTTCTGGTATCATCATTCTTGGGCTCCAGCATGACAATGTTCCCCTCGCAGAAACTACCCTCTAGTCTTCCTTCTACGATAATCTCGCTTCGCTCTGGGAGGGTGACATCTTCGGCTATTACCACACGTACGGCTTCGTCGTCCCGTGGATGCAATACGAGTTCTTCTTCATTGACCACCATCACGCCACTCTTGAGGTCCAGCTTGAAACCGTGCTTCTTCATGATGTCCATACCAAGAATGAGTTCATCTTCTACGTCAGCTACCAGCACACGATGTTCAAAGGAGGTATTCCCGATACTGAGGTTCAAATTCAGCTCTCCAGATGCGGTAGCTTGTTCTCCAGTTGCTGTGCGTAATCGCCACTTGGTTGGTTGTAGATGTGTCTTGCCAGTACTTTTTGCCACGTCGGGTCTGATAATTGTCTTCGTCGCACCCGTATCTAGCAACATTTTAAGTGGCCTTCCGTCAATACAACCATCCACATAGATGCCGTTAGCTTGATGATGAAGGGATGCGACATAACCGATGGAATGTGGGGCTACTGGATTACGGGTCGACGATTGCCCCTTCGCATCAACCCGCTTTAGTTTCCCGACTCGCCGTCTTCTTTCTTCGGTTCGGCCTTCCGTAATTTACTGCAAAGTCGTTGCGGGTGACCGAGCTCACCGCAATTCCAGCAACGTAGTTTTCTTCTTTCTGGAAGCATTTCTTTGAAGATGCGTCGCACTCTCTCGTCTAAATCTTCCGTGTGCCCGGTTCTCTCAGCGTCAATGTTCCGCACTCTTGATTGGTTACGCGCTGCTTGTTTAGCAGCTTCATGCTCTAATGCAATTGACAGTGCATCACTGATAGTTTTTGTGTGAGCTATTCTTAACGATTGCTGGATTTCGCTGTCTCGGATTCCGTTGACAAATTGTTGAATAGCCAAGGTCTGTATCACGCTTTCTGGAGCATCAGGGAATGCGAGGTGAACCAAGCGAGATATGTCAGCTTCGAATTCTTGAAGTGTTTCCTTCGATTCCTGATATTTGTTATTCAATTGCGTCTGGTACACTTGTTTTAAATGTGCGTTGCCATACCGCATATCCAGTTGTTTGACTAGTAGTTCGTAGTCTTCTTGCTGTTCTGGTTTCACCGTTTGGATAATATTGAGGGCTTCTCCTTGTAACGCAAGGGCCAAATTACTAGCTTTCTCTTCTGACGACCAACCATTAATTTTAGCAGCTATTTCAAATTGCCTTAAATAATTAGGCCACGCTGTTTTTCCGTCATATTTTGGAGCTTTGACGTAAGATGTTGAATTGTGTTCTGCTTTAATGGTTCTTTCCATTTTAACCCCGTCTCCTTTGGTCGTTTCGGTTGTCGACATCGGCGTTGACGTAATTTTTGATAAATTTTCTTCTAATTGTTCTATCTTCTTGTCATATTCTTGTTTCAAGTTCTTCAAATTCTCTTCTAATTTCTCGTCTAATTTTTCTTCTAAAATTCTAGAACTCTCTTCTAATTTTTGTTCCAAATTTCTAGAATTTTCCGTCAATTCTTCTTTTAAAATTCTAGAAGTTTCCTCTGATTTTCTAGAACTTTCTGTTATTTCTTCTTTCAGCTTCTGTTCTATTGTTCTAGATGTTGTGGCTAATTTCTCTTCTAAATTTCTAGAAGTTGCGGCTAATTCTTCTTTCAAAATTCTGGAATTCTCTTCACACTTTCTAGAACTTTCTGTTATTTCTTCTTTCAAAGTTCTAGATGTTACGGACAATTCTTCTTTTAAATTTCTAGAAGTTTCTTGCAGTTGTTCGGATACGCTACACGCAACTTCAAGTTCCTCCGGATTTTCACCAGCATCTTCTAGAGCTTTTCGTAGACGCTGTTGAAGTACGGTCTTGACTCCCGCTGTGTCTAGATCCCGTTCTTCTAGCTCCTTCTTGAGTTCAGCCACTTTTAAGTCACTTAATTTAACTTTCTTTGTCGCCATTTTATTTATATTTAATTTACACTTCACAGTTTATTAAACCCCACACCTGACACCAATTGTAACGGTTTGATTTATTTAGGTGAAGTGTAAAATCAGTAAAACACGAATATTTATATAACAAGTTTAATAACGAAAAATAAAACATAAAAGTTACTGATAATTAAATAAACACGCACTATTAATTAAACTTAAAACACTAATTATACACTAAGAATATTTATTTACACACTTAACACTACTACGATTATTTATTTATACACTATAATTATTTATTTAACCAGTAAATAACATTAAACACTATTTATTTCACAATACATCAATATTTAGTTCTATTTATGTCACCATTCAAACGTAGACTTCTATTTATGTCACCATGCTATCGTAGACTGCCTCACCGTCCGCTCGGGTAGCGTTTATATATCCACAGCCGGTAATTCTGGTAGATTCCATAAATTCCTTCCAGAAAGTAATTAAATTTTATTACCGTATCGCGTGATCCGATGAATCATCCCCCTCTTGCGTCATCAACACAATAGCGCGCCGGCTAGACAATGCAAACTTGTCCGTGCATGTCGCTTGGCCGCCGTCACCCAGGCGCCGCTCGTTACAGTATGAACACACAAGGCGTACAAGGAAGTCATGTGGTTTCCACGTCAGATTTTTTTCTGTTGTCAAATTAGCGCTGTCAATTTAGAATTTAAATAAAATAAATTTGAGGCAAGTGCAAAATAAAATTAATAGAGCAAAATAGCGCAAATAAAGCACTATATATCTATTTAATAGTAAAAACTGTAAAATATCTCAAAGGGAGGGCTACGTCAATTTGGCCCTTCCCCGGTCCTTCCTAACTAATTACTTTGATTACTGCTGAATTATAGCAGCGCAAAAAAATATATTTCCGGAGTAAAAGAGCGCAATGTACATAGAATGAAAAAATCCGATGTGGCCAACACATGATCTCTCGCCATACTCTACTATTTTACTTAGTGTGTATGAAGGTACTTACTCACAAATAATATACCATTGTAGAAGGGCATTCGGGAATTGTAGTTTTTATAATATTATTAAAGTTTATTATGACCTTATAAAAAATAAATGACATTTCATACTTTCCATCTCAATTTGTCAAAAAGTCAAAAATTTATTTGACATTAACGCTCAAAAATTTTATATTTTGTTTTCATTGGTAGGCATATAAATCAAAATTGTAACACATTTGTAGAATTTTAACTTCTTGTAATTGGAAAATGGTGCTAGATAGAAACTACGTTTTGAATACAAATTGTAGATAGTATCATTTAAGTATACCTACATTGTTATTAAAAAAAATTCCTATTAATGCATACATTTTGAGGATATTCCAGAAAAACGCTTCAGATCTTCAAGAAACTACCACTTCCGGTTGCACGACCAACACCAAAATTTAATCAGATCTATTCTAGGGTGTCAGAATATTATGTACAAAATTTCAAATTTTTTTATTCAGTAGTATTTGAGTTATCGTACTTCCAACATCCATCCACTCATCCATCCACACACACACAGACATTATCGCGAAATTATCAAAATCATGTTCTAGGACCTCAAAACGTGCTTATCCATTGAAAACTCACTATCGAAATTTTAGCATGATTACAATACCTCTCTTACAGATATAAGTGGCGAGAGGTAAAAATATGACACAATCTTACTTTTCGCTGTCAAGTTGGCCTTTCCTACTTTGCTTATTAATAAAATAAAAATGTACAAGCGCAAAAATTTATATTAATGGCGCAATAAAGCGGAAACGAACGACTATCGAAATAATTATGAAAATTTTAAAATTTACAAAAAGGTAGGGCTAGTGTCAACATAGCCCTGCCTAACTTATTCTCTAAATTATGGCAAAATTAGAGCAGCGCAAAAAAATTATTGATGGACCAATAAAGCGTAATACGAGCGCAAACTGGACTAATGTTTTTTTATAGAAATATTTAAGTGGGAGGGCAACTGGACTTAGCCCAAACACAGGCATCATCTCGAAAATACTTTATTCGTATTCTATGGACCCTAAAACGTGTTTATCCACTAAAAACTCACACTCGAAAATTTTGACCAATCACAATACCTCCCTTACAGAATATGCGGCGGGAGGTAAAAAAATGGACGATCGTTTAAACGTTATTTTTTATTCTTCTACTAGAATTCATTTTTTGGGAAATTAATAAAATTGGTACTACTGGTTGTGTAAAACTCATTAACGAACTTGAAGTAAGTTTTTGGCTCAAGATCTTATAAATATAAAACAAAACTATCATAAAATGACGATCACAATACTTTCCACTATTATATAGGCCGGGAAAGTAAAAAGTGCACCGAGCGTTTTGACGAACAAGTATATTGTTTTGAAAACTGCGTGCAGTCTGCCGGTTTAGTGATGAATCTCGGTGCAAATTAGGTGCACAAATAAAAAGAAGATGATTTTCGTGCTGCACAGTTTGTGCACAGTTTTATAGAAGCTTTCATTTTATTTGTGCATATTTGGGTCATGCTCGCGTGAATTTGGCATGACCCATTTAAAGTGTAAAAAAAATGGTTAAGGATCGGTGCACAATTAAAAACAAGAGTTCTATAGTGCTGCACAGTTAGTGCACAGTTATTTCGCGTCTGCCATTTTAATTGTGCATACTAGGGTCATGCTCGCGTGAATTTAGCATGACCCATTTAAAGTGTAAATTAAATGGTTAAGCAGAGGTGCACAATTAAAAACAAGGTGTCTATTGTGCTGCACAGTTTGTGCACAGTTTTATAGAAGCTTTCATTTTAATTGTGCATATTTGGGTCATGCCAGCTTTACGCAGCTAAATTATTGCCGAAATTTAAAGGACCATATCAAGTAAGAACTGTATTGCCTAATGATCGATATATAATTACAGACGTGGATGGGTTCCAACTCACCAACAAACCCTTCCAAGGCACTATCCATTCCTCAGTTATGAAACCATATTCCCAATAGACGTATTAATAAACGTTCACAGGTTTTCCGCCCTTGAAATGCTCTACAAATTTTATACCGACCATTTTTTTTCTTAAACGCATCCTTTTGGCGGAAATCACGAAAATATTCAACATACCTCTAAACTGTATGTCATATTATTAATTTTCTAATTAAATATTATCTCTATTCATTGCCATAATGTAAAAAGCAAGTATGCAATAGAAAGCCCTGTTAAATGCGAACATTTTAAGCTAAATTTCAACTCATTTACTCGTTTCGTTAACTTTTTACAAACAAAAATAAAAATATTTGCAAGTAAACAAAACCGGTGGCCATTATGATCGAAATGGCGGCAAACCCGACGCGGTATTTATTGGGATTTTCTTGAGGATGTTCAGTAGAGTATTTCTAACGATATCCTGAAGGTCCCATCTTGGTTTTTTGAATGTCCGGGTTTCGACTAATTTTAGCCTAAATGCACTATTGCACTATTGCGTTAATCGTTCTTTTTTCAATTACTTGTTTGTTCCTTGTAGTGTGTTACTCTTAATAATTACTGTTATAAACAAATATGAATAGATTTGAAGGGTCCAATAATATTGATGAAGGATGTGCAGGTGTTAAATTTGAATTTACGCGCCAAGCTTTATGTTGGTAGTGGCGGAAGTGTTGACAAGGAAGTACGAGTTACGCTATGTTCATGTGCATGTACAGTTTGGTTAAGGGTAGGAATGAAATTGTCATATCGGCGAACTTTCAAACTAGGGGTGACAATTATACGAAATAGATGGCACCGTAGTATTCATTTTGAATTGCTAGCAAGCGGGTAGTTGTGTAGGTTGTATGGCACCCGAGGCTACCCGAACGTAGCCGAAATATTTCTACCAGCACTGCAGCTGTGCCTTACTGAGTTTGTTCTAATAAATAAGTTTCACTGAAGTGGAGAAATATTTCTTAAAATTACATTCAAAAATTTTATGACTATTTAGTACAGTAAAATTAGACGAAAAAACAGCCAAACCCCGAAATCCAAAAAAAACAAAGGTCTGAGTGTTTCAAATTGTTTATTACCCTTTGCTGTAAATGTGGTAAAAAGTCTCCGCCGCCAGACTGTCGGGTTTGGGTGAGGGGGAGGGGGAAAAGTGCCAAAATCGTATGTTTTCTCAGTTTTTCGCTTATTTCTCGGAAACCGTGCTATGTAGAGTAAAAATTTTCAAAAAAAAGTTGTAGAGAAAAAATTAAATACAATAATTTATAACAAAAAAGGAGACACAAAAGAGTGCAAGAATTACCGAGGAATAACTTTACTGAGTGTAGTAGGCAAAATATACTCCAAGATATTAGAAAACAGAATAAGACCACAAATAGAAAGGACACTGGAAGACACACAATCAGGCTTCAGACCAGGCAGAGGAGTACAAGACCATATCTTCACAATAAGACAAATATGTGAGAAAATAAAATCAACAGGGAAAGAAGCATATATATGTTTCATCGACCTAGAGAAAGCATTTGACCGAATAGACAGAGACAGCGTATGGAAGAGTCTACAGAGAAGGGGAATAAACGATAAGACAATTAAACTAATAAAAAGTCTATACGAAGTGTGTCTTAACTATGTGCGAGTAAGAAACCAAAGCTCAGAGGAATTCGTCACCGAGACAGGACTTAGACAAGGATGCGCGCTCAGCCTTATATTATTCTCGATAGTGCTAGACGAGGTGATAAAAAGCTGCAGAAAAAATCTCAAAAAACTAATAATAGGATTTTGGAAAATGAAAAAGATCAAGTTATCGGAACTATGCTATGCCGACGATATGGCAATACTAGGAGCAACGGAAAAAGATCTTCAACACAATATAGACATAATGAACGGAGAACTAAACAAGAAGAATATGAAAATAAATATAGAAAAAAACAAGATATTGACGATAAGCAACGAAGAAAAGGAAACAAATATATTTATTGAACGCAAAAGGTTAGAACAAGTAAAAACATTCAAATACCTGGGAGTACAAATAAACGAAAAAGGAAACCTGGAAGAAGAAATGAGGGAGCGGATTAGTAAAACGGCAAGAATATACAACGCAACAAAGAACAAGTTTCTCAACAAAAAAGAAGTACCGAAAGAAGTAAAAGTCCAAGTTTTCAAACACCTTTCGGTGTCAGACTTGTTGGGTGGGTTTCTCTGGAGTCCTCTTCCAGAACTCCCTCCAGGCTTGTCTGTCTGCAGTGAGCTTCCTGATCTCTGCCCAGTTGCCTCCTCGTTCTCTCACTGCTAGTTGAGCGTCCTGGTTCCAGTTTCTACTGGGTCTTCCTCTTTTTCTCTTTCCTGTTCCTCTTGCTTGATACACTTGTTTCGTGATTCTGTCATCTCCCATTCTGTTTATATGTCCCAGCCATCTCAGTTGTCCCTCTTGTATAAATTGTGTTACTGGTTTAGTGTTTAGTCGTTCTCTAATTGTGTCGTTCCTTATCCTGTCTAGCCTCGTCTTTCCCTCTATTTTCCTCAGGAATAGCATTTCGGTGCTTTGTATTTTGCTTTTGATTCTTTCGGTCGTAGTCCATGACTCGCTGCCGAATGTTAGTATGGGTGTCACAACTTTTTTGAAAACTTGGACTTTTACTTCTTTCGGTACTTCTTTTTTGTTGAGAAACTTGTTCTTTGTTGCATTGTATATTCTTGCCGTTTTACTAATCCGCTCCCTCATTTCTTCTTCCAGGTTTCCTTTTTCGTTTATTTGTACTCCCAGGTATTTGAATGTTTTTACTTGTTCTAACCTTTTGCGTTCAATAAATATATTTATTTCCTTTTCTTCGTTGTTTATCGTCAATATCTTGGTTTTTTCTATATTTATTCTCATATTCTTCTTGTTTAGTTCTACGTTCATTATGTCTATATTGTGTTGAAGGTCTTTTTCTGTTGCTCTTAGTATTGCCATATCGTCGCCATAGCATAGTTCCGATAACTCGATCTTTTTCATTTTCCAAAATCCTATTGTTAGTTTTTTGAGATTTTTTTCTGCAGCTTTTTATCACTATCGAGAATAATATAGGGCTGAGCGCGCATCCTTGTCTAAGTCCTGTCTCGGTGACGAATTCCTCTGAGCTTTGGTTTCTTACTCGCACATAGTTAAGACACACTTCGTATAGACTTTTTATTTGTTTAATTGTCTTATCGTTTATTCCCCTTCTCTGTAGACTCTTCCATACGCTGTATGTCTTGTACTCCTCTGCCTGGTCTGAAGCCTGATTGTGTGTCTTCCAGTGTCCTTTCTATTTGTGGTCTTATTCTGTTTTCTAATATCTTGGAGTATATTTTGCCTACTACACTCAGTAAAGTTATCCCTCGGTAATTCTTGCACTCTTTTGTGTATCCTTTTTATTTATTCCGGTTTGCCAGTCTAGCGGTGTTCTTTCTTCTCTTGCTGCCATGTTTATTATTTTTAGCATTCGTTCTGTTCCCAACTCTCCTATGTTTTTTATCATTTCTGTTGTGATGTTGTCCTGTCCGGGTGCTTTCCATATTTTAGTGTTTTTATAACTTTTAGTAATTCTTCCATTGTTATTTGTTCTATTAGTTCTTCATGCTCGGTTATTCGTGATTCGTTCTTGGTTGTGTTAGTTTGTGTTCTTTGTTTGCCTTCTAAGAGTTCCATGAAATATTCTTTCCATCTTTCCATGATTTTCTCTTCTTTCTCTATGATTTTTCCCTTGTTGTCTTTTATGTTTAATAGTGTCTTCTTTCTCGGCTCTTTTATATTTCTTAACATTCCGTAGAATAGTTTTTGGTTCGTTTCAAATGCATCTTTCATTTTTTTCCCCGAACTCAATCCAGCTTTTTTGTTTTTCAATTTTTATCTTGTTTTTAACTTCTTGTCTTATATTCTTCATAATCTTTTGTTGTTTTGCTTGTGTGGTACTTTTTTCATTTTTGCTTTTTGGTTTTTACTGCTTGCTTAATATCTTCCGTCCACCATGGTGTTTTCTTTGTCTGTTTATTGCATATTTTTGTTTTTCCGCATACCTCTTCTGACGCTTCTAACACCGCTTTTTTAAAGTCTTCCCAGTTTTCTGTTAATCCTTCTTTATCCTCTGATTTCTTCAGTTTGTCTGTTATTATTTTTTGGTACCTTATTTTGGTTTCCTCTTCTTTTAGTTTGAAACTTCTTATTTTGTAGTTTGTTGTTGTTTTTCTTTTCCCTTCAGGCTCTTCTATGTTTTCTTTCATAGACATTTTCAGCATGTAGTGGTCACTATCTATTTCGGGTTCTCTGTATACTCTCACGTCCGTGATATCTCTTTAAATTTCTCTGCTGGTCAGAAAATAGTCTATGATTGATTTTTCATTTTTTGCTGGTTCTACTCTGGTGTATTTGTGAATGTCCTTATGTGTGAAGAAAGTGTTTGTTATTGCTAATTCGTTTAATATACACAAGTCTATTATTCTGTTTCCGTTGTTGTTTATTGTTGTTTCGCCTTGTGTTCCTAGATACAGTTCCAGTCCTTTATTTTTATTACCTACTCTTCCGTTAAGATCTCCCATAATAATAATACTTTTACTTGTGTTATTTATTTCTGTTTGGATTTCTTCAAAGAAGTTATCTTTTATTTCTTTTTTCTCATTTTCATTTGGTCCGTATGCTACTATGAGCGTGTAGTCTTTTAGTATTCCTAATTTTAGATCGATTTTGATAATTCTTTCATTTACATATTTTTCGTTACTTATTTTGTTCATGTATTTTTCGTGTATTATGAGTCCTACTCCTTCTGCTGCTCTCTCTGTAGTTTCTACTCCTGACCAGTACATCCAGTATCCTTTTGTTAACTGCTTTAGTCCTGTCCCTTCCTTCTTTGTTTCTGTGACACCTAGTATATCCACTTTTGCTTTTATCATTTCCTCTACTAATTCTTCTTTTTTCCCTTAATTGACCTTATATTCCAAGTTCCTATTATAAATGATTTTCTTATTTCCTTTTCTATAGCCTGTTTCGTTACCAAATTTCGTTTAGGTTTGTGGGGATTTATGAGTTTTTTGCTTCACTGCTAATTAGGACGTCACCTTTTTCTCTTTCGTTCCATTCGTACTGTGCGTCATCTATTGTTATCTTTTTGTAGCCTATTTTCACTCTTTTTCCCTTTCTTTTTTCCTCTTTTCTTATTTTCAGTATTTCTTTTTGTACTTTAATTTCTTCTGGTGTATAGTCATTGTCGATATATATTTTTTCGTTATAAAATTTGTATTTATTCTCCATTATCTTTGCTTTCTGTTCCCAACTTTCCAGCTTTATTAGGTAAGTTTTCCAATTTTCATTTTCGCTGATTTTTATTGTATTTTCCTTTCGTGTTTCTATTCCAAACTTATCTTTTATTAAGCTCTGTGTATAATTATTTTTGTCCTGCTCTAGGGTTATTTCTCCTTTTACCACTATTTTGAGTTTTCTTTTTTGTTTTTCTTGTTTCTCCATCTTGTTTTCTAGTTCGGTAATTCTGTCTTGCAAAGTTTCTTTTTCCTTTTCCCAAATTGTTTCCTTTATATGCATTTCCTCTTTGAGTGCTCTTAGTTCGTCCGTGTTTGTTCTGATTTCGTTCGAATTTGACTTTACCTCTTTTAGTAATTTTTTGAACATCTCTATAATTTCTTGTATGTCACTCATTTTATCTTCGTTTTTTGGTTGTTCCGTCTTTGTGTTGGGTGTTCTTATAAAATCTGGTGATCTTATAATTTTCTTGCTTTTGGAGAAAATGTTTTGTTCTTCTGTGCTTGAGTTTAGTTCCCTCTCTCTTTTGGTTGCTGCACTCATCACTGGGGTTATCCGGTTTAATAACACAAATATAAAATAATATTACATAACGTTTCGGTAACTAAAATATCTGTTACCGTCATCAGTTTAACTGATACTACTGAACACAAATTTGTAAAGAAATGTTTTATTTAAAGTATATGTCATAAGTAAGATATGAAAAAAATGTAATTGAACGGCGGCTGGCTTCAACACAGAAGAGTTTTCCTGTGAATGAATCTTTTGATCCGGGTGATACTAATTTCTGTGTTTGAATATTTTAGATTTTTATTTGTATATTTTAAATGGGTACGGGATTGTACGTATACTTTATATTTATAAGTCTAGATATGACGGGAGGTTGTGTGCTGGCCACATTTTTTATTTACAAAATCTACCATAATTTTATCCGAACCGTTTTGCACATGACGTCACTCAAGACACATTTTGTTTCATCTCGTTCCTAACATGACACATATCACATAATCTTCATTTTTTGAAAATGTTATGTTTTCTGTGTATTGAATTATTTTTGCAGTGAAGAACTGCGCAAACTCCATTGTTAACAACACGCACTCAATCTAAGAATCCTATTTCGTTTCTGTGAATTACGAGATTACTACTTGGCTGACGTCACGAATAAGCGGGAACGATGCGCATTGGCAGACCTTACCTTTATCGTTCGGCCATTCATGTTTCGACGTGTTGCGTTGTTTCGGTACAAGAAGTGTTTTAGTCAGCAAATAGTAATTTTTTAACTAAAAAAAATGGGAAACTCAAAAAAATTTCGTACCTAGTCGATTTTATGAACAATGTATATTACCAGAAATTATAAATCGCAATGTACCGAAAGGTTTAAAATGTAAAGATGCACAATTTATAATTGATACAAGATGTAGAAAACAAGACAAAGTATAATAAAATATGATAACATGGACATACTTTTTTTAGTTTTCGTATATTTCAGCACCGTAGCACCAAAGAATGGTTTGTTCAAAAATCGCGCCACACATTACTGTTTATAGTGCCACCTATCAAGTTGTTACTGAACTAGAATCAATGTAAAATTACAGAAATCTACAATTGCACCAAAATCAGTTTATTGGTCTAATTTAGTTTATTATTTAAATAAATGAAGAATGAAATGTGTTGTTTAGTATAATTATTAAATAGTTTTCGGTTGAAGTAAATTAAAATGAAATAATATCTTTTTTTCAATTAAATTTTTTCTAAATAAATGATTTTCGTTGAACTTGCGACGTCACTGTGTTTAGTATCTAATTTAAAACTCTATATGCCTTTAAAATTGTTTATAGCAAATGGAGTTTTAGAATTAAAACTGAATTCCAACATGACAAATTGACGCCCGTAACCCTGCAACCTGTATTACTTCGTTCCTATCCTTAAGTTAGTTATGGCCGACAGTTTATGTAAAAGTGACATACGAATTAAAGTTTTATTATACACGAATATTTGTATCATCTTATTCTATAACGCCCAGACCGCAATCCATTCCTACAGATGTAAACAGGGTATCGAACCGTAACCGAAAACCGCACCGATATTTACCATTTCATGGAACCGTAACCGAAACCAATATTTATATGGAAACCGAAACGAAAAATTTGTTCATTTGTAAACCGAAAACGTAACGGAAACGATATTATTTCGGTTTTTATTACCCGGTATAATTTCGGTTCTTAATAAGCGGTGAAATGCAATGCTAATCGCCTATGTACACATGTATGGTGTTCCATCCGGTAGAATGTATTATTTATGTTAAAATTAAAATAAAAGACTTTTTGATATAATAATGAGTTCTGAAAGTTATTTTGAAATGTTAAAATAAATCTAGGAAATTTAGAACCGAAACCATTAAAAAACCGTAACCGTTAAAAACCGGAACCGTAACGAAACCGAAATTTTTAATTTAATTTTACCGAATCGAAAACCAATATAAAATTTTTAAAATAACGTAACCGAAATGTTTTCACCCGTAAGACCGTTAACCGAAACCGAACCCCAATTTTTTTTCGGTTCGAAGCCCTGGATGTAAATAAAAGCTTTGATTGTTGAAAATTATGTTAAGATTTAACATTTTTCTATTTCTAACCAATAGTAAATATTAAGTAAATTGATACGTAATTTTTTCTATTGTAGGCGCCGGGAATGGATTGCCATTATTGGTTCAGGTGTTCTGGTGAAAAATGCAAAAGTGAGTCAACTACATTTCGAAGTTTGTTATTTTAAAACTGAAAAAAGAAATAGACTCACCAATGACGCAGTCCCTACTTTATTTCTAAGAGGTGAAGCTGAAGAACAAGATGCTGTGGCTGATGAACAGCATGGAGCTGTTATCGAGGAAGCTGTAGCATCTACTTCATTTGCAGGAGGTAATGTTAATAATATAATAATTGATGAATATATTGTAGATGCTGAAGAACACCACACAGCTGAAAAGTCTTCACAAACTCCAGCAATATTGTCCGCTAATACTCGAAGGAAAACTCGTTTGCATGAGCAGATTAAAAATTTAAAACAAGTAATAAGACGAGCAGAAAATAAAGAGTCTCAGGAAATAGTAGCACGCGATATTGTATCTGATGAGGAATTTATTGAATTGTATCTAGCTACGTCGGTACTAATTTGAATTCTGGGCAGGTTCTAGATTCATTAATTTTAGCATAAACTTCTGTAGGTTTTGTATTAGGGAAATGATGTGATTTTATGTATGTATCTTTATTGTAATATTTTTAGATCATAGTTGCAACTTGTATAAAATAATTGACACGTGGTTATAATAGGCCTTCTGGAGAAACCTTCCACATAAAGTAAAAAATGGTTAACGGGCTGAAAACAGTACCTCTTGGGTAGTCATGGAAACCTGTTTTTTTGTGTAATTTTAAAATGATCTTATTAGAAAATAATGTATATAACTAACATAGTTATAATATGAATTTCTATGTAAGTATACGGGTATAAATATAATTGTATGTGTAACAGGGTGTTAATACTAAGTTGTAACACCCGAAAATGGCATTTAGAACTCATGGAAACAAACAACTTTTCTTAGTAAAATTTTTTGATTTGGAGCTCCAGTTCAGAGTTATTGGCATTTTTTTGTTTTTCGGAAAATCGTCATTACTCCCTTATTTTAAGGAATATTTAAAAATACAAAAATTTTCAGCATTTGCTTTCGGTTCTCTAATGCCTATGGCACACCGGTCGAGGAGCATCGAGGACCATCGAGTAACTCCTCGATGAAACGAAAGAACGCACCCATCCGCGATGGAATTCTATTTCATCGGTGACAAATACATCAAAGTTTTGCGCGAAATCAAATACAAAAGATACGTCTGAAATGAGATACATTCGTTTCATCGAGGAACAACAGAGTACTTGCAGGAGGCGTGGCCAATGTTTCGGATTTGGCGGGATTCTGTTTGTGGACAACTGCTGTTCAGGTTAACATTGTGTCTTATGGCGGTTTTGGTTCTTATGAGTTATTTTTGTGTTTTTCCAGCATTAATTGCATGTTTCATTTATATTGTATACTTTTCAAGAAAGGTAAGTGTATGTATAATATATTTGTATTAAATAAATACATATAAAACAAGCATATTTTAAATGAAACTTGTATTACTAACACATTAAATGTATAGGTTAAGTTGGTTTTGTATCATCAAGTGCATGGATTTTCACTAATTGTTAAATTAATAAACTTAAAACATTTCTTAATGTGTAAGAAAATATACAAAATATAACGGGTACCTATATTACAGTTCTATAAACTGTTTTTATTATGACAACGTTCAATACCACACTTTTAACATACGATATTTTAAAAGTGCTTTATATTTAGGATAATTTTAAGTAACCAGTATAATATATGAACTTACCTTAATCAACTTCATACGTTTTCTTTTTTTAAAACAACGTAGAATGCGAATAAAAGATATTTTTACAAAAGTAAACATGAATACTCCATAAGACTCCATGATAAAATTTTGTTGGGTTGTCCACAAACAGGTTCGCGCGCTTAGTTTTTGACTGTCACGTGACTGTTTGTGACCTTGTTGCAAGTACTCTACTCGATGAAAAAAGCGGCGCCCCTATTTTTCGTCGAGGATGGGGTGCGTTCTATCGTTTCATCGAGGAGTTACTCGATGCTGCTCGACCGGTGTGCCATAGGCATAAAACATTTGTATTTAGAATTATTTTCTATTTTATCAAATAACAAAATTGCGACTGATCAAAAATTTCAAAACAAGATATTTTGAAAACCACTCGACCGATTTTTTAAAATAAAACATTTATAAAATCCTTAAACTATAAACTATAACATTGGTCTTATACATTTTTTTCAATTTGTCCAAAAAAAGTTTTTAATCAAATTGAATTACAAGATACACGCTGCCGGGTTTGCGTTGCTGCGAATGGTGGCCATTTTGAAAATCAAATTTAGTCCTTCCCTTGTTGTTTCATCGTTCATTGTTTTATTTTTCTTGTTTTACTTGTTTTTCTTGTTTAATGGCAGCAAACCTAGTTTGTTTTAAATTATTGTTGCAATTTGTTCAAATAATCTTGTAATTCAATTATAATAAAAACTTGTTTTGGACAGATCGAAAAAATGTTTCAGATAATGGTTATAGTAGATAGTTTAGGGATTTTATAAATGTTTTATTTTCAAAAATCGATCTAGTGGTTTTCAAAATATCTTGTTTTGAAATTTTTGATCGATCGCCATTTTGTTAGTTGATAAAATAGAAAATAATTCTAAATACAAATGTTTTAGAGAATCAAAAGCAAATGCTGAAAAATTTTGTATTTTTTAAATATTCGTTAAATTAAGCGAGTAATAACGATTTTCCGAAAAACAAAAAAAACGCCAATAACTCTGAACTGGGGCTCCAAATAAAAAAATTTTACTAAGAAAAGTTGTTTGTTTCGATGAGTTCTAAGTGCCATTTTCGGGTGTTACAACTTAGTATTAACACCCTGTATTTGTAATACAATTATATTTTTGTCTATTTTTTATGAATATGCATTTATTAATACTATTACAACAATAAATATCAAAAAAATTATTTTCAACTATATTTTTGTCAAATAAACACGCAGCAAAACCTAAATTAAACTTAATCTTATTTGAAAAATTTCCAGTTTCACTGCTAATGAGTTAAAACCGCAGGTAGTCATCCATTTAATCTCATTTCACTTTTAATAAGTTTATACATTTTGTATGTCCTAAATTTAAGTAAACGATCTTATTCGGGGTTGCCAGATTGGGCTATCTTTTAAGCCTGCTGGCTAATGAAATTTAAAGTCTTGCGCCCGGCTATTAATTGGGCTACTAAAAAAATATAGGCTATTTATTGGCTACATTTAATATTTTTGCAATTATAATGAAATAATGTTTAAAATTGTACTTAATTCTAAATCTATTTCAAATTTTGAAATAAGTTTGCCATGCGCATCTCGCATCATGTCGACTGCCGCTGTTGCGTGGTGCGTGCTGCCATCTGTGTGGATGGATGGATGTGTGGATGGATGTTGGAGGTACGATAACTCAAATACCACTGAATAAATTTTTTTTTAATTTTGTATATAATATTCTGACACCCCAAATTACATCTGATTAGATTTTGGTGTTGATCGTGCCACCGGAAGTGGTAGTTTCTTGAAGATCTGAAGAGTTATATATCCTCAAAATTTATAAATTAATAGGAATTTTTTTAATAACATTGTATACCAAATGTTACTGTCTACAATATGTATTCAAAACGTTGTTTCCATCTAGCACCATTTTCCAATTACAAGAAGTTAAAAATTCTACAAATTTGTTACAATTTTGATTTATTTGCCTACCTATGAAAACAAAAAATAAAATATTTGAGTGTTAATGTCCTATAAATTTTTGACAAATTGAAATGGAAAATATGAAATGTCATTTATTATTTATAAGGTGATAATAAACTTTAATAATAGATATTATAAAAACTACAATTCCCGAATTCCCTTCTATAATGGTATATTTGTAAGTAAGTACCTTCATACACACAAATAGTAGAGTATGGCGAGAGGTCATGTGTTGGCCACATCGGATTTTTTATATTGATAGTTGGCTACTTTACTTTTTAATATTGGCGACATTGATGAAATTAAATCTGGCAACCCTGATCTTATTAGAAGTTTCAGAGAAAAGATATCTCTAATACATAAGTAGATTAGTGTTTATGAATTTAAATGGGTTTTTCTGAGTAAATTTTAGTCACGTCGGCACTTACACATTATTGATATTCATAACAGAATGCAAATTAGTAAAATCAAATGTCTATTACCTAACGAAAGTAGAAAAATAATTTCTTTAAAATGATGAGTTCCAAAAATTTGTATCAATCTTTTTTTCTCGTTCAATAAATATATACATTTATTTTCTGTAATATTATTCTATCCTGCAAATGGTGTATCTCCTCTAGAATAATAATAAATTAATACATAAATGGTTGGAGGTTGTTTTAATTTCATTTCAATCAAAAATACATAATATGAGGTTAAGTGTCAAAATTTCTATCTGTCAGTGTACCTACATTTCGCCGAATGGATCACTCTGATCAGATTAAATTGTCATGATCTTAGCAACAAGTCACATTCGTGACGTCATTGTTATGACGTCATTCAATGTCACGAAGTTAGATACAAGTAAACTAGATTTTGATGGAAAATGTGTAAACAAAGTGAATTGTGACAGCTATTTGCTTAACCTAAAAATAAAAACATATTTTGTAGTTATTTCGTTATAATCCGTGAGCCAGCTGCAAAAACCCTGACCCATTTGACCAAAATTTTCAGTATGTACTATATAATCTACCCATTTGGTTAAACCAAAAAGTGCACGTCTGCCATTTGGATCTGGGTGGAATTGAAAATAACGTCCATTAAAAAAGAAAAGTAAATGATGGAATTCTGACTCATGTGACCAAAATTTGCTTTTTTAACCCATTATACTAGATGGGAATACAAATCAAAAGATACCAGTCTTCCACTCGTACGTGGTCGGGTTGTTCCGGCAGATGAATTTGAAAATTTAAAATTTAACGACTCGGAATTTGACACATATGTGACGTCTTTCGATTTGCATTTCTATCTAGTATCATGTGATGAAAAAAAATGTTGGTGACAAGTCAAATTTTGGGACGCAAGTTTTAAATTTTTAAATTCGTCTGCCGGATCAACCCGATCACGTACGAGTGACAGACTCGCATCTTTTGATTTGCATTTTATTGTAGTATCATGGGATAAAAAAGAAAATTTTGGTCACATGAGTCAAATTTCGGGCTGCTTATTTTAAATTTTAAAATTAGTCTGCCGGGACAACCCGACCACGTACGACTGGCAGACTGGTATCTTTTGTTTTGTATTCCCGTCTAGTATAATGTGTTGAAAAACAAAATTTCACATAGCTTATGTCATGTCATGTCATTATGTTATGTTATTTCTATTGACATAGACATTTCCAGGCTTGGTCACATAGCTTATGTCATGTCATGTCTGTGTCATGTCATTATATACACATTTTGTGTAAAGTATCACAACGGAGAAAATTAATTTGGAGTCGCAGGCATTTACTAATGGAAAATAAGATAAATTTGTATTAGTAAATTTACAAGAAACATTTTAATAAAATTGGGAACGGTATATTTTAAATTGTACTTACTTTTTATTGCTTTTATTATTTTATTATCTTCATAATCTGCTTTTATTTTATCATACAAGCTTTATTCTTAACTTATTAGTAAGTTTTTATCTATATTAATAATAAATGTGTAATTTTGACAGATATAGACATAGACATATAGCAGTGAAAGTTGAGTTCAAATCAACTGTTATGTTATGTCAAAAAAAATAACATACGAGACAAACCCTATGTGAACCACTTCATTAGTTTACCGTGTGCTCAACATATTGACATGACACAGACATGACATGACATAAGCTATGTGAACCAAGCCTAAGTCAGAATTCCATTTTCTAATTACAAGAAGTTAAAAATTCTACAAATTTGTTACAATTTTGATTTATCTGCCTACCTATGGAAAGAAAAAATAAAATATTTGAGTGTTAATGTCATGAATTTTTGACTTTTTGGCAAATTGAAATGGAAAATCTGAAATGTCATTTAGTATTTATAAGATGATAATAAACTTTAATAATATTATAAATACTACAATTCCCGAATTCCCTTCTAGTACAATGGTATATTTGTGAGTAAGTACCTTCATACACACTTAGTAAAATAGTAGAATATATGGCGAGAGGTCATGTGTTGGCCACATCGGATTTTTATATTACGTCAATCGGATAATCCATATTGTAGATATTGGAAGAGTTGTAAAATATGTACGGAGACATTTTACATGTAAAAATGTGGTATTTCATTTCTGATTTTTTTTTCTGCTAAACTATATAACTTAAAAACATAACAATTTTATTAAATGATAGGTCAAAATATAAGGCTTCATAAAACTGCATTTAACTTTAATATAAGTGTACGAAAATGTCATATTTAAGAGTGTCTCATTTTTACCTATTTTTTTCACTTGATCCTAACTAAATTAACAATTTTATAACAAAAAATCCTTTATATCTTTTATATTTCAGTTATGAACCTGTTACAAGAAAAACATGGTTCGTATTTGCAATCAATAAAAAATGCTTATGTAATAAAATACTTGAATATATAATATATAATATATTTTTCGAAACTATGTTTTTCTTAGTTAGCACCTTCATCCACTTGCCTCTTCAATTTAATTTATGACATGAGAGAAAAATGATAAATAAGATGTTTTAATTATCATTTTATATTTTAATGTAATAATAAATCATAAAACACAAAATACATTATTATGACTCTAGCTAATAGAGCCACTATTATATCCGACCTTATTTATGTGACAATTTTCTAATTTAAATTATTCATATTTAATTTTCTTGTTATTACTTATTAGTTTTTAGTGGTTTTTAGTTAATCTTTAATTTTTTAAATCTTTGTTCTATTCATAGCACACATCAATCCGTCTTTTGTCCATTTGTTTATGAATTTGGTGGGTACTGAAGAACAGTGATCGATTGTTTGGCCAAAAAATCACGAGTTCTGAGGGCTAAATGGGCTGGAGCGTTGTGATGGAAAAACCAGTCGTCACTCCTCCAGATTTCTGGCCTATTGCGACGGATGGCGTCCCTCAGATGTTTCAAAACTTCAATGTAGTAAGTTTCGTTCACTGTGAAGCCTTGGGGTGAACAACACCCTTAGCGTCAAAGAAAACTGGCAGCATCATCTTGACATTGGATCATTGTGTTCAATCGACTGTCGACCACCTTTAAAACGTTCATGTCACTTGAAATATGCCGTAAGTTTCATAGCAACATCACCGTAATCCGTGTTGAGCATAGCAAATGTTTCAGTCGCAGATTTTCTAAGTTTGACACAAAAATTCGCAGCAAGTCGTTGCTCATTCTTTCTGAAATCCGCCAAACGAAAAAATATCACTTCACTAAAAACCGCGTTGCTAATCAACAAATGAAGATATATGCAATAGCGAAACGGCGTTATCATCAGCAGATCTGTACAAATCTAGCGACTCCAAGCGGATTTCTCTGGATCCAACTGGATCCGCGCAATTCAAACAGTCCGCGTATTTTTTAAACAGACCTCGTACATCAACCTAAAAGGAATATCTTGTTATTAATAAAGACATAATTTTTATGTTTTATGAAAAAAATATACCCTACATTTAAATTTCTATAAAAATATGTAATGAATTCGTCTTTAAACAAAGCATTGCTGTGCTGATGAAATATAACCTTCGAATGATCTAAATTAACGTATAATATTAATTTATGAATAAATTTATTAGAATATTGCAGTATATGCACTCAATTGAATGAATATTACTTAAATTTGAGGTTAGATTGGAGGTTATCAAATTATCTGTCAGAAGAAGAATGAATGGAATTCACTTTGTTTACAGGAAAAACAGTACAAAATATGCTTACTTGTATCTAACTTCGTGACACTGAATGACGTCATAACAATGACGTCACAATATGACTTGTAGCTAAGATCATGACAGTTTAATCTGATTTTTGTGTATTTGCCCATTTCGCCGCGGATGAGGTTAGTTCTTTTAAAACCCGATATATGCGCACCTGCACTTCGTAATCGTAACTGCGCGAGGAAAATTTTGCTTCAAGAGATCTAAGGCGCCGACACGGTGTGAAACTACTGTATTACCTTCCTTGCTTCTACTGTGCCAGAAGAGCCAAGCAATGGGGTATTCCTGCATAATTTATTTTTGTAAAATAATAACATAATACAGTAGATTAGGTTTATTTATGAGTAGAAAGTGCAATAAAATACTAATTAACGATACTTTTCATTCATAATTTTGTGTTATAAAAATACAATTTTTTTCGCGGGTGTAAAATGTGTGACGTCAGCTGGTCTAGAGCAGTGCTCATTTCAGATTGATGCAACAACTTCAGGTTATATTGGTCTTTGGTGTGAGTGACTGCTGCAGATTTTGACATTTGAAGTTTTGAGTACGGTTAAATTTTCTATATTTTTTTGTAATATTTATACTTTAAATTGTAAATATCAGCAGTGGTAAGTATTAATGCAAACTTTTATGGGAATGGGAGCTTTCACGCAAAACTATTCTAGATGGCAGCTTTGTGCCACCCACTTATGTCTCGAAGATTTACAGCATTTACAGTGTAGACACTGTTATGGAAAATTACTAATATGTGATATTTTAACACTGCGCAAGACATTTTAGGATTATAATATTATAAAAAGTACGAAATTGATTACGGCCAATACACTTTATGCAATTTATTTTATGCATTTTAAAACACAACACTTCGGCATGATTTTCAATCGTATATTTTAGGAGGTTAGAAATCTGACATTCTATACTAGCCGGGCAGCCCGTACTGCGAAGCATTGTTCGTGTTTGACGTGATATTAGCGCCAAGTAGTTTTAATGTTTTCTTGGCGAATCAGAACCTTCAAATTTGAAAAATTTGACCTTCGCAGTACGGGCTGCCCGGCTAGTATATTTCAAATCAATGTAGGTCAATCAGGGGGTAGTTGTTGTTCCAAAAGTGCATGGAACAATAGCGCCTGAGAGCTCCCATTATACTGTAAAAATTATTTAATTTCAATTTGTTTTTAGATACCTTAATATGGAAATTAAATATTGTTTTATTCCTACTTGTACCAACAATAGTATTGTTAATGATAAAAAAAAAATTATACTTATACCGGTAAATATTATTACAAAGAGAAAATGGTACTTAGCCATATTTCCAGGTATGACTGACAAAGATATACCCAAAACATCGATGGTGTACTGTTGTGAAGATCATTTTGATGTAAGTAATTAAGTTTGTATCTTCATCTTTAATTATATTAAACATGTTATTATGCAGATGGAAAAGGACAGTGAAAATTGCTACAGCTTTAAAAATGAAAAAAGATGCAATTCCACATATAAATCTTGTTCATAATCAAACTAGTAAAGAAGTATCTCAGATACGACTAAACATGTTGTACTTGAAAAGCAGCCAAGTAAGCCATACGAGGTCTGTTAAAAAAATACGCGGATCCAGGAAAAACCGCTTGGTGTCGGTAGGTTTGTACAGATCAGCTGATGATAACGCCGTTTCCCGTTTGCATATATCTTCATTTGTTGATTAGCACCGCGGTTTTTATTGAAGTGAGATTTTTTCGTTTGTCGGATTTCAGAATGAATGAGCGACTGAAACATTTGCTATACTCAACACGGCTTACGATGATGTTGCTATGAAACTTACGACATATTTCAAGTGGCATGAACGTTTTAAGGGTGGTCGACAGTCGATTGAAGACGATGATCCAATGTCAAGGTGATGCTGCCAGTTTTCTTAGTTGCTAAGGACGTTGTTCACCACGAGTAGCTCCCCCAAGGCTTCGCAGTGAACCAAACTTACTACATTGAAGTTTTGAAACGTCTGAGGGACGCCATCCGTCGCAAAAGGCCAGAAATGTGGAGGAGTGACGACTGGTTTTTCCATCACGGCAACGCTCCAGCCCATTTAGTCCTAAGAATTCGTGAGTTTTTGGCCAAACAATCGATCACTGTTCTTACCCACGTCCCTCCTCAACTTACCATGCTCCTTGTAACTTGTTCTTGTTCCCCAAACTCAAAATACCCTTGAAAAGAATATGATTTGAGATGATTTCCGAGATACAGGCAAATGTGACGATGAAGCTGAAGAACATTCCAAAAGAAGCATACCAGGACTGTTTCAACAAGTGGAAACACCATTGGAACGAGTGTGTGCGTTGGGGAGGACAGTACTTTGAAGGGGACCCAGACATGTAACTTCTAAATAAAGTACATTTTGTTTTATGACGTCAGTCCACGTATTTTTTGAACAGACCTAGTATATGATCCCCTTTACTGATGATCATAATGTTAAATGTTGTTACACAATAGAAGGACTAATAGACACGGATAGTCCTATTAGTTTAATTAAGGACAAATATATATTTAATAATATGATAGAGCCACACTGTGATAATGTATACACTGGCATAAACGGATCAGTTCTAACAGTACTAGGAATAGTTAAGTTAGATATAAATGTAAATAATAAAATAGTGAAACTTGCATTTCACGAAGTACCTGATTCTTCTATGGCTGTGAATTGTATCTTACCCAAGTAACAATTATTACCAAATATGACGTCGATACAACGTACATAATTTTAGTCATAAAGACGTCTTGAAGACGTCAATGCGTGGAGCTATGAGACGTCATTTTCTGACGACAAAATGACGACTTTAAAGACGTTATTTTGACATCATATTCTAATAATATGACGATTTTTATGCAATTTAATTAAAAAACAAAATACTAATTTATTTATATTTTAACTTTCTTTGTTTGTATTAGAAGTAGAATTCGTTGAACATTGACAAATTTTTATTTTATCCGATTTTATCTGAATCTAGCTGGACTTGAACGTGGAACTTCGGGATTACTACTACTATAGAAAACCTTTATTATTAATGCTTGTTACATATCAACTTGGCTTAGCTCATGAGCTACTGGCCAGGCAGCCGCCATTGGCACAGAATGACGAAGCCTAATTACTATCTTCAAGATGCGTAATCGGCTTCGCATTTGTGTGCTAGACGGTCTGTCTGGATTCGCTCATGGCCTCGCCCATATATTGTTTACAAATAATTATAATTGGATGAGAACATTCCTAGCTTTTGCCTTACTATTTTAATGATGAAAGGAAAATAACCAAATTCAAAGTAGTTACATTATGACAATTCGATTGTGTATGTGTTTGTGATGATGATCGTGTGAACTTCGGGACGGCATCCTACGCCTCTAACCGCTCGGCCAATCTGACATTATAGTTTGATCTTTTGAAATATCAATATAAAGTGAATAGTAGGTAGTAGTATTAATTTAGTAGTAATAAATAATAATATAGATTTAAACTCATTACGTTTAAAAAATAATTATAAATAAAATTATTGATAATTCTAAACGCTATGATTTTGACGGTTCTTTTTAGGGTGCCGATGCCGAATAACAAAAATCTAAAGAACAAAAATATCAAAAGACGCAAATGCGTATGTGATGTTACGTTTCGACTGCTAAGCGACTCATCATCAGCTTTTATGTATCTTTTTCATTACATGTTAGATAAATTGACAATAATGTAACAATATTTTTCTAAATTGGCTTGATGTGCCAAGATGTCGTAGGGGTAACATCACATACGCATTTGCGTCTTTTGATATTTTTGTTCTTTAGATTTTTGTTATTCGGCATCGGCACCCTAAAAAGAATCGTCAAAATCATAGCGTTTAGAACTATCAATTATTTTATTTATAATTATTTTTTAAACGTAATGGTTTTAAATCTATATTATTATTTATGACTACTAAATTAATACTACTACTATTCACTTTATATTGATATTTCAAAACATCAAACTATAATGTCAGATTGGCCGAGCGGTTAGAGGCGTAGGATACAGTTCCGAAATTCCACGTTCAAGTCCAGCTAGATCCAGATAAAATCGGATAAACTAAAAATTTGACAATGTTCAACGAATTCTACTTCTAATCGAGCTTCTAATACAAACAAAGAAAGTCAAAATATAAATAAATTAGTATTTTGTTTTTCAATTAAATTGCTCGAAAATCGTCATATTATTATCGGAATATGATGTCACAATAACGTCTTTAAAGTCGTCATTTTGTCGTCAGAAAATGACGTCTCATAGCTCCACGCATTGACGTCTTCAAGACGTCTTTATGACTAAAATTATGTACGTTGTATCGACGTCATACTTGGTCATAATTGTTACGTGGGTTCACAGTTTCTACTAAAAGCCTCGGCATATTGTGCAAGAAAATGATATATCATAATATTCTGAATTATTGCGAAAACGACTAGGCGCCTTATAAAACGACTGATTTTATAATTTACTTGCGACAAAAAATGAAATCATCATGATAACCAAAAAACCAAACTTGGAGACATGCCCAAGTAACAATTATGACCAAATATGACGTCGATACAACGTACATAATTTTAGTCATAAAGACGTCTTGAAGACGTCAATGCGTGGAGCTATGAGACGTTTTTTTCTGACGACTTTATTGTGACATCATATTCTGATAACAATATGACGATTTTTATGCAATTTAATTAAAAAACAAATACTAATTTTAATTTATTTGTTTTAACTTTCTTTGCTTCTATTAGAAGTAGAATTCGTTGAGAATTGACAAATTTTTATTTTATCCGATTTTATCTGGATCTAGATGAACTTGCCCAAGTAACAATGACTAACCGTCGACCAAAATATGACGTCACAATTTGGTCATATTTAAGTCATAATCTGACATCATATTTTGAGGTCTTAAGACGTTGGATCCACGTCTTCAAGTGATGTTCTGTGGTCATAATTCAGTCATAATATGACATCATATTTTGACGTCTTAAGACGTTGGATCCACGTCTTCAAGTGAGGTTCTGTGGTCATATTTCAATCATAATCTGACATCATATTTTGACTTCTTAAGACGTTGGATCCACGTCTTTAAGTAAGGTTCTGTGGTAATATTTCAGTCTTAATCTGACATCATATTTTGACGACTTAACAAATTGGATCCACGTCTTCAAGTAATATTGTTCTAAATATATACCGTGACCTAAAAACTTTATAATGTAACCTACAATTCTGATATTTTAAAATATTAGAATACAACATGTCTACAAGTTTGGTTTTTTGGTTATCATGATGATTTTCATTTTTTGTCGCAGGCAAATTATAAAATCAGTCGTTTTATAAAACGCCTAGTCGTTTTCTGAATGACTCAGAATATTATGTCATATCATTTTATTTCACAATATGCCGAGGCTTTTAGTAGAAACTCTGAACTGAACTAAATAAATTATGAATTTAGAGGTTAGATCCTGATTACTTTTAACATTTCTTAGGTATGGAAGGCGTAAGGATCGTAATGATTCAAAATAGTCAGTTAGACATTACTTTATTGACGGACGTTTCAACTGCTAAGCGAGTCATCATCAGCTTTTATGTATCTTTTCATAACATGCTTGATAAATTAACAATAATGTAACAATATTTTTATAAATTGTAGTGATGGGGTGGATGTTACCCCTACGACATCTTGGCTTGATGTGCCAAGATATCGTAGGGGTAACATACACCCCATCATGTGCTAAGATGTTGTAGGAGTAACATCCAGCCCATACGCATTTGCGTCTTTTGATATTTTTGTTCTTTAGATTTTTGTTATTCGGCATCGGCATCCTAAAAAGAATCGTCAAAATCATAGCGTTTAGGACTATCAATTATTTTATTTATAATTATTTTTTAAACGTAATGGTTTTAAATCTATATTGTTATTTTTACTACTAAATTAATACTACTACTATTTACTTTATTTTGATATTACAAAACATCAAACTATAATGTCAGATTGGCCGAGCGGTTAGAGGCGTAAGATACAGTCCCGAAGTTCCACGCGAGTTCCACGTTCAAGTCCAGCTCGGTCCAGCTAGATCCAGATAAAATCGGATAAAATAAAAATTTGTCAATGTTCAACGAATTCTACTTCTAATACAAACAAAGAAAGTTATAACATAAATAAATTAAAATTAGTATTTTATGTTTTTCAATTAAATTGCATAAAAATCGTCATATTGTTATCAGAATATGATGTCACAATAACGTCTTTAAAGTCGTCATTTTGTCGTCAGAAAATAACGTCTCATAGCCCCACGCATTGACGTCTTCAAGACGTCTTTATGACTAAAATTATGTACGTTGTATCGACGTCATATTTAGTCATAATTGTTACTTGGGTGAACGTGGAACTCGCGTGGAACTTCGGGACGGTATCTTACGCCTCTAACCGCTCGTCCAATCTGACAATATAGTTTGATGTTTTGAAATATCAATATAAAGTGAATAGTAGTATTATTAATTTAATAGTAATAAATAACAATATAGATTTAAAACCATTACGTTTAAAGAATAATTATAAATAAAATAATTGATAGTCCTAAACGCTATGATTTTGACGATTCTTTTTAGGATGCCGATGCCGAATAACAAATATCTAAAGAACAAGAATATCAAAAGATGCAAATGCGTATGGGCTGGATGTTACTCCTACAACATCTTAGCACATGATGGGGTGTATGTTACCCCTACGATATCTTGGCACATCAAGCCAAGATGTCGTAGGGGTAACATCCACCCCATCACTACAATTTAAAAAAATATTGTTACATTATCGTTAATGTATCAAGCATGTTATGAAAAGATACATAAAAGCTGCTGATGACTCGCTTAGCAGTCGAAACGTCCGTCAATTAAGTAATGTCTAACTGACTATTTTGAATCATTACGATCCTTACGCCTTCCATACCTAAGAAATGTTAAAAGTAATCAGGATCTAACCTCTAAATTCATAATTTATTTAGTTCAGTTCAGAGTTTCTACTAAAAGCCTCGGCATATTGTGAAATAAAATGATATGACACAATATTCTGAGTCATTCAGAAAACTACTAGGCGTTTTATAAAACGACTGATTTTATAATTTGCCTGCGACAAAAAATGAAAATCATCATGATAACCAAACTTGGAGACATGTTGTATCCTAACATTTTAAAATATCAGAATTGTAAAAAAAATTATAAAGTTTTTAGGTCACGGTATATATTTAGAACAATATCACTTGAAGATGTGGATCCAAATTGTTAAGTCGTCACAATGTGATGTCAGATTAAGACTGAAATATTACCACAGAACCTTACTTAAAGACGTGGATCCAACATCTTAAGTAGTCAAAATATGATGTCAGATTATGATTGAAATATGACCACAGAACCTCACTTGAAGACGTGGATCCAACGTCTTAAGACGTCAAAATATGATGTCATATTATGACTGAATTATGACCACAGAACATCACTTGAAGACGTGGATCCAACGTCTTAAGACCTCAAAATATGATGTCAGATTATGACTTAAATATGACCAAATTGTGACGTCATATTTTGGTCGACTGTTAGTCATTGTTACTTGGGTTATTTAGATAATAATAATGATAGAATAGAGTCAAGAATCGATGATAAAGTTACTGTGACTGATATAAAAGATCTAAACGATTTATATGATACTTGCTATGTTCAAAATTATACCCCTTAAAGTAGTTCGGTCGTCGTTGACGCTAGTCAAAATTAATCCGTTTTTTGTTGTCAATTTATGAAGTGAAATTCGACTATAACGGTTTTTAATATTTTATTATGAATTTTTATGCATCTGGTTCTCAAACAAATAGTCGTATTTTACAAATCTTGTTATTTCATTCGCAACTTGACTAGTCAATCACCCGGTGTCATAACTCGGACCAGGTTATGGCGTCGACACATTTGGCAGCATTGTCCGAGGCATTCAAATGTAAACACAAGAATGATAAATACGATAGTGTTTATAAAAACGAGTTCTTGATAAATGACTTAAAATCATGAAAATCATTGATTTTTCAATCCAATCTGTTTCAAGAAATAAAAGGTTAACATTCAAATCTGCGCTTAAATTTCCCACGTTCCGCAGTTGACTAGGGGTAGGGTTTTGACTATGCATAACGAAGCCTTAATATATTACCTTTCCCAATCAATTTGCCACTATTTATTCAACGAACTTTTACGGCGCAATTTCAATTTTTCTTAACCAAAAGTGTCATTTTCCATAAGAGCCCATGTAAAAACAGTGAACTTCAAACTCATTTTTCTCAAAAACGAGTACCGCAAGGGCATGTTTTCTTGGCCCTTTTGAAAATAATATTAAATTTTCTATTCAACTAGACCATTTTCAATACAAAATCAACAACTTCAATTGACGACCGAACTACTTTAAGTTAATACCTACCGACTTTGAAAAGACAATTAAATTAAAGCACGATCGACCAATAGCTTGTAAGCCCCGACGTTTATCTTACACTGATAGAATTACACTGCAAACCATTTAGATGATTACTTAGCCAAAGGAATCATAACTTATAGCGAATCTGAATATTGTAGCCCGATTATTCTTGTAAGAAAGAAGAACGGTAACGAAAGAAGACTGTG